>OX578145.1:46199029-46601529 GCA_951213105.1 Amaurobius ferox
GAACGTATAACTGGAACATAATTTCATTTTGGAAAAACATTTCTAAACGTTATATTTATATTCAAAATCTGGAAAAGTGAGGAGTTTAGAATATTTAATTCTCTTTGCCACCTACTAAAGATTTAGGTGCTGTCCAAATTCCGTTTGGGAAATTCCCGAGCAAGACTACCAAGTCTGGGTCCAATTTTATTAGTGTAGAAGTACTACAACCATAAAAATCTGATGTGGGCAGCACATGACTTTCTCTGCAGACTTATATCCACGTTCTCTTTAGTTTAATTAAATTTAATTCATTTTTAATTTAATTTTCGTTCTCCTTTGGTAATAAGATTTACTTGCAAACGTGATCTAGCGAAAATACAAAAGACTAAAAATATTTCGCGAACGGCTGGCTACTCCTAGTGTAATGGGGTTGGTCTTATTCTTTTCATCGTTAAAACTTAAGTATAAAACAAGCATTTAATGGATATATTTGAGCATACGCAGTTCTTAGTTTAGATTTTGAAGATTTTTGCGGCCAAATTCGCCAAAAAGGCAGGTTATTTATTTTTCGAATCGTATCAAAATCTAATCAGCACCAGGGTAACCCACAAGCGACTTATCTACCGAATTTTGTGAAATTTGGTTAGTTCCATTAGTTTTTCAGCTGGAGTAGATACAGGTAATTTTTGAGGCCATTTCGCAAAAAAGAACAGGTTCTTTTACCCCAAATCGTACCCAAAACTAGTCAGCACCAGATTCGCCCACAAGTGACTTATCTACCAAATTTTATGAAATTCGGTCAATTAGTTTTTTAGTTAGAGTGGATACAAAATCTGCACAGGCACACAGGCAGACACGCACACAAACAGACACACACACATAAGTCAAGCTAAAAATATCTGTTTCGTATTCTATAGGTCTCGAAACGTGTAGATTCGTCGAAAACTCGAGTTGCGATTTTCGGCATTATTCCAAAACTCCCCCTATACATTACCATATATTGCAGGGAAAGTAACAAATGCCTAAATGAGGAAAATGCCTCCACATGTTTAAAGAATACAATGCAGAATGTTATTCAGTTATTTTTCACTTTCTTAATCCTGTATGACATCATCACACTGTTGAATGAAACACAAATCTATCTAAGGTGTTCACAATATATTATCAATTCACAATATAACAATTCACAACAAGTATTCACAATATACATAGACCATAAAAGCCCTATTATCACAAAGCGTTATAACAGTTTTATCCGGAAAACTGCTTAAAAACAAGAATTCATTAAATTTTAACGATTAATTTTTTGTAGCACGGGTAACTTGGGAATCCTCAAGGAATATCATCTCATAGATTTTTTGTTAAATTTGTTTTCTTAGTATAATGAGCAGTAAGCTATTTTGAGATGATGAGAGATTCTGTTGGACTTAAATTAAAAAACTTGGTTGCTAATTGTTTTTCTACACTTTATACACTGATTAGTTTTATTGTTAACATTATGCAGATACCGGTTGTTTTTGATGATTGGTTTAAAAATGAGTTTAAATTTTAGATGCAATTTTTTATCATCAGTTGATACAACTTTTATCAGAAGCCGTGAGCGATTATTAAACGTAACAATATTTTAATAAAAGCTACATCATCTTAACAATGTTCACATCACTTTTGCTTTGGCATTAACTGATTAATATTCAATACTTTAATTTTGTAAATCATTTTAGGACTAAAAATTTCAAGGACACATAATTACGAAATGGGCAATTGAAATAAGAATTTGATACACAGAGATTTTTAATTTTCTGAAGTACATATCATATGAAGAGTAGAGACTTATAGACAAGAGCACCGAATTATTTTTGGTGATTTGATAAAAATTATCAATATTTTATGTAAAAAATAAATAAAAGTTGTTACTATTTTTAAAAACTTAATAAACAAAAAGTATTTACTTAACACAGTTTTAGCGCTTATAGTGTTATACATTGAAAATAATAGCAGCTAGTCCCATATAAATAAAATTGAACCTAAATATGATTTATTAATTTTATTTCATGAATTTTTCTTTCGTTTTACTTTCTATTCTCGCGTTTTTTAGCATTCTGCACTGTACATATCCAACTACGATATCTACGATCTCTGCATAGTGTTTTTATTTTTTGTAGGTGATCCAACTTTTAAATGAGCATTTTATTTCATCATTGATTTTTATGGTGTTCCCCTAAGGATGCCATTTTTGTATGCCGTGTTGCCCTGCTAAAATGCCTTTAATATTTCTTGATTTTAAACTAATAAATTTTAATATGCTCAATCCATAGAGAAACAAACAAAATAAAATGATATACATAATTTTTTATTTTAAAATAGAAAAACTTACAAACCTAAAAAATGTATCAACTTCCCCGGTCTCCTTTGAATTAGTCATTAAACTTTCTTAAAATGAAAATTTGATTAATGTTTCGTTTACGTATTTTAAAGCTGTTTTTGCTTTACAGTGTTTTGTTTCCTCTAAAAACATAATGCTGTATAAAATTATACATTATGTGTGAAGAGCATGAAAAAATTTAAAGAAAGCACTCTTTTAATAGCGCTACACAGGACGAATTTGTAAGACCTTATGACACTCGAGTCGTTAAATTTCAGCTCGGGTTGATTCTTTGAACTACGAAATACCTTTCAAGAACATAAAACTGTCTTAAGATTTTCTACGCGAATTTTGTATTCTTTCCCTGTAATAGGAAGTAAGTTGTTTGGAGGTTGCAGTGTAAAATGATGTTACAACTGCAAGTAGCTACTGCTGCATATTAATACATTTCTTGCTGTTTTAATGCAAAAAGCCGTTTGTGTAGATACATGAATATGTTCAATTACATCAAATATAAGGATGATAGTTACAGATGCAGTGTAGATTAGGTATAAAATTCCTACGGTAAAAGTTATAGGTTTTTCATTTCACTAAAAATTATTATTATCAACTCCTTAAAATATTAAAAATTGCTCCAAAACAGAAACTCATTTTCTGAAAAATATTCTTTAAATATAAGTTCTTTAAGCAAACCAACCTGTAAGGTTTTTAATGCTACGCGTTTTCTTCCAGACGAAGATAGATATATATTTTCTATCTACGTTCCGCTGTGCGTATGTGCGTAAGGTCGCACTGGATCGGACCCATTTTAAGTGTAGAAGGAATGGAATATTTTGGGGATGGGCTTATTACACCGGTTGTTACTGGTTGTGTGCAATTTTCACTTATATTTTATACGAATAAATATTATTTTTATATATATTTTTTAAACTAATAAATTCATGTTACTCTACCGGGCAATGCCGGGTACATTTTCTAGTAAATTATATAAATCACTAAAGATCATAACGCAGTATAACACTTGTATCTGGAAAGAGTATAAAAACACATAAGCAAACGAATTACAGATACTAAAAGATTAAATGTTTGAACGACGACTACCTTGAGGATACAAAAATAATGCCTTTAAAAATATCTTTCAACATATTTTTTTTTATCGTGTAATGAGTATTAAGCTTCTTCTGAGTTTATAGCGTTGTCGAAGTTAATTGAAAAATTTGTAACTTTTGCTATTATGTTCTTTTATACGCTACATTAACCCCTGAATTTTGCAGTTTTAATATATTCTAAATGTTAGTGTTTTTTGTTGCCTGGCAATAATGTGAAACACATTAAAGGCGAGTGATTTTTGAAGATATCGAAGACAAAGAATTATATGTTGAATCAGAATAGAGTTTTTGTAAACCAGTTCTCCTAAATTTCAAATTAATTATATTAATGATTATGTACACTATGAAAAAGCATACGATTAAGTAAGTGTGCATTTATGTAATTTTGACGAAAGTGGCACTTATTCATTTATTATATTCATTTAAGATGTGTGATGTTTGTCAAATAATGATACAAATGCATATCATCCATTTTCTAAATCATACCATAAATTACTGATGAAGTAACACTTTAAAAACCATTTCGATGAAATCATTTTATTGTTACAGAAAAAAGTTAAGAAACGTCAGTCAGTTCGTTTACGAAACTCAAATGTTTGAGAACAAAGATAACTTTCAACAAGATGAATTTGAATGTCGCAAATAAAAATATTTTACCCATAGGAGACGTTTTTCGCGACTTACAAGATCCACCTGTGACCTACCAAACGAGTCACTTTATGGCTTTCAGATTCATGGGAACGAGAATGTGAATTACGTGTACCTGCAGAAAACATCGTGTATGCATATAATCTCGCAATTGTTTGAACTTTGCTTAAAACATTACAACTCTCTCAAGGTAGTCCTAGAATTTATAAAAGAAACAGTAGAGCACCACATAGCTCAGACACAATCAAATCTGAGAGCTGAAAGTATCGATGAAAGAATGTAATAAAGGAAGTAAAGAAAGTATTTTTATGTAACAAGAAAGTTTTCTGCTTCCAACCGATATGTCAGTTGGATGTTTGATTCCTTCAGAATAAGTAATTACATACATTTTGAAGTGGGTTGCTATAAAAGTTTGGGAATCATTGGTATGAAAAAATCATTATAATTACATTTTGAATTCTTTCTTAATCATGTTTGTTTATCTGTGTATATGCGCGTATGTGTATATATATATGTATGCTTGTAGGTATGTATGAGTTTTTAGGTTAATATGTATGAGTTTTTAGGATGACAGACAATCAATGGCGATAGCTGTGGTATGGCTAGTATTCCACAGACCATTAGCATTGCAGTTATAATTGAAATAAAATCTTCTACATTCAATAAAAAAATAACACATTGATCGAAAAAAAATTGAATTTAATATATGCATCTGTAATCTAAATAAACAGCTTCTCAGCGTATTGATACAAATCTTTCAGCTTCTATCAACCCTTTCAACGAATTGTAGAACGTAATGATCTATTGGTATATCTTAGGGAAGCAATGGAGTTTCCACCAAACCTCGTACCAAGTTAGTGCGTCTGCATGTGTGGCTCTATAACTATGGGGTTCTCAGTCCAGGGTTTGATAAGGTGCCAGGGCATGCGGTCGAATTATTCCGCAACCAAATCTCCGAGGACTTTTCGAGCCATAACGTGTAGCGCTCGTGAGTAAATATTATTTGTAGCGTTTAAATATTATATGTTACACTATAATTTTGGTGATGGTAGAGCAGCTTAATTGCTTTACTGCTTTAAAACACCTTAACAGAAAAACGAGTTTGTTTCTATCGATAAATGTACTATTCAAGATTTATTAGAAATACCCTTTTAATGTAGACATTTAGCAAATAAGATAAAAGGAAGGGAGACCCATTAGTCAAATCTCGAGAGTATATACAAGAATAAGAAATGCACTTAAACTCCGAATTTTCAGATTACTCAATATGATTTGTACCTATGGTTGACAGGATGCAAACATTTGAACTAATTAATTAGCTGGACTTTATTTCTGTTTTCAAAAAACTGCGAATGAAGTTTTATAATATAAAAATTTCACAATGTTAATTATTTCATTGACAAGGCTTAGAATTTTAAGTATATTCACTGATGGAATTAAATTTAATACTTTGCTGAATATGGGCAAATTTTTAGAACTTTTGATGGATGTTCGGTGAATTTTTATCATTTTTCGTCGCCACAAAATCCTTTCCTAGTTGCAATGTTACATTAGTACACTATGTTAAGTTAGTATTATTACAATGTTATGTATAATAATGAGATAAAATAAATAATGTTATACTGAAGTAGTAACATTATTTATTATCATTACAATTGCACGTTCCTGACACTTCGCGGAAACGAGTATTGTCCACACGATTAAAACTGAAATTTGAATTTATCATTAGTACTATTGTCGCCATTAAATCTCTGTAATGAAGATCGTGCGATAACCGGTGAGGGAAGGGGGAAATGCGCATTTCCGCATAACCAACATTCTAGACCAGAATTCGCCACTACTGACAATATATGTCGGACTTTTAAACAACATTATTCAGTCATATTGCAAAAATATGTAAGGGTGCATTTATCAGTTACTTGTACTGCATGCATTTGATAATTAAAAAAATAAGGTCTTAGATTTCTTTCAACATTTTTTTAAATTTCCTATAATAAGTATTCTGCTCTTTTTAAGAACGTTAAAGGAGTTAATTGAAAACCGTCACTACTGTTATCAAGTGCTTTGACATACTTCCGTGTCTCTTTAATTTTATAGAGTGTTTTTTAAATTTTAAACGAAGGTTTTTTACTGCCATGTGAAGGACAGACAAGTGATAAAGTTTTATACATATATAAAAATATATTAATTAATAGATGTGTGTGGATGAAGATGAAAATAGATTTTGTAAATCTATTTTCATCATCATCCTCAAAAATTAATTATCTTTTAGGCCAGAACAGTTTTATTTTTATAAAAGCTGCATTTCATTATGATATTTGAACGAAAGAATAATTGCAATTTATTTTTTGCATAATTTTATACTTCTATGATATAATTAAATTTGATTCAGCACCATAAAACAGTACATTTTTAATCTTTACTTTAATCTCCACTATTAATAGCATGTACAATACAGCAGACACAAAAAGGGAATATAAGGATATATTTCAATAAATCTTATGCATTATAAAGTTTGCATTATACTTTAAGTCTTCTTATACTCTAAATTTATATTATGAGTTTAAAATACGTTTTTGTATTATTTTATTCAATTATATTATAAAATATATTAATTTAGAAATTCGGGAATTTTATAAAATTATTTTTCACTTTTTCACATTAAATTTCTATAATCACGTTTAATTACGTTAAATTATGTGTTTCAAAAGTTTATTTGAAAACTGAGGATCTTCCAAACATTCGATTCCGTTTATAATCTGCAGGCTTCCGGTATTCACTGACTGCCATAACCGTACCCTGTTACTTTAGAAACTCCCAATTCGTTCGTAGGATATCGTGTGCATAGCGTTATAAGCACACACACACACACACACATTAGCATGAATAAGCACATTAACATACATACATACACATACATCAACCAGCATACCCATAGTAATATATACACGCACACGCAGATAATACCTAGAAAATGTTCGATTTGAGTTCAGGGATTTGAATCGAGCTCTTGCGTCAATAACTGAAATTCGAATTTTTGAAACCTTTACAATATTATCCTATTCAATATACAATGTATGTAGGAAAGTAATATCATTAATTTCATTTGACTCAGGGTCTAATCATGAAGATATTTTACTAAATGGTTCTAGTTTTTGATACAATGAATATACAAAGTTCAAACATTGCGCACAGTTAGTGTCTAAACCCGACATGCACAGAAATATATACACAGCTTAGACACTGAAAATGCATTATTTTCAAAGGATGTGTGTTCAGGATGTTTAAAAAACGTGCAATACATCAAAATCAAAATGTCCCTATATATATATATATATATATATATATATAATATATATATATATATATATATATATATATATATATATATATATGTATATATATATATATACATATATATATATATATATATATAATTTTATTTGCATTTTAATATTGATTAATTCCATGATAAACAAGTTAAGGCCAATTGTTTCAATTGTTATGCTTGTAAAAGGGATAAAAACACAAATACATTGTTCTTCCGTCCTTTATAGTTGAAAATGTCTTTCTCAAAATAAGCTCTATTCTCGGTAGTAAAGTCACTCAAATTCCTGTCTGAACCATAAAAGAGGCTTTTATGCCTTTCGGTTGACAATGGTAATATTATATTTATGAAATACTGATAAAATAAGGTGTTAAACTTCTGGAACAAGCACATGAGGTAGGAGAAAGCATGACAAAAAGTATATAATTAAAACTCTGGAATATGCAATCATATGTTTTTATTTACAAATTGAAAAAATACGATTTAGGTGTGTAATAATGCAAAATGTAAATTTAAATATTATAAGGATGCATTTTAATTAATCAGTAACTGTTTTGCTAACATAAGTTTGAAAGTGACAGATAGTAGCAGATTAAAGAGAAACGAGGACCACACAATGTGTTGTAAGAGTGACAGATTGATATATGAATAATGTAGTTTAAAGGATTTGAACAATAGCTAAGATTTGGAATCTCAAAGAGAAACATTATTCTGCTTGGAAATCACGGTACTGCTTCAGTACCCACCAGACTCAAAGAAATATTTTGTAACTTTCAATAATAAAGCAATAACGAGATTGTCATAAAATTTGCAAATCCCAAAATTTCTCTAATAACGGCAATGATATGCTATAAGCTGTGAGAGCTATCCGGCAATGAGATGCCATAAGTTGGGAGAGATATCCGGCAGTGAGATGCTATAATCTATGAGAGGTATCCGGCAGTGATATGCCATAAGTTGTGAGAGGTATCCGGGAGTGTGATGCCATAATCTGTGACAAGCAGCGGGCAGTGAGTTGCCATAAGCTGTGAGAGGTATCTGGCAATGAGATGCTATAATCTATGAGAGGTATCCAGCAGTGAGATGTTATAAGCTTTCGGCTCAAAATTTGGGTCACTACATTGTCCAAGAGTCTTCCTTAACTTCAAAGATAGTGTTTTTTTATGAGTAAAAGAAATAATTGTGGGAATGTTATATTTGGCATAAAATGAATATTTTCAAATGAATTTTAGAAACCTAATTATTTTTAAATAAATTCTGATTTTTGAAAATTTGTAACATAAATAATTTGAAATTTTAACCAATATTTGTTATTATTTGAACTAAGCTAATTTTTGCCATTCATTCATTTATAGGCGCTCCAAAGCAACAAATAATTTCTGGTGAGTAGTTGCGTGAAGTAAGCACAATGCGAATGCATTTTTAAAAAATCAATTGCTGTATTTTACGGTTATATATTGTAACGTGGACTGCAGTAATTAAAATTGGAGTTCAAAAGGCAATTAGCACAGAGAGCGCACATTACAAGCATGTTTTGTGGCAGTAAAATGTGTAATACTTATACGTATCAATAAATGAAACTGCGGCAACAAATTCAATTTCAATCATAATATTTTCAATAGTTATTGCTCTACCGCTATGGAAAGTAAAGATTCTAATAACTTGAAAAGGATCCTTGATTAGAATACATATTTGTATCGATAGATACGATAATTCTATAGATTTTAATGACATCAATTTCTAATCGCCCTAATTTCTATTTTTCCATGTTATCGAATTTTATTAATTTGTAGCAGAATGTCTGTATATAATCCATGGTTTAGACAGAATACAAACCTTCATCATCATCTGGCTAGCCGATGAAGTAGTATTAGAGCTGAGTTGCTGTTTTGTCGTTTCCACACTACATTTTATTTTTATAGCATTCTTGTCTATAACCTTCTCATTCCTATATATTTCATGCAGGCTATTTCATCCTGTTCTACAATTTTTTCACTCCTCTGCTTTTTAATCTAACTGGCATGGTGGTATGACATCCAATCTATCTCCTAATTTAACTGCATTTTTTCCATACTGGTCAATCTTGATTTATTAATCCCACAAGTCGTAGTGTAGTTAGAAAAGCAGAACCTCTACTTTTATGGAATATTGATAATCCGATGTGTAAATCCGACATTGTAAAGAACACATCCCGTCTGAGAATCAAACGATAAATTTGTTTGGTAACTGGACTTAATTTTGAAGGTGGCGTAAAGCGAAAAAAACTAAAATATCTCGAGAACGGCTAATCCTAGATTAATAGGGTTAACCTTATTATTTTCGTCTTCAAAAATTGCATATGGAATAACATTTAATTGATATATTTGAGCATACGTAGCCTTTTACTTTTAGATTTGACGATTTTTGGGGGCAATATCGCAATAAAAGGCAGGTTTATTTTTTCCGAATCGTAACAAAATCTAATCAGTCAGCACCAATATAACTCACAGGTGATTTTTCCACCAAATTTCGTGAAATTTGGTCAATTATTTTTTCAGCTAGAGTGGATACAGATAATTTTTGTGGGCCATTTCGAAAAAAGGGCAAGTTCTTATATCCCGAATCGTACCAAAATCTAATCAACTCCAGTGTCACCAAGGGTCTCTCTGGTGCTAATTAGCTTTCAAGTCATTTACCAGATGTCATCAATCAAATTTTATGAAATTCAGTCAATAGGTTTTCCAGTTGGAGTGGATACAGAATTTGCACAGACAGACAGATGGACAGACACACACACATACAGAGACATTACTCTAAAATAAGTTTTTCGTGTTCTAGAAGTCCTAAAACATACAGATCCGTTGAAAACTCGAGTTGCGAATTTCGGCATGATTCCAATGCTTTCCCTATACATTACCACGTAATGCAAAAAATGTTAAAATGTATAAATTATAGTTTCTGAGATTCTAAATATCATTTCAGCAACTTTTATGAAATATGAGCAACAATTAGGAAAACAATCTTACTTTTTATAACTTTCTTGTTGAGTTCTTTTTTTTAATTTTTTATAATCTGATTAAAAACATCTTTCTTACTCCTATCTGACTGATAAAATAACCCCTTCGTGGAAAATTTACGCGCCATGTAAGAGCTCTGCCTCTCTCCATCTGGAGTCTTAAGTTAAAACAAGGGATAGTATATCTCCGTAAAGTGCACCATGCTAAAGTATAGCTAAACCCCCTTAATTTCCCTACTCACAATTGATTTTACCAAAAAATGTCTTTAAAGTAAAGCAATTTCAATAATTGTTTAGCAGTGTAGAAAGTGATTTATGTGAGTTTTCATCTCAGCTAATCGAAATTTGTCACTATATAAATCTGTTTAAATTGACATATTACTCCTAATTTATTACACCTCAATTGTTAACATATTACTCCTTATCTATGACTCTCTTTATTTATTACTCTTTAAATAGTTTTAACTGAAGCAAAATGATTTGTACACGGCAAAATAATTTTAGACGTTGAATTTTATTAATGTACAAATGCCATCGTACTTATAATACTATAGTTCATTTAAAGCACAAAGTACGTAATACCACTATTGTCCAAGTCCATTTTTTGTCATCTTAAAAGGATCACCGTGTATATGGAGAACATAACGAAAACATACAGATATGAATGCTATGAAAATAATAATACAGTAATGCAAAGTGCACGTTTGCTATTTATCGTATCCGACGCTATTTTCTGAAAGATGATTAACATTACGGAAGCATATAAACCCCGAAAAATGAAATTATTTATCAAAACATCTTTCAGAAATCGTTCATAGAGATCCGAAAATACTTCCATGTAAGAAAAATAACCTTCGAAATTTAATTATTCGATTGTTTACTCAGTTTTGTACAATATTTCTTTGCAGAGTTTTCTTAAATGAAGTTTTCTTCTTAAAGATATACTTAATGTTACAGACGATTTTTTGCGTATGTAGTATATAAATTACAAACCGATTTATCATGCATAATGTTTTTATAATGTGTGTAATGCTCTAAAGCAGGTAATAAAACGGAAAATTAACATATAATTAAGTGAAAAAAAACTTAAAATAGTTCACAAAATAATAAAATGCAAGCAATCAGTGAGTAAACGTTTAAATTTCTTTTCAGAATAATTAT
Source organism: Amaurobius ferox (assembly GCA_951213105.1). Lineage (NCBI taxonomy): Eukaryota > Metazoa > Arthropoda > Arachnida > Araneae > Amaurobiidae > Amaurobius > Amaurobius ferox. Next base: position 46,210,615 of record OX578145.1, read on the forward strand.
GCTTGTAGAACAGGAAATACGAACCACATGCAAGTGCAGCACTGAATAGTGTTAGTCCTACATTGTGCAGTAAATCAAACGTAATAAACAAAATCTGAAGTGGACAGCGTATGACTTTCCCTGCAGACTCATATTCACGTTCTCTTTATTCCTTCAATAATTATTAAATTGAGTTTAACTGCACAAAATAACTGCCATAATTATTTTAAATTCCGCTGAATGAACACTCTTAATTCAATTTTAATTTTCATTTGGTAACTACTTATTTTCAAAGGTGGTGTGGCGAAAAACCGGAAACACTCTCGAGAACGGTTGGACTTATTCGTTCCTTCGTCAAAAATGACGTATAAAATAAGCATTTCCTTGATATATTTGACCTTGCGTAGTCTATCAATTTTAGAGTTAACGAGTTTTGCGGGCCATTTCGTAAAAAGAAAGGCAGGTTCTCTTTTCCGAATCATACCAGAATCTAATCAGCACCAGCTTAATCTATAAGTGATTTATCTGACAAATTTTGTGAAATTTGTTCTATTAGTTTTTCAGCTAGAGTGGATACAGGCAATTTTTTAGGGCCGTTAATCAACTGTGTTTCGTAACTTCTCTGAAGAAACTTAATACTGCCTGATTTAGTATATATTGTATGAAGATATAAGCAGTAAAAATATTCTATAGCACTATCTGGAAAGACTATATAAGCATTTCCTTGATATATTTGACCTTGCGTAGTCTATCATTTTTAGAGTTAACGAGTTTTGCGGGCCATTTCGTAAAAAAAAAGCAGATTCTCTTTTCCGAATCATACCAGAATCTAATCAGCACCAGCTTAATCTACAAGTGATTTATTTGACAAATTTTGTGAAATTTGTTCTATTAGTTTTCCAACTAGAGAGGATACAGGCAATTTTTTAGGGCCGTTAATCAACTGTGTTTCGTAACCTCTCTGAGGAAACTTAATACTGACTGAGTTAGTATATACTGCATGAAGATATAAGCAGTAAAATATTCTATATCACTATCTGGAAAGACTATATAAGCATTTCCTTGATATATTTGACCTTGCGTAGTCTATCATTTTTAGAGTTAACGAGTTTTGCGGGCCATTTCGTAAAAAAAGCAGGTTCTCTTTTCCGAATCATACCAGAATCTAATCAGCACCAGCTTAATCTACAAGTGATTTATCTGACAAATTTTGTGAAATTTGTTCTATTAGTTTTTCAGCTAGACTGGATACAGGCAATTTTTTAGGGCCGTTAATCATCTGTGTTTCGTAACTTCTCTGAAGAAACTTAATACTGACTGAGTTAGTATATATTGTATGAAGATATAAGCAGTAAAAATATTCTATAGCACTATCTGGAAAGACTATATAAGCATTTCCTTGATATATTTGACCTTGCGTAGTCTATCATTTTTAGAGTTAACGAGTTTTGCGGGCTATTTCGTAAAAAAAAAGCAGGTTCTCTTTTCCGAATCATACCAGAATCTAATCAGCACCAGCTTAATCTACAAGTGATTTATTTGACAAATTTTGTGAAATTTGTTCTATTAGTTTTCCAACTAGAGAGGATACAGGCAATTTTTTAGGGCCGTTAATCAACTGTGTTTCGTAACTTCTCTGAGGAAACTTAATACTGACTGAGTTAGTATATACTGCATGAAGATATAAGCAGTAAAATATTCTACATCACTATCTGGAAAGACTATATAAGCATTTCCTTGATATATTTGACCTTGCGTAGTCTATCATTTTTAGAGTTAACGAGTTTTGCGGGCCATTTCGTAAAAAAAAGCAGGTTCTCTTTTCCGAATCATACCAGAATCTAATCAGCACCAGCTTAATCTACAAGTGATTTATCTGACAAATTTTCTGAAATTTGTTCTATTAGTTTTTCAGCTAGACTGGATACAGGCAATTTTTTAGGGCCGTTAATCATCTGTGTTTCGTAACTTCTCTGAAGAAACTTAATACTGACTGAGTTAGTATATATTGTATGAAGATATAAGCAGTAAAAATATTCTATAGCACTATCTGGAAAGACTATATAAGCATTTCCTTGATATATTTGACCTTGCGTAGTCTATCATTTTTAGAGTTAACGAGTTTTGCGGGCCATTTCGTAAAAAAAAGCAGGTTCTCTTTTCCGAATCATACCAGAATCTAATCAGCACCAGCTTAATCTACAAGTGATTTATCTGACAAATTTTCTGAAATTTGTTCTATTAGTTTTTCAGCTAGACTGGATACAGGCAATTTTTTAGGGCCGTTAATCATCTGTGTTTCGTAACTTCTCTGAAGAAACTTAATACTGACTGAGTTAGTATATATTGTATGAAGATATAAGCAGTAAAAATATTCTATAGCACTATCTGGAAAGACTATATAAGCATTTCCTTGATATATTTGACCTTGCGTAGTCTATCATTTTTAGAGTTAACGAGTTTTGCGGGCTATTTCGTAAAAAAAAAGCAGGTTCTCTTTTCCGAATCATACCAGAATCTAATCAGCACCAGCTTAATCTACAAGTGATTTATTTGACAAATTTTGTGAAATTTGTTCTATTAGTTTTCCAACTAGAGAGGATACAGGCAATTTTTTAGGGCCGTTAATCAACTGTGTTTCGTAACTTCTCTGAGGAAACTTAATACTGACTGAGTTAGTATATACTGCATGAAGATATAAGCAGTAAAATATTCTATATCACTATCTGGAAAGACTATATAAGCATTTCCTTGATATATTTGACCTTGCGTAGTCTATCATTTTTAGAGTTAACGAGTTTTGCGGGCCATTTCGTAAAAAAAAGCAGGTTCTCTTTTCCGAATCATACCAGAATCTAATCAGCACCAGCTTAATCTACAAGTGATTTATCTGACAAATTTTGTGAAATTTGTTCTATTAGTTTTTCAGCTAGACTGGATACAGGCAATTTTTTAGGGCCGTTAATCATCTGTGTTTCGTAACTTCTCTGAAGAAACTTAATACTGACTGAGTTAGTATATATTGTATGAAGATATAAGCAGTAAAAATATTCTATAGCACTATCTGGAAAGACTATATAAGCATTTCCTTGATATATTTGACCTTGCGTAGTCTATCATTTTTAGAGTTAACGAGTTTTGCGGGCCATTTCGTAAAAAAAAAGCAGGTTCTCTTTTCCGAATCATACCAGAATCTAATCAGCACCAGCTTAATCTACAAGTGATTTATCTGACAAATTTTGTGAAATTTGTTCTATTAGTTTTCCAACTAGAGAGGATACAGGCAATTTTTTAGGGCCGTTAATCAACTGTGTTTCGTAACTTCTCTGAGGAAACTTAATACTGACTAAGATAGTATATATTGTATGAAGATATAAGCAGTAAAAATATTTTATAGCACTATCTGGACAGACTATATAAGCATTTCCTTGATATATTTGACCTTGCGTAGTCTATCATTTTTAGAGTTAACGAGTTTTGTGGGCCATTTCGTAAAAAAAAAGCAGGTTCTCTTTTCCGAATCATACCAGAATCTAATCAGCACCAGCTTAATCTACAAGTGATTTATCTGACAAATTTTGTGAAATTTGTTCTATTAGTTTTCCAACTAGAGAGGATACAGGCAATTTTTTAGGGCCGTTAATCAACTGTGTTTCGTAACTTCTCTGAGGAAACTTAATACTGACTAAGATAGTATATATTGTATGAAGATATAAGCAGTAAAAATATTTTATAGCACTATCTGGACAGACTATATAAGCATTTCCTTGATATATTTGACCTTGCGTAGTCTATCATTTTTAGAGTTAACGAGTTTTGTGGGCCATTTCGTAAAAAAAAAGCAGGTTCTCTTTTCCGAATCATACCAGAATCTAATCAGCACCAGCTTAATCTACAAGTGATTTATCTGACAAATTTTGTGAAATTTGTTCTATTAGTTTTCCAACTAGAGAGGATACAGGCAATTTTTTAGGGCCGTTAATCAACTGTGTTTCGTAACTTCTCTGAGGAAACTTAATACTGACTAAGATAGTATATATTGTATGAAGATATAAGCAGTAAAAATATTTTATAGCACTATCTGGACAGACTATATAAGCATTTCCTTGATATATTTGACCTTGCGTAGTCTATCATTTTTAGAGTTAACGAGTTTTGTGGGCCATTTCGTAAAAAAAAAGCAGGTTCTCTTTTCCGAATCATACCAGAATCTAATCAGCACCAGCTTAATCTACAAGTGATTTATCTGACAAATTTTGTGAAATTTGTTCTATTAGTTTTCCAACTAGAGAGGATACAGGCAATTTTTTAGGGCCGTTAATCAACTGTGTTTCGTAACTTCTCTGAGGAAACTTAATACTGACTAAGATAGTATATATTGTATGAAGATATAAGCAGTAAAAATATTTTATAGCACTATCTGGACAGACTATATAAGCATTTCCTTGATATATTTGACCTTGCGTAGTCTATCATTTTTAGAGTTAACGAGTTTTGTGGGCCATTTCGTAAAAAGAAAGGCAGGTTCTCTTTTCCGAATCATACCAGAATCTAATCAGCACCAGCTTAATCTACAAGTGATTTATCTGACAAATTTTGTGAAATTTGTTCTATTAGTTTTCCAACTAGAGAGGATACAGGCAATTTTTTAGGGCCGTTAATCAACTGTGTTTCGTAACTTCTCTGAGGAAACTTAATACTGACTAAGATAGTATATATTGTATGAAGATATAAGCAGTAAAAATATTTTATAGCACTATCTGGACAGACTATATAAGCATTTCCTTGATATATTTGACCTTGCGTAGTCTATCATTTTTAGAGTTAACGAGTTTTGTGGGCCATTTCGTAAAAAAAAAGCAGGTTCTCTTTTCCGAATCATACCAGAATCTAATCAGCACCAGCTTAATCTACAAGTGATTTATCTGACAAATTTTGTGAAATTTGTTCTATTAGTTTTCCAACTAGAGAGGATACAGGCAATTTTTTAGGGCCGTTAATCAACTGTGTTTCGTAACTTCTCTGAGGAAACTTAATACTGACTAAGATAGTATATATTGTATGAAGATATAAGCAGTAAAAATATTTTATAGCACTATCTGGACAGACTATATAAGCATTTCCTTGATATATTTGACCTTGCGTAGTCTATCATTTTTAGAGTTAACGAGTTTTGTGGGCCATTTCGTAAAAAAAAAGCAGGTTTTCTTTTCCGAATCATACCAGAATCTAATCAGCACCAGCTTAATCTACAAGTGATTTATCTGACAAATTTTGTGAAATTTGTTCTATTAGTTTTTCAGCTACAGTGGATACGGGCAATTTTTTAGTGCCGTTAATCAACTGTGTTTCGTAACTTCTCTGAAGTAACTTAATACTGACTGAGTTAGTATATATTGTATGAAGATATAAGCAGTAAAAATATTCTATAGCACTATCTGGAAAGACTATATAAGCATTTCCTTGATATATTTGACCTTGCGTAGTCTATCATTTTTAGAGTTAACGAGTTTTGCGGACCATTTCGTAAAAAGAAAGGCAGGTTCTCTTTTCCGAATCATACCAGAATCTAATCAGCGCCAGCTTAATCTACAAGTGATTTATCTGACAAATTTTGTGAAATTTGTTCTATTAGCTTTTCAGCTAGAGTGGATACGGGCAATTTTTTAGGGCCGTTAATCAACTGTGTTTCGTAACTTCTCTGAGGAAACTTAATACTGACTGAGTTAGTATATATTGTATGAAGATATAAGCAGTAAAAATATTTTATAGCACTATCTGGAAAGACTATATAAGATTATGTGGAGTCATTAAATTGCAATAGTTGGTTTTTCGTGCTGAGAATACATGGATTTGTTCTACCCGTTTTTCAGTTAGAGTGGATGCAGGCAATTTTTTGGACCATTTCGCAAAAGAAGCCAGTTCTTTTTTATCCCGAATAGTACTAACATTTAATCAGCACACGAGTCACCCACAAGGGACTTATCTACCAAATATTATGAAATTCAGTCAATTAATTTTTGAGTTACAGTGGATGCAAAATTTACACAGATAGGTAGATGGACACACACATAGATGTCAGGCTAAAATTGTTTTTTTCTTGTTTTGGGGGTTCCAAAACGTGTAGATCCCTCGAAAACTCGAGTTGCGATTTTCGTCACGATTACAATACTTTCCCTATACAATACCATTTATTGCAGGGAAAGTAATAAAGAAGAATAAACAAAGCCAAGATAAGAAAAAACATAAATAGGAAAAACCAGTGAAATGTGATCATGGCATAATTTAACGAAATGCAGTATTATCACACGAAATCATAACTTACATTCGTAGAAAAAATATCTGAATACAGTTTTATATTCTTTCAGATATTCTCAGCACGAAAAACCAACTATTAAAATTTAATGACTCCACATGATTTTATGCAGTCTTTCCAGATAGTGCTATAAAATATTTTTACTGCTTATATCTTCATACAATATATACTATCTGATTCAGTATTAAGTTTCCTCAGAGAAGTTGCAAACCGTAGTTGATTAAATGTAGCTTTAAAATCTGTTAAAACTATGCATATCTTCTTTCATCATTGAAAAAAGGTTTAGTATCATATATAATCTCACTAAAGTAATAAATCCATTCTAAAATATTCCCAAAATGCTACATTTATGGAAAACATGATTTTAAATATTATTATACACGTGCTACGGAAGCTTTCTGTATTTCGAAAGCTTTTCCATACATTTTGTTTTTTATTTTATTAATGGCAAAAAGCTTTGTCGTTCTTATTTCATTTATCCAATTTATATTCGCGCGCCGTAGAAAATTTTCAGTTTTACGGTCTATTACAAATTAAAGTTTTATATCTAGTGATATAGTATCCAAGATTACAAATTAAATTTGTTTCGTATAATATGGCATTGTTAATTGCTAGTACTTACCAGACGTTATAAAATATACTTTACAAATATGCTAATTTTATAAAAATCCATATATTCCGATAAGGTCTTCCAAGAACCAAGAAAGTTAGTGAATAAATTCATAGGCAAGCAACCGCTAATTAAAGTCTACGTCATTTTCAGGGTTCGTACGCGCGGTCTATGTAACAGTACACTATGGTCTATGTAACAGTACACTATGGTCTATGCAACAGTACACTACGGTCCATGTAGCAGTACACTACGATTCCGTAGAAAATTTTCAGTTTTAAGGTCTATTACAAATTGAAGTGTTGTATCTAGTGATATAGTATCCAAGATATACAAATTAAATTTGTTTCGTATAATATGGCAATGTTAATTGCTAGTACTAACCAGACTTTATAAAATATACTTTACAAATAAGCTAATTTTATAAAAATCCATTTATTCCGATAAGGTCTTCCAAGAACCAAGAAAGTTAGTGAATAAATTCATAGGCAAGCAACCGCTAATTAAAGTCTACGTCATTTTCAGGGTTCGTACGCGCGGTCTATGTAACAGTACACTATGGTCTATGTAACAGTACACTATGGTCTATGTAACAGTACACTACGGTCCATGTAGCAATACACTACGATTCCGTAGAAAATTTTCAGTTTTAAGGTCTATTACAAATTGAAGTGTTGTATCTAGTGATATAGTATCCAAGATATACAAATTAAATTTGTTTCGTATAACATGGCAATGTTAATTGCTAGTACTTACCAGACTTTATAAAATATACTTTACAAATAAGCTAATTTTCTAAAAATCCATATATTCCGATAAGGTCTTCCAAGAACCAAGAAAGTTAGTGAATAAATTCATAGGCAAGCAACCGCTAATTAACGTCTACGTCATTTTCAGGGTTCGTACGTGCGGTCTATGTAACAGTACACTACGGTCTATGTAACAGTACACTATGGTCTATGTAACAGTACACTATGGTCTATGTAACAGTACACTGCGGTCCATGTAACAGTACACTACGATTCCGTCGAAAATTTTCAGTTTTAAGATCTATTCCAAATTGAAGTGTTGTATCTAGTGATATAGTATCCAAGATATACAAATTAAATTTGTTTCGTATAATATGGCAATGTTAATTGCTAGTACTTACCAGACTTTATAAAATATACTTTACAAATATGCTAATTTTCTAAAAATCCATATACTCCGATAAAATCTTCCAAGAACCAAGAAAGTTAGTGAATAAATTCTTAGGCAAGCAACCGCCAATTAACGTCTACGTCATTTTCAGGGTACATACGTGCGGTCTATGTAACAGTACACTACGGTCTATGTAACAGTAAACTATGGTCTATGTAACAGTACACTACGGTCCATGTAACAGTACACTACAATCTATGTAACAGCTGTCTGACGCTGTGAACATTCTAGTTACTGTATTCATTACAATGACTTCAGTTGCCTCTAATAATGCAACCGTATCGTGGGAGAGCGGGAACAAGATTAGTTGTATCATGTGGACCAAACAGAAGCCATTTTCTTTCAGCTGAAAATGTCGAGTAAACATCCTCTGTATCGTTATATGTGGCGTTAATGAATGGATATACATTGGCGTTAATGAATAAATTGGAAAAATGGCAGAAAATGACGATTTTCGACTTTAAAAGATTACAAATTTTATAATATTTCGAATTATAAACATTCTAGCTGACATGCGTTATACGGGACGTAAAGCATGAAGACGGTAATGTCCGACTCTTCGATTTTCTGTTACAGACGAAATACACAGATACGCAGACAGACAGAAAAACAAACATCTTCTGTTATTATAATAACATATATTTATAATTAATTATATATTTATTAAAATCATTTGTGGTGTAATTCTTCTTTATCCGCTATTTTTTTTCAGAATTTTCGTTATTTATAAAATACTTTTTAAAATATGATCTTGTAAGGTAAATGAACAAAATCATTAATTTTAATAAGAAAATTATTCGTTTTTTAACGAACTTAATTATAATGAACTATAGGGCTTTATATGTTAATGCGTTTTTAATGTCTTTATTTTTCTTAATGTCTCAATTGTGTTTTTAGGGAAAACATTAGTGGTGATTTAGCTACTTTGATGGAAGAGTATCGTAGTTTGTAACAAATTAGTTCCTTAATAGCTTTATTAACTACCGCTGCCTTTTTGGAATCCTTCATAAAAAATCATCTACGACTAATCGCTACGCATAAAATTGCTGTTCAGATATAAGACTATTTCGGTTTATGTCAAAGAAATTTTAGACATGACTAACTTTCCCTTCTATGTATTGCAAATACTAAGTAATATCGCAGTTAATCACCGTTACGAAAATTTTTCATGAGGACATTTCAAATTTGACAGCATGATTGATTTTGTTTATGACTAAATTTCAGTGTATTTAATTACGTAACGTTAATATAACATTAATACCATATGAGTCAGTGGTTAGAGAAGTAGCCACTGGGCTACTTTAGACTACTTTACCACTATAAGTTGAAAACATGAAGTCTTCAGAGCGTTTTCTATATATGGCACCGCTTACTTATACTTGAGTTGGCGTATACCCAAACCAATCTCTAACCACGCGACCTACCGCTTCACATAACATATTAATATCACATGCGTCAGTGATTAGCAAAATAACTATTACTCTAGGATAAGTAAATAAAGTTTTTACAGCCATTTCCATTTATGGCGTTACTTAATTATGCCTGAGTTGGAGTATGCACAAACCGAATTTTAACCACACGACCAATCGCTTCACATAGCATGTTAATACCACATGAGTCAGTGGTTAGTAATAATTAGGCCAAGATTGGTTGAAAGCATACAATTTTCAGAACCCTTTCCATTTATGGCATCGCTCACTCATGCTTGGGTTGGTATATATGCAAATCAAGTTTTAACCATGCGACCGACCACTTCACATAGCATGTTAATACCACATGAGTTAGTAGTTAGCAAAGTAATGACTGGGATAGGATATGTTGAAAACATAAAGTCTTCAGTGTCCTTTCTAGTTAAGGCACCGCTTACTGATGCTTGAACCACGTTGTTTCTACCACCTTGTTTCAACCACGTGACCGATCGCTTCACATAAATGGAACATTCTACCCTAAACCAAACTGCGTGTGTTCTGATTGTGTGTCTTCTGTTGAGGAAAATCTTCGAACAGCCACAAAATTCAGCGTACAGTAATCTTAACACCAGAGACGATAAATATAAGCAAGCTTTCTTTCTTATTAAATGCGCATTAGATTTTAGTATCTTTAGAATAAGAAGATATTTTAAGCGGTTTTCACACATTTTAAATCCGTTAGATACCAAAAATATACTTAAACAGTTTTAGGATATTTGAATATCTTTAAGGATATCTGATTTTTATTTCGTCGCATCCAAAAATTAAGGATTGACTCAATTCTTACCTTCGGTATTCATATCTACGTATTCTAACAAAATTTAATTACAACTATATTTTCTAATTTTCTATCCTTTTAAACAAAAACTCCTTCCGCTCATACTTTGCTATGCTCATGACGTCCCAATTTGTGAGTATTTGTTGCATTGGAGAGTAGTTATAGACTGTTTAGTGACATTTTTTTTTCAAAATTTCAAATTCATTAATACGTCAAACAAGACAATACAGGTGAGCACTACAACAGGCAGAAAAACACAACATAAACGCAGAACACATTTTGTTACCATGCGGTCTAGGGAACTTTCAGGTCGTTCAGAGAAACTATAATAAGAGGAGATTTGCAACAGTTGCAATGCAATTATTAACAAAAACTATACTCAAAATAATTACTTACAATAATGAGAAAATACTTCCGTATAAGTATATAAATATAAACTTTCAGATTATGCTTAAAACCTGCTAGGTGATTTTAAAGATTTCATATCATTAGGTAAAACAATAAAAGTTTTAGGAGATAACCATAAGAAGTTCTTATGCAAAATTTTATAAATAACTTTAGGAACACATGGTTGTAGTTGTAACGAGAAAGATAAATCATGAATAAATTATTGATTATGAAACACTTTCTGATTGAAATGCAATTTTATTTAAACGTCGCTAAAATGCGATTCATTCAGCGCTGATATTTATAAACTGACTTTATTCAATATGATATTTATTCAAATGACGTCATTGAAATATAAAACGTCTGGCTCTCTACGTAAAAGCAATAGATATTTCATTCATATCTCTTATATTCCAGACTAAATAAATTAGCCTGAACAAAATTCAGAAATTCTTGCACAACTCATCTTACAATCACGTGTTTACATTCTGCATTAAAATTAGCTAATTTAATTGCTGACAAAATTAGCTTTAGTTGTAGAAATAATCAGTTTAACAATAAATACGTTTTATGATCATTTAAACTCACAACTATTGTAATTGCGTTGGCACAGAATATGGATCACAGAAAATACGTAAGAATAAAGTGGTTTTAGGACGGATGCAACACTAAATATCAATGTAAAAGAACTTTAAAATCACGATTTTGACACAAGATGGATGCCATACAGTCAGACCTGTCTATCTCGAATCTCGCGGGAATGAAAAAAAAATCGAGATAAAAAGGTTTCAAGATAGAGATTTTTCGAAAAATAGAGAGTGAAAGTAACACATCTATTACATACCTTAATAAAAATAATCACGCAATAATTTCTGATGCCTAATTTTCTTTGGCGTGACAATTTTTTAAGGTTAGCAATAGCTGCGAATCCGTTCTAACTAACATCTCCTGGGATTCAAGAAAAGTTTTCAACTTTCCAATAGCTTTCTCCGCTTCCTGTGTGATAACATTAGGTAAATCTGTATCTACTATTTCATGACCGTCGTCATTAGAAACTCCTCTCACATCGTCTATGATCTCCGTATCTGTCAACATTCCGCATGTTGTCAGGGAATCGTCCACGTTTAAAATGGTTTCGAATGAGATATCTAGATTAAGTCTATTCTTGATGATCATCCATTCTTCCGATTTCACTTCATTGACTTCCACTCATACATCGTGTCAACGCTCGTTTGTTGTTCTCGCTCTTCCTCGTTGTTCGTTTGTGTAAATCCGGCTTTTAGTAAACAATTCCTGATCGTCTTCTCCTTAACATTTTTCCAAACATAGTCTGCCATCCTCATTGCATACAAAACATTGATGTTGGGAAGGATATTGCTTTCGTCTATGTCGTCTAGAAGTTTTCGAACCAGTTCTCGTCTGTATCCCACTTTGAAACTTCGAATGATTCCTTGATCGAGGGGTTGCAGCTTGGATGCAGTGTTAGGAACAAAACTTTATAGTGACATATCTTAGAGTAAGGAAGTTGAAATAAGCATTGCAGTTATGGATAAACAGAAGAATTTTTCTTTTTTTAAACCTATAGATTTGTCGCTTTCTTTCAACCAGTCACTAAAGATTTCTCTGGTCATCCAGGCTCTCTTATTTGCTTTGTATGAAAAAGGAAACGATTTCACTTTCGAGAAACATCTGGGCTTTGAAGAACGACAGATAATCAGTGATGGAAGTTTTTCATTTCAATCTTGATTAGCTGCTAAATGTACAGTTACATGTACTGTACTTTGTTTACCACCTCGGAATCTTCTCCCTTGAATGCCAGTATTTTGTTGGTAAACATTTATAAAATAGCCCTGTTTCATCGGCGTTGAAAACATCTATTGGCTCATAGCCTTTCAGCAGGGAAGGGAGTCCTTGATCCACTCTTCGTAAACACTGTGAGATATAGACGCACTTTCACCGCATAGCTTTCTGAAAACGATGTCGTGTCTCCATTTGAAGCTCTCAAGCCACCCGTCACTGTCTTTAAATTAGTTGCTGTGGCCAAGTTCTTTTGCAAAATCTGCAGCTATCCTCTGCAGAATCATTCCGTTGATAGGAACACCTTGATCATCACATTGTACAAACCATTTTCTCACACACTCGTCAACATCCGGGAAAGTACAATTTCAATTTTTTTTCACTTTCTTACTGTTTTCAAAGTTTTTCTCTACCAAATCTCTGTTCTTTATTATCGTCGAAAGATTACTCGGTGGCATACCAAACTTCATTGCATCTTCATTCTTCTTAAGTTGAGGGTTTCCGTCCAAAAATTTTAAAATTTTCATTTTTTCTTCCATGGAAAGAACATTTAACTTCCTTTTCACTCCCGCCATTTGCTTCACTTAACGTTGCAATCACAGACAACGTTACTAACTCCACAAACAGAAGAGCAAAACTGACCAGTTGCTTATCGTTTATTAGTCCCCCAACCCCCATTGTTCAAAATTCCCAATCCCTATTGAAAGGGCCAACGGGATGTCCGGTCCCCTTGTGGATTCCCGAGCAATGTGTGACTTGCACCTGTCTTCATCTACCTTCCTACCATCTATACATGACGTCGCGACTATTGCTATTCCAGAAATATTTCTTAACAGCAAATTATTCCGCTGTCGAAATATGGCCGCTGAACTTCGAATTTATATAATTAACTCTTTATGCCGTAATTCGAGATAAGGAGGTTTTGGTCGAACATTTTTCGAGATAAACATGGAAAATACAGTGCATTTTGGCTGAAAAGGCAGGGAAAGAGGTAAATTTCGAGATATAGAGGTTTTCGAGATAGACAGGTTTGACTGTATTTCATTAAGTTGGTCACTTGACTTCTTCATATAACATGGGTGTTGATGTTATTTTAATTTTTATTTACAAAACTACCCAACATATTTTCTGAATTTTTTATATATTTTGTGAGATAATACAAATATTTCCTAAAATTTTGGAAGCAATTTGTGAATTTAAACTTTGCTTAAAAGTCGTTTGAATAATTATGTCTAATAGGGTTCAATGTATTTCACTTTTTCATCCCGAAGTGATATTATTCATTTATATTCCTATATGTCCCACAGACTGTCTCAACAACATACTAAATTTGCATTTTGATAAAGTCTTTTTACGGCAGTTATCGTGCGAACGGACAGACAGACAGAATGAATAAAGTCATAAACATTTTTCAACTATTTTAGAAAGTGTTAAAAACGAGTAGAACTGATATTTCGATTGATTTCAAAGTAGTTGCGGTTCTTGATTAAAATAGAATACATTTAAAAAAAGTTAATAAATAGTTAGCAAGCGTATCTTCAGTAAAATTGTCATCATTACTATTACACAAAATTAATTGATGTAGCTTCGACTGAACAGAAATGATACAGATTAGAAAAATAATCACCACCCCAAATAAAGATACCATTTAAGAAGTAGGGTAACGCAAATGGGTATTTTTTTTTAAATGACTGTGAATAAATTAACCTAAGATTAAAGGATTAAATAAAATATAACGTAATTTAGACACCGCATGAGCACATGGGAACGCCATTTAAGATTACAAACAATATACGCACCCAAATATCTACAACTTTTAACATGATCAATAATAGGGCAAAAACAGAGAATTTGTGTCGAACAAGTAGTGAAATGATATCTAATTTTTAAGGATCAGCTACGAGATGATAAGGAAAACAACATATAATTGGTTTCAGAAACATTAATATTTAATTTACTAGCAGAATACCACATGTTTAATCGCTTCATGCTATCATTCATATTACGTAGTAAATCATTTTCAGAATACATTAACACAGTGTCATCAGCAAAGGAGTTTAACTGATCATTATGATTCAAATTACTGAGACCATTTATATAACATATTTTAAACAGAAAATTTCAGTGGTATTTATATGCTATTTTTTAAATTCTAGTTCATACTATTTTCTGATAATACAAAGGCAGTTGTTTTATTAGTGTGCCTAATTTTGATATTAAAGTAGTATGAATATTGTGTCGTTTTCTAGCCCTTTGAAATTAACTTGATGATGCGATTTTCAAATCGTCCCGGACTTCCTAATTTTACGCATTTCACTGATTTTGGTCAAATCATAGCTTATAACACATTATGCTAAAGCTAAGCGTTAAAGTCTACACACTTCAGCTTTAGCTATAAAAGGATGTATACCTAGATTCCATGCCTTATTTATTACGTATTTTACCCACACAACAAGTTATTTTGATTTTGGTCTAAGCGAAGATGTCGTAAAACCGTTTTTCGTTTTCGATAAATTTGCTGTTCGTTTCTGGGAAATTTTAATCATAGGTTTGTGTGAGACCAGGAGGTATTTATGCAGTTTTAATATTTACGAATGTTTATAATGAGGCAGGGCGCAGACTTGTATTCGCCGTTTTACTACAGTCTTATCCCGGAGGGTCACGACTCCAATAAATTCACTTTACATAAATTACAGATGTGGTTGGGGCAGAGATCTCCTAGGCGCCATGGCTTAAACCAAGCATCCTTGGAAAATCGGGTGACCAATGAAGTGTTGCTACATCGCTCTGAGGAGTAACCAGTGAGAGAAATGGAGGGCGTATCTGGACTTCAGGCAAAATGATGTAGCAACAAGGAGATAAGTCGTTGAATATTCGAGAATTGAAATTCAAAGAACGAGAGAGAGCAGGCAACAAGAATGACAGTACAGTAGTGTTGTTGTTAGAGCAATGATTATCCCAAAGTGCTTTTCATAGGTAATAATTATTCAGAAGAGAGAGAAAGAAGGTATGGAAGTTAAGTAGTGTAGTGGCCATGTTGAATTTTGAGAGTGTGTTAGTAAATAGAAAGCTGACCTCAAGATGTCAGAAAAAGAAACCGCCAATATTCAAAGCATGATGAGCAATATACCGACAAACAGATGTATGTGCCAATCTGCCTATATATTAGGTCAAATGTTGATTTTTCTAATAATATTAAGACCTGGTCTCACACGTGCATTTTCTCCTCTTTAAGTTTTTATTCAGTCAATGTAATTTTAATCTTAACAATAATATGTGTAAATAAATAATATTTATTTTAAAAGTTAAAAATGTAGAATTTAATGTGTAGTGTTGTAATTAATGATTATATTTTAGGAACTAGTGCAAATGATTAATGGTGGGTTATTGCGGCCAAGATGCATTGTACGAATATTCTATTCAATGACACGTTAACTCAATCGCAAGTTTCAATTATATTTATAAAGGAAATAAATTCCAACCAAATGTTATTTAAACTGTCATCACAGTTTGCATCTTAAAATCAGGGCAGCACTACTTCATATCTAGTTTCATTGTAATAAGCTTCATTCTCAATTAAGACTTTCAGATATTTAAAATAGAAAACTCACTGTATTACAGTAAAAGTTACAAAATACCGAAAAAATTCTTTCAAAGCACAGTTTTGATATATCCCCATGGAACAAAGTAAAATATTAACTACTGAATTTAATAGTCAAAGTGTTTACATGTTTTTGTGAAGCGTTTCTTGCTAGTGCTGTTAAAATGCTTCATGATATCAAAGATGCATTTTTTATGTATCTCATATATTATGAACTCTCTAATGGTACATTAAATTTCAGTGGTCTTTGTAATGCTCTAAAATATACTACAACATAAAAAAAAGAGTTTCGAGGATGCTATTATGTGGGTTGTATGCAATCTTAATAAAAAAGCATTAAAAATTACATATCTTGCTGCAAAAAATATATATTTATGCAACCTTCGCATGCATAACGCAAAAGACGTGATTTTGCACTAAATTGTTATTGAACAGGATCATAAAATACGGTACAAAGCCGGATTGTAAAAATTGCTAAAATAATGGATAGTAAAAAAATGCAACGCGAATAAAGATACTTATAAGTGTGTATGAATGTATAATTCGAAAATAATTGAATTTTCTTCTTAAATGCAGCACGTCTGAACCAAAATTCCCAAATAAGCATAATACTATTGCGATCAAACAAAAAGGAGTTAAAAGCTGAGCCCATTATAGTAGCGCCTCCTAGTGTGGCCGAAAGAAAGTAAAACATGGAAAACAGGAAATCAAGATAATATTAACTTCCGAAGCAAACAAATAAGCGTCTTAGAATATAAAGTGAAAATTCTATTTTTCTAAATCTTGTTAACAGTTATATAACTTCATTTAAATATGTAAACAAAGTTCATTATTTACTGAAAAATGCACACAAAAATAAATCAATGGCATATTTGCATGTTCTAAATTTCTTCGTTTTTAGCCGGCAATATTTTCTGTGAATGTGTTTAGCTCTGTACTCCCTGTGTCTCATAGTGCCACAATTTATACAATAAGGAATATTTTAATTTTATTTTGTTAGATTCTAGTTGGAGGTACGCAAGCATACTTTCGGTGAATAAACTTAATCCTTATTGTAACCTCTAATCCTGCTACCGTAGCTTGGCTCTACGGGTGGTGTTGTTGTTGAAACCCAGACCGTCCGACCTACCAGAAAGGTGTAAGGTAACTGTTTGGACGGTCGGGAAGTGCCACCCAATTTAGACCGGAACCCAGTGGGGGAAGCATCCACAGGGACCGTGGTGTAAAATAGGTGTCAGCCGAAGCTTTATGAAGACATTGTCGATTCTACTTGGAGGAAAGGTTATTTTTACGGGTATTGAAAGCGAAGCAGTTTGGTTATAAGCAGTATTTTGGCGGTGGCAGGTTCAAAAGTGACCGCTATATATAAACACTGTAGCAAATATATGTAAATCTGCAAAGTTAAATATCTATTTAATAATTATCTTAAGAGTTTTTAGGTCGTCGTTATAGACTTTCCATAAGCCTCCCCGATGAACAGAACATTGAAAATGCGTTAACTTCAAGTACTAAACAAGGGACAGAACAGAACACCGGATATTGATCCTCATCTCCCGGAGGAGTAGAAAATGGAGAGCTTTAGACAAGCAATTTTAGAACCTACAGAAGCTGTCATGTGCTAGAAAACTGAATATTTTCACACTTATAATATCTACAAAATCTAACAGAGCCTAATTTTTGATTTCCATTGTCCTCTCCTAGAGGTGTATAAAATGTCATGCCTTACCATCTTTAATCCCTCTGTTTAGAACCTGATTTACGTGCAGGTCACTGGGGCCGTGGTCCTGGACTCCCGAGTTTAGGGTTCGCAAAATTTTGCCATAATTACCTAAGACTTCCAAAAGTTTTAGGAATAACTGAGAATATCGATGACGTATCAAATGACAATTTCAGCAAAATGATTTAATATCTCTGTAAAATCAATATTGTATGAGACACACTTCCCAATCTTTCATTTTCTTTAAAAATTCGAATTACTAGTTTAAAAGCAATGAACGAAAAATAAAAAAAAACATGCCTGGGATTCTATCAGTTCCACGCCGAAGAATTCGGGATTTGTTTTAAAATGGTCCACGGAAATATATTCCTCGTATGAGCTGAAAGTGAGCTTGACTGTCAGAAACCAATAGAGCAAGGAGGAGGCACAAGTGAAAGTGACGCAGGTGTTTTTATTAATATAATTTTACAGCACGTATCAATTACATAAATAAGCACCGTAACTCATTCCTGACTGGCTGGATATGTGCATCTTTCTTGATTACTTCCCGAAATACTTGAGCATAGGAGAAATTGTATTCTTCCTGAAAAAAGAAACTGACAACAAAATTCGAAGTCTTAGAGGCACATATGCCTTCTGTCAACGCTGGGTCAACTCTACGAGAAATTACTCGCGGAAGAACTGACGACTCATATAGACAGAAAAGGGCACCTTAATAAACACCAACATTTCTTCAAAGAAGGACATTCGACTGAGTCAGCTATACAGGTGGTCCTCGGTACAATTAAGAACAGCAGAGAAGACAGCAATCATACTGGACTGATCTCACTAACTATCAAAGGGATATTTGACACTCTTCAATGGGATGCAATTGATAAAAAAAACTACAAAGTTTTTTTAAGCCTAGGCTGCATTTCAAGGTCCTTGTTATTATGCCTAAGCTACAGAAAGGTATTAGCCAACTAGTGATCAGGAAGCAAAGAAATTAACATCGATAGGGGTTGCCTCCAGGGTTCCTATCTCAGCCCACTGCTCTGGATCTATGTAGCCAACAAAGTCCTGGTTGAGCTGCAGTCTTGCCATAATCAACGCTTATGCTGACGATTTTCTCATAACAATAACAGGAAACTCCAAGAGGGAATGTAAGTGTAAAGTTGTGGCTGTCCACATCATGGTCTGGTCTAAGAAAGCTGGTCTAATAGTATCATCCGAAATGATGATAACTGGTAAATATTAAACGAAACCACTTGTTAGGCCGCCGACAATAATACAGATTCGCTCATGCGCGGAAAATCATCCCCTGGGCCATTTTGAAAGAAGTGTGCAGAGACTTACTGTCCGCGGAAATTGAAGTATTTCTGTATTAAGCCACTGTCCAAAACCTCGAATTTTCGCTGCAAAAGACACATACGAACACGCACACACACACACAAACACACACACACTTACATCTCCTTTTCTATGTAAGCTGCATAGGTTTTCAAATGTTATTATCAAAATTTGTAATTTAATAGAAAATTTAAGAGTTTCACCGTTTGTGCGTTGTAAGCAGGATCCCACAAAATTAAATTGATTTTTATGTTTGGGTGGGGGAGATATATTTCTGTAAATATTTTTTAAGTCAATGCACCTGCATCATTTAAATTTTTTAAACCATTGTAATTACATTTTCACATTCGTTTTACATGTTTATTTAGGCAATAAATCTAATATACTGCATACTCATGAATCGAGAAAACGATTTAGTCTTAGATTGGCAAGGAGAATGTTATTCAGTTCAATCGCTTTTTCAAATTCGATTGATATAAATCTTATGCATTTCAATGTAAAGTTAAACAGCGTTATTCATTTTAGATAAACATATGAAATATTTAACATTACCTTATTGTTTATAATTTAAATATCATTCATTTACTGAACACATTAATTGCGTAAGTTAAGCTAGGTAAATTAATTTTTAGGTACTTTCTATTCATTAAATAAAATTATGACTGGAACGCATATATAATACTTTTACTTGCAAATAAATAAATAAGCAATAGTTTTGAAGTATTTTGACCGAGTTTTTTAAAGAGTCAATTACGTTAATCTAATTAACATGCACTGTTCATCTGATCAATGTGGTATTTCTAAACCCAATCCTAAAGGACATCATATCTGAAGAGATATTTGTGTAGAGTATTGCATAGATTAGTCTAGATAATTGTAAGGTAGGAGCAATAACTAGTGAAGTTCGAAACTTGCGCCATATGTTTTAACGTGCAAGAAACTTTTTGTTTAAGTTATAAAGTTATACAGCTTACAGTATTAGTTTGTACCAGTTGTAGTGTTAGCATCCGCTCTTTCTTGCCTTAACTGTGAAAGGTTCAACTAACACATCAATAGACATTTTCTCTCTGTCTCATAAAGAAAATAAATCACAACCGATGAAATTATGCAAAGCGGAGAATTCTAATAATTAAATATAGAAGTTTCAAACTCTTAAGTATTTTAAAAGCCGTTTTTAATTAAGGTATGGTACTGAATCTATGGTTGAATATATGAATTGAAGTACTAGCGTATGGCACTGGTAATCTAAGCAACTGATGTGTGTTTTTGATGTTTACTATTAACTGTCATACTTTGTTCTTCGATAATGGTATTTAAATTTTACAGATAATTTTGTTTTCAAAGCTGGTATATTTAAAATGTTAGTACTTATAAATAATTTTACATTAAAACCATAGTTAGTTATTAAGGTGATACAATATTTACTTGTAGAAATAATTTTAACAGAGGATTTCCATTAATATATCTAATCATCTTTTTTCTATTATTTGGTTTATTTTTCCAATCGAATCGCAGATATTAAAATAAATTGGTATTTTTTATGGTTTTAACCGGCTAATGCAGTTTCTTGTATAACCTGGTAAATATATTTTTTATTTTTCTCGGATTTTTAATAGTTCATCAAATAGTTGAATATGTTTTTCTTCTATTGCTCGAAATATTTATTTATGGACTCTTATAGTAGTTTACTTTATGGTTTATTTGTTAATCTTTTCAATACCTGTGTTTTTATTGTAACATTTGCTAAAATATGACTGATTTGTTTAGGAACAATACCGTAATCTAATTAGCAATATGTATGCATACGTGGATCGCATATGCATAAGTAAAGTTGATTTACAAATTCCCAAATCAGCCTTTACGATTAAAAAGTTTTGTATATTCTAAAGTGCCTAAAAATCTTGTACATTCATCGAAAACTCCAATTTTTGACACTGATCTAATATTTTCTTTTAAATTACAATGCACTGTAGGAAAAATTAAAAGACCAAAGTATAATCAATGCAAAAAACCCTTTTATCGTATAAATATTTATAGTCGTGTAGAGTTGTGTTCACTTTACAATGAATGCTTTCGTTAATGTTGTTTCTTTACACTTCATTTTTAGAAAATTTAAATTTCCCTTGCCTTCTTCGAGTGTGGCATTTTTTACCCCAGTCTTTGTGTAAATGCAATCTAGTACATATATAATCGGTTCCATACGCTATAGTACATGATATATTTCTAAGCTGAAAAAATACATTTTACTGAAAGCCTAAGGTTTTTTTCTCTTATTCTTCGTATATATACATTTATATGCACACTCTTAGAAGTTTTATAGCATAGCAAACATATTTCTATGAAGAAAGAGAGAAGAAAATGATAAACAATAAATTGAACTTTTCATTCTACTGTATATCACATAAGCCTCTTCCCCTCAATAAATAAAAATATATTGAACTGAAATTCTTGATTAAAATGGAAATTGAAAAGTACTTTCCATTTTTATCATATTCTATATCATAAGCAAATATTGCTCAATAAATAAAAATATATAACGCGGAATTTGTTGATTGAAAATTAAATTGAAAAGTGATTTTCACTTTTATTTTATAATTTTTCACATAGGCAACTTTTGCTCAAGAAATAAAAATATAATGAAAGTAATTTTCTGATTGAAATTGAAATTGGAATATAGTTTTTAGATGTTTAGCTTGCCAATATATTTCGCAATGATAGGAATTTGAATATTTAAACATTTGTATATCAAGGATATCAGATAAGGAAGAAAATGCATCAAAACAACAAGTATAAAGATAATTTTCATACGAAAGTTGAGTACCTCATCATGTGTCAATTCCGTAACCTCATCATACTGCAGTTGCATAACCTCATTATGTGTCAAGTGCGTAGCCTCAACACGTATCATGTGCCTAACCTACAAAACATTGAGTTAGGCAAATATCGTTGACGTATGCTTAACTACTAACTTGACCCTATTTAAAGCTGGCTAAAGTGATAAAGTCATTTGTTTAAATTAGTTTAAATCTATGGATGTATTTGAAATTTTATATTTTAAATAATTTTGTATATTCTAGTGAAAATGATGTATTTCACAGCATAGAACATAACTGATTCAGAACATTAATTATTTGTAAAGAGTACACACTTAATAGTTTAAAAACATCTCGTATATCAGGAACATATAAGGAAAGTATATAACAATCAAAAACATTTAAAGGAGCGCATGTAATGTTGCATGTTTTAACATTTTCAATTAGATTCTCCATCTATTTCAACTAGATAAAACCCATTATGGCACGAGATAAAAAGTTGCTAAAATAATTCCTTCACAGCACATTCTTTATGTATTCCCAAAGTACAGCGACATAAAAAGATAACTACTAAAATTTAATGATTCAAGTGTTTTGTGCAGTATTTCTTGGTAGACCTCTTAAAATGCTTCGTGATATCCCTAGTGTATTTTTTATGTATCTCATATAGTATAAACCATCTTATGGAGCATTAAGTATTTGTAATGCTCTAAAATAGACTACAGATAGAGACACTTATAAGGAGATCCTGGAAAATTTCATTACAAAGCATGACGATAAACATTTACAGTTTTTCATGATATTAAGATAAAATGGAATTTTCTTTTAACTTTGTAAGATATCAAATCTATGTTAATGCAATTTCCTAATTTCAACATTTTCATACACTTTCTCTTCATAATATGACGACGATTAAAATCAGTAAATGGAGATTCATACAATTCACTTATTATTATTTATTTTAGCCTTGCAATGAATGTGTTGGGATTTTTGTTGGGATATTTTAGCCTTGCAATGATGTGTTGGGATTTTTGAGGGAGTGTGCTGCCGCACACTCCCTCACCTGATGGAAAGGCCTCGGTCGAATTTCGGCGAGGAAGGTTGCCTCTGAGAAAACCCCAGGTCGTTCCCATTCGAAATTCAATCGAGGGGCTGAATGGCCGGGAAGCGTGTCGTACCTCTTGCGTGAAGTCTGTCGTGGTCAACCAGGAAGGGAGACGTAGGGCCTCAGGCTCCGTGTGGTACTGCCATCTCTTTTAAAAGTCCGAAGATGAATAGCCGGGGTCCGAGGATAGCGAAGTTGCTTCACGGAGTTCTCCTGGGTTGACTTTCTGTTCATTGCTCGTAATCGGAAGCGGTCGTTCATCGAAATCATCGGTGTCAGGAATTTAGTTGTTTTGCGAAGTCGTCATCAGCTGTTGGGTAGCACTATTTGCGTCTGCGAGCATGCTTGTCTCTGGGAGCAGTTTTACATGAGCAGTAATTTATTGCGGTTGGCTAGTAGAGTATTGCTCCATTGTTGGTATCCGTAGAGTATTGCTCCATTGTTGGTATCCGTAGAGTATTGCTCCATTGTTGGTATCCGTAGAGTATTGCTCCATTGTTGGTATCCGTAGAGTATTGCTCCATTTTTGGTATCCGTAGAGTATTGCTCCATTGTTGGTATCCGTAGAGTATTGCTCAATATGCTCGGGAGTTCAAGTCCTTAGGGTCACCATTGCGGGGATTTTTGTTGCCAGGCCCGAACCAGGGACCTGGTGCTTAGAAAATCGACATTATAAGTTTAGACTAAAAGCTAGCTTCGACTCGAACTCATAATTCGGGTATCCTAGCATCTTCGATCCATGTCTTTGGCA
Source organism: Amaurobius ferox (assembly GCA_951213105.1). Lineage (NCBI taxonomy): Eukaryota > Metazoa > Arthropoda > Arachnida > Araneae > Amaurobiidae > Amaurobius > Amaurobius ferox. The sequence continues at coordinate 46,234,467 of OX578145.1, forward strand.
GGAGCAGAGTCGACTGCTGCCGCAAATGCATTAGCATTGTGAGCTTTACACACTTTGTCATCAAGAGTATGGTCAAGTGTATGGTATATCAAGTGTTATCAAGTGAATGTCATGGGACATTAATAAAGAAGTATTAAAAATTACATTTACTGTTTGTAAATTTATCCATTAAAACAATTTCCGTATGTTTTATTTTTTCTTTCTGTCATACGCATTCTATCCTATTAATACTTCCTTTCAACTTTGTACGAATGTTTTTAATAGAATGAAACAGGTGTTTCAAGCAGCAGATAGTTTCAAGCAACAGATGCCCGTTCATAAAGGACAAATTGTGAATATAAATTCAAACTTCTAACTTTTTCTGCCTTAGCATTATGAATTACTTTGGATATGCAACCACATTTTCTTCCTAATGAAAATGCGTCCAAAGGCATGGGATTCGCAGCAAAGTTGAGATATTTTCTAATTTATAAAAAGTGTAATTTTTCAAACCTTATTTTGTGTGTAAGTAGGTGGTAGCTGGCGGAGATATTTTTGATGAACTTCTTTTAATCCGATATTAAATTCGTGTGGAGTGGTATTATTAATTTGTTCAAAAGGGATGTGCTTTCATTTCATTTTGTTAGATTCTTGTGAAAGATAGACGAGTGTAGATGAGAATATTTTCATTGAACTTAACTTGATTCGATCCAGATTGTATCACATAGCGCTACGAGGCTGTGTAAGTGATGCATGGTCTGACGCTTCAGAATTGCAGTTTGTAACGCTACAGAAGACAAGTCGATTGTATTGAAATAAGAATACTATTACTTTGTTACATGTTTTTACTTTCCTTATATACATAGTATAATGTACAAGGAAAGTATTGTGATGGGGTCAAAAATTCGAATTCGAGTTTTCGACGGAACAGCACGTTTCAAGCATCCCTGATCACGAATCGAACATTTTTGAGGTGATGTCTGTGTGTGCGTGCGTGTGTGAAAGTATGTGTGTGTGTCAGTGAGTCTGTGGAGACAATATCTCACGAATAAATGGAGCGATTCAAATGAAATTTGACACAAATATTACAATTCATGAATACTGGAAGCCTATTGCTTTGAAATACAATCGAATGTTTAGAACCCTCCTAAATTTTCAAGTGAAATTTTAAAAAAATCATCAAAAATCAAAACCTTTAAAAAAGTTACGTAAATAGTCATTTCTTATGTAATTTGTCTTTAGGAAACGATTGGCATAAACTTTAGAACGCTAGCATGAACCGTTCTCGAGATATTGCACATTTTCCAAATACATTTATCAAAAAATCCAGTAAATAAAAATAATACTAACTATTGAGAAACCTTTTCACTTTTCATATCTAATATCATACGATAAATTTGGCGACATCATTCTCTTGGATCTAGCTCGTTCTATTCATGAAAAAATATACTTTGAATAATATTTTTGTATTTGAACATCAATAGTCATGTATCTGCTATATGAATAACTTATTTCTCCTTCCATTACGCTTGGCGATATTTTGGCGACGAATTTGGCGGAATGTCGCCAACTTGGCGACTTTTTTAACTGCTGCCAAATTAATAAAAATGTCCCCAAATGGATAACAAGAAAGATCAATCATGCTTAAAGCATTGATTATGAAACACTTTCCAACTTCAATGCAATTTTATTTAAAAAAGTCGAAAATGCAATACAATCCTCGGTAATATTTTAAAACTTATCAAGATACTACATTGATTTATTATATTTGAAAACTTAAACCTTCATTGAAAAAAATGAACTTCATTCAAAAGACGGCATTGAAATATAAATTGCGTGGTTTAAATATCTCTAAAATGCAATACATTCCACGGTAATATTTTTAAATCTATCATAATACTACGATAATTTATTATATTTGAAAACTTCATCGAAAACAACTGAAATTAATTCAAATGACGTCATAGAAAAAATAACACGCCTGGATCTCTCTATAAAAGCAGGATTTCATTCATAACTTTCTCCATTTCATTCATCACAATACTATAATAATTTACTTTAATTAAAAATTAAGACCATGGAGCTACAATTCATAAACTTTATGCTTAAAACTTCATCGAAAAATATCGTCCTTCTGTTTATAAAATCAATTAATATTTCATTCATATCAGCCATGCAGACTCCATGGACTGAATTATTTTGTGTTAAAGAAATACAGTAATTCTAATACAACTCATTCTACATATTTTGCTGTTTACATTTTACATAGGTGAAAAATAGGCTTAATTGTAGAAATAATCAAATTTGAATGAGAATTTAAACTCAAATATATTGTCATTGTGTTGTTTTAGTATGTAGATGCACAGAATTTAAGCAGAAATAAAGTAGTTTTAGGATGCATACAACACTCAATATGAATTAAAAAGAACTTTAAAAAATCACGAATTTGAAACAAGATGGATGCCATATCTCATTTTGAAGTGGGTCATGTGATCGTTTCATATCATGGTCACGTGATCGTTTCATATAAGATGTGTAATTATTATTTTAATTTTTATTTAAAAAACTACTGAATATATTTAGCTGAATTTTTTTTTATATATTTTATGGAACAATTTGACTATTACCTAAAATTTTCGAAGCAATTTGTGAATTTTAAATCCGCTTAAAAAATGTTAGAAAAATTAGGTCCCATAGGGCTCAATGTATTTCATTTTTTCAACCCGGGTTCAATCCAAAACTAATTGTGTGATATTATTCATTTATATTCCCATAGGTCCTACAGACTGTCTGAACAACATACTAAAATTTCATTTTGATTAAGTCATTTTTACGGCAGTTATCGTGCTAACGGACAGACAGACAGACAGACAGACAGACAGAATGAACAAAGTCATAAACACTTTTCAACTTTGTTGTAAAGTGTTAAAAATGATGCCAAGTCAATGAAAATGACGACTAATTGATGAAAATTCAAGATCTTGAAATAATATAAGTATCTACTATAAGAATAACCTATTTTTTACTGTAAAAGTAGTAAATTCATAGCATTATATAAGGAAAGTCATGTGCTGCTCACATCAGATTTTTTTTGTATTGTTCCATATTTGGTAAGGTAGAAACGGGTTCTTTCGTTTTATTATCGTTAGCTGTGATAGATAAAATGTGTGCGGTTGCCATAGGCACTACAGCCAATTTGTCTAAATTTACAAAAGAAAATCAATTATATAAAATTATGTTGGCAATCTTATCATGTTACAGTGCCTGGCCATTGAAATAATCTTACCTTGTTATATAAAAACAAATTTTAAAGGATGCTCTTCAATATAATAAAAAAAACTTTTTAAATATAATTTCGAATACATTTAAAGATATCTTCTTACGCATAATTTGAAACATTGTAAAATAACTAATGATGCCCATACCTAAAAACTGTTTTTAATCTCATGCGTCATATTATTTTGAAAGGAATTATAAAACCCTTGTAACCTTAGCATGTTTTGGAATTATAAATCTAAAAATACTATAAAACGTGATAATGTGCAGCAATAGAATTCTTGAATTTAGATCTCCATCGGCTTGACCTCAAAGCAGATACATTATATAAGAATGAATAAAACATTCACATCAAAAATTCTCTTGAAGACATTTTTGTATAATGACACTATACTTTATCTAGTACAAAGTATCTAACTTTTAAATTTAATGGCGCTACTAAACTTTCGTAGTCTTTAAAGACAGCGGCTATTAAAAGACTTCATGCTGTTTTCTTTATAATCGTCATGCATTATATAGCTTGTTATGCAGTTTTAAATCTGTCTGCAATATTTTGGGAATTGTATATATATGAAATAATTTGGGAATGCAATTTCAAGGTAAAAAAATAATATATTGTAGCAAACGGTGAGAATAGGAACAGACTTTATGTTTATTCGGCGTTTTTCAAATTGCGTTATGTGGAACACTGGGGTTCCTAGACAGTATTCCAGGGATTCCGCAAGGTCAGAGTTTATAATAAACTTTCTTAAATTTCAAAACTGCGTAAAATTCTGTGTGCTTAATTTGGACCATATTGGAATTTTCCTTATTTTGGGCTTCAGCCATTATATTGAATTTCAAAAGCTTCCAGTGACCAAAAAAGTTTAAGAAAAACGGCGCTAAACTGTTCAAGTTTTTGTATTCAATGATTTTCCTACTAATTTCTGACTAATTCTACCTAGTAGATTTTCAGAAGTTTCCTACAAATTTGGTGATGCTCTTCAACTTTCTATTTGATATGTTTTCTGTATCTCTTTTATTTTCGGAGGTAGAAGAGCATACTTCCAGATTTTTTTGCTAGGGTTGCTGTCGTCAATCTTATCTGATAGCGTGTTATCATTTTATCCTTTAAAGAAACTCCAATATATGTTATTATCTTATACCCCTTAAATTTAAATTTGTTAGATTGCTTGAATACTCCTGTTTCATACGTTTTGTATTTTTATCATTTGTAAGTATCATCCCGCTGAATTTATTTTCTACGATTTATTTTATATAATCTCTCCGTGATGTACTTTTTCAAGACAGCGAGAATACATAAACATAAATACATCTTCAAGCAGCACCGAATAATCTAAACTGCTCCTGACCTTTCCGGGAGATGACGAGATGCTTTGGAATGGATCTTCATCCAGGATGATGATAGTCGATGATGTCCATTAAAAATAATCTTTGTCTGGAATAAAGGATAAGTAACCTTTTACCGAAATAAAATGACTTTTGAAAATTCTCATTTTGGAAAACATTTAGATGAGTTTAATCATTTCTTTAATCAGTAATACTTTAAAAAGTATATGGTACTTCAAATGTGACTTATTGTCAGCAGCAATTTAGAAAACATTTCATATTAATTTTAAAGCATATTAAAAAGTTATGTTTCTTTTGTGTTTAATATTTTGGAGAAAATGAAAATATTTGATGTCGCTAAATTTCTTGACAGATTAACACATTTTGTTTAATAATTTTATGTATAATTTTAAGCGTAAATCTTTTCCTTTAGAGTAGAAACTGTAAATATCTGATGTCTCTAACGCATGACTTTCATGATACATTTATAAATTTAGAATAGCAATTCCATGTTTATTTATTAGCGTATTAAAATAGTTCTGTTCCTTTTGTGTTTAATATAGGTGGGTAGAAAATGTAAATACCTGATGTTGGTAACATATGACGTTCACGACACATTTATTCATTTAGCATTGCAACTCCATGTTTATTTATAAGCGTATTAAAATAATTCTGTTACATTGGTGTTTAATATTTTGGATAGCAAATATAAATATTGGATGGCGTCAACACATGACATTCTCGAACGATTTATTTACACATTTAAATTAATAAATTTACGTTTATATCTAAGCGTATTATAATCGATATGGTTATTTTGTGTTTAATATTTTTGATAGAAAATATAAATATATGATGTCGCTAACACATAACTTTAGCAACAGATTACGTTATATTTCATAATTAACAGTTCAAGGAATATAATTTAGTTCAATACGATCTTTTCGTCATAGAAATACATCATACAATGCAGTGCGACTTATCTTGTGCAGCACTCTATCACATGATTTTGGCATTTTTCCAACATGAAGTTTTAATTGCTTCTCTTTACGTCCATGCGAAATACATGGTGTCCGACAAAGTCATTTAACCGCCTTTTTTTCCGCAACCGTTGGACGTGGATACATACTTCCAATTCCTAATGAAATTCCTAATGAAAATCCTATATATGTGCCATTAAATGTAATGCAAAACAAATATCATGAAATGCTTTATTTTAGATTTATATGGCCCCTGAACTCTAGACCGAAATTTTGAATTCGCAAAATGGTAAATTGATTTAAGTTTGTAAGTAATGGTATGTTTGTAAGTAAATGTTTGTTGAAAGTAATGTTTGTTTTAAAAATGCAACAAGACCACTCCCACAAAACTATAACTGATCATTTAGGAAGTCGCGAAAGGTTCAAGTGACCCATAATTAAAATAACATAAAATCAAACCTCTTCCTATCAAATTAAGTAAAATTGATTTTTTTTATTTCAACATTGTTTTAACAACCGTTCCTACGAATATAGAATTCGACGATCATAGCTGCAAATCCCATATGTTAATGTAATGTAATCATATGATTTGAAATATTTTTTTAAAGTTCAACGCTGAGATATAAAACCAGCATCTTCCCTAACTAGACTTATCAAAGGAAGATGGAATACTTGAACAGTACATAATTGGTAAAAATAAGGTATATGTGACGCCATTTGCTGAGGGTAACATATTTCTCTTCTGAGGATGCATAGCTCGAAATTGGCTTGTACGTCGCTCCTATTTTTTACGTATTACCTGACTATGGATTTACACGTTCGATCTACTTTGTCAACTGAACGCTTGCAGGTCTCTCTATATACCTCATTAAAGTCATAAAGTTGAACTTCAAATGTGTTCGGTTTGATTCATCTTTATATGGAAATCATCTTCTTATTTATGCCAACTAAATACTCTTGAATCATCTTCTTATTTACATATCCTCCCTTATAACAGTAAAGAGGACCCTGTACTTTATATTCGCTTAAGACCTCATTCAGGAGTTACATTGGCCCAATATCCAAAAGAGATTAAATACATTTAAAATACTAAAAATTACGTTCAATTATAAAAAATAAGAATTTTTAGGAAAACAACGACAGCATTTCATTGTGAATAGCCGCGATACACATCCTGAATTTGACCATGCTTACATTTGGTCTCTCGCATTTTTGCATAAGGAATATTGAGGCTATGAACGAGTGGGGTATTTAATTAGTGCTTATTTGTGTGGGGTATTGAACAAATTTTTATTTACAATAAATACTAAAGAAGCGGGAGGGGAGGAGCGGTAATTTTTAAGCAGTCGCTTTTATTTCAAATAATTATTTCCACATATGCTAAAGTGACCTGGAAAAAATTCTGAAATAAAACAGCGTTAATTTCTTATTAGCACTAATTCTGCTATTTTAGGTCATCATTTTCATATTATGTTTTTCAACCTGACTAACCATATTTTATTTTCTTTCATGGTAATCATTTGAACAGGTCATGGTAGGGCCGGAAGCGAAATATATTACTTTACCGCCTCAGAAATTATGAAATTGCGAATTATTAAAACTGATATTCTTTTGCGTAATTTTAATGGATATCAATAATGTTTTAAAATAATAGTTTACATATTGAATTATTTAGGCTAATTACATGTGCTCAAAGTTCATTTCATACTAGAAAACCCTGCCTGAGCGACGAGGACAGCAGCTATGACACTTCCACACCCTCCCATCTTAGGAAAAGAAGGCCGAGACACCCTCTTTCCGGGCCCACGGCGCCCCCGTGGAAGCGCCCCAGATTCTCTACGTGCTTCCCAACCCTGCCCGCCGGGTGGCTACTGATGGTGACCTATTTCACCTTGGAATTGCATCGGCAATTCCGGAGTTAAATGGAGAGTCCTGATTCGTCCTCCCCGGGGAGCCCTCAATCCTTGAGATCATCGACTCTGCTTTGCTCGCGATTGTAAGCCAGTCCGGTCTCCAACATGTAAATAGCAACTTGTTCAATTGAAAAATTTTAAGCTTGTAACTATTGTAAATAATTGTAAATATTGGGTGCCGATAAGGGCCTTCTTTTTTCATGACTAGAATCTTAAATGTTTGAATCTAAACTAATCTAAATTGACTGTAACTTATACATTTTTTCAAAAGTAAACTTGTAACTTTAATCTTTTAACTCCTCACCAGTATCTGGTACTTTTCTATTGGTCCATCCCTGGCCCCGCCCTCCTCCTCTCTTGCAGCCACAGCTCAGTACTCAGCCATCAGCAGCCATTCCAGGACAAAGGCGGCGTACCATCAGCCGCCTCTGATCTCCACAAGCAACCCCAAGAAGAAGATTGCAACGATACCATATTGCTATAATCGGAAAAACATCTACAGTGGACAATATTACTTTCGATGTGGGCGTAAGGGACTTCAGTCCCACGGAAGCCCGTACGTAATGAAGCGTCTTGTCTTGGCTTTGCAAATGAAATCCAGAAGGCTGCGTCACATATGTCCGTAGCGTACATAGGTATAGAAAACAATTCGGCTTATCCATGCAACTTAACCTAGCTATGTTAAAACCTATTGCTCGCTTTGTCATGAGTTTTATGTAGGGTAGCTTAAATTTCACCAATTTTATAAATTAGATCAATTGATCACTAACTATCCTATTTTGTAGAAACCGTTATATATTATATTAGCCACATTCGGTAGCCTGTTTCCCGCTGCGCATGCTTGTAATCAGTATATTAACAATCTGTTTATTAAAAACAAATAGAAGACAAAATTACACCCTCTGCGTGGGCACCTTCAACGCATAGCTACCACCTACGGCACGGGCTCAATTGTGACATACAAATGTTGCGAGCTTAGTGCCAGTTGGTAAGCGACTAGTCGCAATTTTAAAACTCTTAACTTGTTATGTCTAGAAACGACGTCGTCTGCTGCATTTTCGTAAAAAAAGCAGAAATTGAAACTTGAAATGACACGTTATATATGGGGGTCTGAAATTCCTACCGAGAAGTTGGTTTTAGTAGAAGGAGGGTATGTATGTCCCTGTGGATGTCTACCCCCTACTGGGTTCCAGTCTATATTAGGTGCCACTGTCCCGGTCGTCCGAACTTATATCTTACATCTTCGGGTATGTTGGACGGTTTTGGTTGAAAGAAAGAAAGAAGGAGAGACATTGAAACTTAACGTGTGCGTATTTAAGAATGAGTGGTTAACCGCATGATCACGATCAGTTGTAAAGAAGAAAATATAACTGGATATGCCAGTGAACATTGCATGTTAATCACATCAACAAGGGATGTGATATATAAAAACGTACGCAATACTATGTGGGGGTTAAAATAGAAAGTATGGTAATTTTCATTCGATTTAAGCCATTTTTAGAAAAAATACTTATAAAAGTTAAAACTACAAAATAATTATAAACTTTATCTTTTAAATCTAAGAAATTTTAATATTCTTTACTATACACGCTCAGTGTCGAGACATCGTCTGGGAATAGTTAGTAATATTTTATTCCCCGGCAGACGATAGAAAAGTGGTGATGAAATATTTTGACCATATTTTTTTCTAATTTGTGTAAAAATAGATGCATTTTCTCGAATTTTCCATTGTAACCTAAACATTTAAACTTATTTAGATTCGAATAAAAAAGCGGGGTTTTAGTGCAAGAAATGACAGAAGGGATTGAGTTTCAAAAAGTGTCGTTTGGTGTGTTTTGAATTTTAAAAAGTGTTTTAATAATAACAATTTTATTATTCCTTTGAATTTCTAATATTTTCCCTCAATTTCTCATTTTAATAGTTCATTAAAAACTATACAAATATAAAAAGTTAATAAAATTAGAAGAGAATTCGTAGAGTAAATGGCCTAGGATGAGAATCTGCAAAATATTATACTAGATAGTGTTGTTGAGACCCAGACCGTCCGACCTACCAGAAAGGTGTAAGGTAACTGTATGGACGGCCGGAAGTGCCACCCAATTTAGACCGGAACCCAGTGGGGGAGGCATCCACAGGGACCGTACCCTCCTTCCCCTACCACCAACCTCTCGGAAGGACTTACGGACCCACATGTTTAACGTGATCGTACTCCGCATGAACACGGCGGCATTTGTGGCAGCGTGCAAATCTAGCGCGCAAACCACGGGGATACCGCACCCGAGATGGCCAACAGCACGCGGCGTTCCGAGGTGGTCACCCACCAAGTACTAACCGCGTCCGATGCTGCTTCACTTCGGTGATCTAACGAGAACCGGTGTTTTCAGCACGGTACGGCCGTTGGCCTATACTAGATAGTGTGAATTAGAGTATTGCATTAACATAATACATTACAGTCTTGAATCCATAATTCAGGTAAGTGTGATACTTGAAATTCTCAAGAAGCCTTAACACATTTTCAAAATGACCACGCTTACATGCGTGAAAATTCATTAAATTTCTTTAAAGCAAAGTATTTGCACTATAAAAGAAACAAAAGTTTATTTTGTAAAAAAAATCCACTCAGTAAAACACAATGGACGAAAACATCCGAAGGGTGCCAACAGTTTATGTTCCATTATAGCTATTTTGTCTCAGAAAAGATTTGAATTGTAAATGTGATACAGAAGAAAAGTATATTTTAAGCTTGTGGGCTGGGTTAGTTACAAAGTAATTGGATTTCTCTACTGGTGCCGGTTTAAACACAAATTTTACGTCGATTTTCCTTACTGTAGTAAACCTCCGTTTATCTACTGAAGATGTGATCCAGTATTAAACACTGCTTTTTAATACTGGAATGAATAATTGTCAGCTACTGAGTTTGCAAATCGACGATCAGCATCGGTTGAATAAATGAAATGTAAATAATCGTCTTTGTTCAAAACGCAAGTTCCAGAAATATTAAATAATTTAGATATTACATATAATAATAACATAAATGTTTTACTGACCAACGGAGCTCAGACTTCGAAGTGTGAGGTTGTGATTTTGCGAAGCTGCTGTTTTTATCTTGTGGTGACTTTTCTTACTTACGCTTGGGCGTGTTATATCTAGTTACGATAGAGCACGTCGGGCTAAGTAATCTTCAACTTTTCTGTGTATCGCCATTTTGTGCTGTTCGAACTCGGATTGCCACGTGTGTTTTTCCCACGTGGTTGTGCTTTTCGTACCTCGAGTTATTTGACCCTGATTTATGATGGATCTTGACAACGACCTTTTGGAGAAGACGAAGGAAGTTGCTAGTGAGCTGGAGGGTGACGATGCTCGGCCTCTCAAGGATGCAATGGATGCGTATCTTGGACGCCTGCCGGACGCTGGACTTCTTGCCGCAAAGACCCAGGAAGTGAAGGATGCGGTGAACTATTGTGGAATGGTGATCTACGTGCTGACACTGCATATCCAGGATATGCTCAAGTATGGACTCCTCGGACAGGACAAGGACCAAGTCTCCCGGATTCTAGGTTCGTTCAATTTTGTGAATTCTTTTTTGTTCTGCTGTGACATTGGTAAATTTAGAAATTGTGATAGTGATATTTATGTGATCTTTAACTCAGTTGAGGAGTATAATGATAGAGTAATTAGAGCTAAACTGTTAGAGTTAGGACTAATAAATGAAATTAAACTTGTTGACAAAACTGAAACGGTTGTAAATCCATGTAAAAGGGCTAGGATAGAGGAGTCTCACACTGAGGGAACTCCTACTAAAAACCAGGATGGAAATTTAAAATTAAAATCTAATGACCATGATAACATGGACTGTAATGCTGCTAGTGATAGTGTTGTAAATGAAAAGGTTAGTGATAATGTTGTAACTGTAAATGAAAAAGTTAAAACTAAGACTTATGCTGAAATTGCCGCGCAACCGGTTCAATTTAAGAGTGCACCTAAACCTAAAGCGGTTGAAAATAGTGTTAGAGAAAATATTATGGAGGTAGAAAAAAAAGAACCAAAAGCAGAATGTTTCTTCATAAAGTTTAGAGACAACTACCAGGCTCTCCTTAAAAAGCTAAATGAAATTACAGGCAATAAAGTATCTGGCAAACTCTCAGGAGATATGCTCAAACTCATACCCAATGACGCTGACTCCTATAGGGTTGTTCAGCGCCATTTGACTAGCGAGAAAATCCCCTTCCATAGTTTAAACCTAAAAACTGAAAGGCCAAAAAAGGTAGTTTTGAAGGGGCTACCAACTAACTATGACATTGAGGAGATTAAAATGACGCTAACATCCATTGGATTAGATGTAGTCCGGGTTTCTCAATTGAGAAACACAAAAACAAGATTACCCCTGCGGATCTTCTTACTCAGCCTTAGGCCCACGGAAGACTGGCAGAGGATTTACAGACTGGCAAGGTTAGGATACTTGGCTGTGAAGGTAGAGGCCTTCAGAGCACGGGGCTTTAAGATTTGCTACCGGTGCCGGCAGTTCAACCACTCCTCTGAGAACTGCAGTATGCCACCAAAGTGCCTGAAGTGTGCACAAGATCATTTCACACGGGACTGCCAGAGACCCAGGACAGAGAAGGCAACGTGTGCAAATTGTAATGGAGACCACCCGGCGAACTTCAGGCAATGCCCGAAGAACCCCTGGAACAGAGGAAAGGCACCGGAGTATGCCCCCCCCTCCCCCAAAAAATCAGATACCACCTTGGAGGCAAAAGGCCCTCGGACTAAACCCCCAGGCACCCCCTCAGGGCTCCTCGCACATAGTGCCACAGGAAAAAAGACACCAACCTTCAGCACCTACCAGATCGGTGCAAGAGCAGGCCCCCAAATCATCGACCTCCAGAGAATTGACCCTGGAGGAAGTAAGAGCAGCTACAGCTGCCATTAAAAAGAGATCGGAAATAGAAAAAGCCAGACAGGCAAAGGAGGCAAAGGATAGGCTTGACATTAAGGTTGAGGATTGGAAACAAAATAAACGAGTCAGGGATGAAGAGATCGCGCAAACCCAGCCGTTAGTTAAAACGGGTGAAAAAAAGCAAAAAACTATCGAGTTCCAAAAGGACACTCACAAAAAAGTGCAAACCGCGGTTGAGGCTGAGGAAATGGAAGCTGAGACTGAACCGACTGATAAATCTGATGCTGAAAAGATGGAGGATATCATCAACCTCATCAGAGGATTTATTAGCATGTTCAATCTAGACGACATAAAACATCTGTTGATGCAGTTCGCAGAGTTAGTACAAAAAAAGAGCGATCCTATGGTAATGGTCTTTGAGGCCCTTAAAATAATCTCGGACTTTAAAAATAACAGTGAGAATCAAACCCGTCATGGCTAGGTCCCAAAAAGTATCCTTCAAAATAATATTTTGGAATGCGAACGGCATATCTCCAAGAATAAATGAACTTAGGAACTATGTAAATGAAAATGACGTAGACGCCTTATTAATTCAGGAAACTAAAGTTAGAGAAAGTAAAAAACTAAACATAGCCAACTACATATGCTATCATAATCTTAGCTCAAATACTAATGCTAGAACGCCCCATGGAGGAACAGCAGTATACATTAAAAGAAATATTCCCCACGAGGAACTAAACAACATAAATCTTCAAGGTATAGAAAATACTAGTATAAAAATTAAAATTAATAATACTAGCCCGTTTATCCTAACCTCAACATATGTCAAAAATATGAGTAGAGTAGATGTAGCTGCGCAACTGGAACTGCTTTTCGCGCGATATCCAAACACTATACTCGCAGGCGACTTCAACGCGCACCACCGAGCGTGGGGCTGTAGGAGAGCCAATTCACGCGGTACAAAGATACACAGACTGCTGAACACGACAAACAATAACATTATTGTACCGTCGACACCAACCTGCTTCTCAGACGCCAACGGCTCATTTATAGACTTTGTCCTAACGCGAAACATAGATTACGCTCACACTATTAGTACCTTGGATGAATTCGACTCGGATCATCTGCCGGTACTGGTGACATTCGACCTGAACACACCTCTTCCAGCCTCTTTGGGACAAGAGAGGGTCAACTGGGAAGTATTCAAAAGAGCACTCTTCGAGCCGCACTTAGCAGTACCTAACATAATGATCACGGCGGATATTGACTCTGCCACGCACACACTCACAACAGAAATCAAGAGAGCAATTGCCTCTGCCACAACACATCGTGAGTCTCCAAAAATGCCCACACTTTCCCACCATGTCAAACAATTAGTCAGGCAAAGAAACAGAATACGTAAGACATGGCAGGCTAACAGAGACCCCGCCCTTAAAAGGGAGCTTAACAGACTCACGTGCAAAGTCAGGGAAAAAATTGTCGCAGAAAAGCAGCAACAGTATAAATAACTAATCGAATCCCTTAGCCCAGAAGACGTATCGCTCTGGCAATTCGCAAAAAGACTCAGGAAACCTCAAATTAAGCTCCCGCCACTAATAGATGGTGCTAAAATCGCGTACTCAGACGAGGAAAAAGCCGAGGCGCTCGCAAGCCATTATGAAAAACAATTCCAACCAAACCACGATCTAATGTGTCAGGACACCCTAAGAATGGTCAGACAAACTTTAAATAATTTCAGAAATTCCCCGGTAACGGCTGAGATTAGCCCAGCCACCCCGCAGGAGATAGTAGAAATCATTAAAAATCTCAAAAACCGTAAAAGCCCAGGGCACGACAAAATCAGAAATATTGCGGTTAAAAACCTACCCTTAAACGTAATATGTTACTTGACAATCTTAATAAATAAAATATTAAAACTAAACTATTTTCCCAAAGTATGGAAGGAAGCGATAATTATAGCAATCCATAAGCCTGGTGAGGATGCCACAATTCCAGCCAACTATAGACCAATTAGCTTGCTACCGACACTTAGTAAAATTACTGAGAAAATTATTCTTAAGAGACTGAACACGCACCTTAGTGAGAATGACATTATCATTCCGGAGCAGTTTGGATTTCGGCCAAAGCACTCCACCACTCATCAATTGCTGAGAGTGGTAGAGTACATATCTTCTGGTCTCAATAACAAGACACCCACAGCTGCGATTTTTCTGGACATAAAAAAGCCTTTGATAAAGTATGGCACTGTGGATTAGCGTACAAATTGATCACTTTAAAAGTCCCTGACGCTATTGTCAAACTTTTAATCTCATACTTAAATAACAGACACTTTCAAGTCAGAGTAGGAGGTAACTTATCTACACCCAAGCTCAATAAAAGTAGTGTACCGCAAGGTTCTATCCTGGGCCCGACACTCTTTAACATATACCTGAACGACATCCCTAGGACTCCAAACACAGAGCTGGCACTCTATGCAGACGACAGTGCGATACTTGCAAAACACCCCTATGTCTCAGTAATGCACAGACAGCTACAACAACACTTAGACATACTCCAAACTTGGCTGGAAAAATGGCGAATAAAATTAAACCCCAATAAATGTCATTGGATTTATTTCTCAAGAAAACGTAAACCTCCGCCGCCTCTGTACATAAACAACCATGCCCTAAAAGCGGAAAAATCTACTAAATACCTAGGTGTAACGATAGATTCCCACCTAACCTGGAAACAGCACGTAACGAACTTAATCAAAAAAGCGTATATGGCCACAGGAGCCTTATACCCAATGATAGGAAACGGAAATCTAAGTTATCAAAATAAACTCCTAATTTATAAATCGGTCATCCGCCCGGGAATGCTGTATGCAGCACCCGTATGGGGATATGCCTGTAAAACTACAATAGACCTCCTACAAAACAAAACAAAATCCTACGGATTATCAGGAAAGCTCCCAGGTACTTAAGAAACTCGGTAATTAGGAATGACTTCAAAATAAAAACTGTTAGAGCCCAAATTAAAAAGCTAGCGCTTAAATTTTACAGAAATTTGCCATCCGTTCCAAACGAACTGTTATTCAATCTGCATGACTATGATCATCGCAAGGCCAAATCTCGTAAGAGACCCCGCGCTGTTCTAAACATCGATAATCGGAATTAAATGATCCCAGCTCAAACATCTTATTTTAAAATAAAACTCGCGACTATTATTTTATAAAAAAAAAAAAAAAAAAAAAAATTCTAAACACTAAACTGCCAAAACGCTAGGTAACCCTTAGATCTGCATCAACCCCCCAAACTGCTTAAACTCTAAATGTGCAGCAAACTGCCACACTAGGAGCTAGGATAAATAATAAAAAGTAGTAAATAAAAACCTCGAACCTCCAATTAGGGTCACTGAATTAATGTCACAGTTTGACGATAAGAACCACATATTGAAACTGGAGATTAAAGGCGCTTCGCGCCTGGTGCTCTGTCTTGTACGACACTACATGCTTTCATCGATGCGCGACTATTATTTTATAAAAAAAAAAAAAAAAAAAATTCTAAACACTAAACTGCCAAAACGCTAGGTAACCCTTAGATCTGCATCAACCCCCCAAACTGCTTAAACTCTAAATGTGCAGCAAACTGCCACACTAGGAGCTAGGATAAATAATAAAAAGTAGTAAATAAAAACCTCGAACCTCCAATTAGGGTCACTGAATTAATGTCACAGTTTGACGATAAGTACCACATATTGAAACTGGAGATTAAAGGCGCTTCGCGCCTGGTGCTCTGTCTTGTACGACACTACGTAGTTTTACTGACCATATCATGACTATGTTGCATTCTCATAGTATCAAAGTAGATCAATATATTTGGTAGATAAGATATTACATCAAGATCCTTGTAAGGAAGAATGTATGAGTATCCACGTTAGCTCTATCTATAGTAAAAGCAACAACTCTCTATCATCTATCAAATAAAGGTGATTAACCAGAGCCCCTATCGGATAGTCTGAAAAGTTAAAAAAATTAAGTCAGTAACAAAGCGATTTATTAAGCGATATAAGTCAATTGCAAAGTTGTAACATAAGCAAAAAATTCAAAAGCGGAAGATTCATAACATTAAAACGCCTTGGATGCGTAACACATGACTTACTCTATTCCTTTATTTCATTTTTTGTATTCATTGAAATGATCTTTATCACTAAATATAATACATAAAAATACGCTCTTCAAATAGTTTATAGAATACATAGTTTTTTTTTGTAGAGCACTTTGCACATTTGAAAATAGTGCCTGTTAGAAAACTGCTGAAAATGAATATATCTTTGTAATGATTTATTCTAACGAAATTATTAGTTGAAAAAAGTGCATATAAAACATGCATATAACTTATACTGTTAATGTTATTGTCTTTTCTATTAACCTTATTATTCTAAAATATAGTCAGCTATATTTCTAATATCAAATATAACAGATAATGTAATATACTAAAAAATTTAAAAACCAAAAATATATTTATGAAATTTATTATAATAACTTTACATTTTCAGAATAAAACCCTATAAAATGATATACGTTACATATTTTGATAAGTACTGTAATTAAATATCATCATTAGAACAAGCAAACTATTTCCTACTCTGTGGAACTCCACATTCACTAAAAAAAATATACGGCGAATGTGATAAAAAATTAAAGTTCTTTGGAAAGTAAAGTCTCCTTGGAAGAAAAAGAATTAATTTTGTATACAACTTTAGACTTCCTGAAACATAATAGAAAACTTTTTGTGATGGGTGCCTACAATTTTGCGCTTAACATAAAGAGTTTAGTTTTTGAAACATTTGAATAGAAATTACTATGTGTAGTAGAAACTATTATATTTTTATATGATGGTTATGTATATAAACACGTGCAGTTATATGTGCATACAACTTCCTAAAAATAATATCTCAGAACTTTTTATAATTAATATCATAGTATGTAATGAAAGGAAATAAATAAACCCAAAACATGTGAGGTTTAATGAATTATATTTTCAGATTACTAAAAATTTTCAAAATCTCCTACTTAAAAATCAATTGTTAAAGGCGACAAATTCTTTAACGAAGAAAATCATTGAAACACTTTTTATTTCTATTAGAAACTATTCGTTTATGGCTGAATATGCTGTATATTGGAACTACTTGTTATACATGAATACACTTGTTATACCTTCTGGTTGAATATACTTATATGCCTGTCTCACAGAGTTCGCCTCTGAAAATTTATCAACTTGCTACTATTTTAATATATATATATATATATATATATATATATATATATATATATATATATATATATATATATATATATATATATAATTAGTTTGTAACTCTACATTTCTTTAATATATTTTCCATTAATGTCCTTATTTAATCCGATCGAGTAAGTGAAATATCATGTCTTACCCCTTTACGTTTAATGAATAAAAATTTCTTTACACAATAAAATGAATTAAATTTCATTCTAAACTTTACGATATAATTTTCTTTATATTGAATTTCAGAAGAAATCGTCTGATTAATTGCTATGAAAGAATTACTTTTGTGTTTTTAACACATTGCAACAAAGTTGAAAACTGTTTATGACTTTTTTCATTCTATCTGTCTGTCTGTCTGTCTGTCAATCTGTCTGTCTGTCCGTTAGCACGATAACTGCAGTAAAAATGACTTAATCAAAATGAAATTTTAGTATGTTGTTCAAACGGTTTGTAGAACCTATGGGAATATAAATGAATAATATAACCCAATTAGTTTTGGATTGAATCCGGGTCGAAAAAATGAAATACATTGAGCCCTATGGAACCTAATTTTTCAAACATTTTTTAAGCGGATTTAAAATTCACAAATTACTTCGAAAATTTCAGGTAATATTCAAATTGTTCCATAAAATATATATAAAAAAATTCAGCGAAATATATTCAGTAGTTTTTAAAATAAAAATTAAAATAATAATTACACTTCTTATATGAAACGATCACGTGACCATGATATGAAACGATCACATGACTCACTTCAAAATGATATATGGCATCCATCTTTCTTCAAAATCGTGATTTTTTTAAGTTCTTTTTAATTCATATTGAGTGTTGTATCCGTCCTAAAACTACTTTATTTTTGCTTAAATTCTGTGCATCTACATACTGAAACAACGCAATGACAATATATTTGAGTTTAAATGCTCATCTAAATTTGATTATTTCTACAACTAAGCCTATTTTTCACCTATGTAAAATGTAAACAGCAAAATATATAGAATGAGTTGTATTAGAATTCCTGTATTTTTTTAACACAAAATAATTCAGTCCATGGAGTCTGCATGGCTGATATGAATGAAATATTAATTGATTTCATAAAGAGTAGGACGATTTTTTTTTATGAAGTTTCAAGCATAGAGTTTAATTTTTTGTAGCTCCATGGTCTTAAACAAAATGTTTAAATAAAATAAATTATTATAGTATTGTGATGAATGAAATGAATGGGAGAAAGTTATGAATGAAATCCTGTTTTTATAGAGAGATCCAGGCATGTTATTTTTTCTATAACGTCATTTGAATTAATTTCAGTTGTTCTCGATGAAGTTTTCAAGTATAATAAATTATCGTAGTATTATGATAATTCTAAAACTATTACCGAGGAATGTATAACATTTTAGAGATGTTTGAACCAGGCAATTTATATTTCAATGCCGTCATTTGAATGAAGTTCATTATTTTCGATGAAGGTTTAAGTTTTCAAATATAATAAATTAATGCAGTATTGTGATAAGTTTCAAAATATTACCGACGAATGTATTGCATTTTAGACTTGTTTAAATAAAATTGCATTGAAGTTGGAAAGTGTTTCATAATCAATGCTTTAAGCATGATTGATCTTTCTTGTTTATAATTATTTTAACACTATGGGATTCTAATATACACTTTACCTACATCCTAACTTTAAGAATCTTTGATCAAAACGGCATAAAATAGAAATTGCCTTATTGTGTCGTTTCGTTGGATTTTTATAACAAACAGACAAATATCATATTGTCAACTTTATTTATGTAGATTGCATTTCATTAGTTCAATACAAAAACGTATAACAATATTTATGCAGTTATTTTTAAATAATTTTCGGAACACTTTACACAGATTTCCTGTTCCGAAACCGTTTCAATACAGCACGATTTTGAGCGGTAATGACTTACGGATGACTCCTAGCGGAAAGCATTTACTTCAGAAATCTATTTCGCGACCCGTTGTTGATTCAATGATCAATGGTGACTGTGGCGCCAAAGATGCAGAAATCGTCGGCATTTATAAAACTGATTGAAGAAAATGATATTTAATTCTCTCCATTCTAGTATTGTCATGGATGACACACAATTTCCCTTCAAATATTATTAAATCTGTAATAAAAATCTACTTTCTGAAATATTTAACTTAATGCTTAGACATTTTTTCTTTTTCTTTTTTTTTTTTTTTTTGTAGGAGGTGCGAGTGAATGTCTACTGTTTAAAAATATATTTCTGAACATGTGTGGAAAACATAGATTAGTATATGTGGATACAAATCGTACGTATCATTATGTATGTGGTTTGTAAACAGTATAAGAATTTAACGGGAGTTAGGCTAAACTCGACTTTCTCACATCAGAACCCAAATTCATTTTTGTTTCAAATATTTCAAGAAACATTTGAAAGATCGGTACCGTGAATGCAAATGATGACAACTATATCGTGTAACACTTTACATTAAGGGTCTTAAAAATATTTCAATTGATATCATACTTGAAAATATACCGGGGGGGGTGGTAACTTGCCTCCCAAGGGGGTTACTGACGGCCCAAAAAAATTGTATTGCTATTAATTTTCACAACAATGATTGAAATTATTAATTATCGTGATCATTTTATACATTATTATGTCAACTGTTGCACTATGCTGTCATATTAAAATAAATATAAAATTTCTAACAAAATTCGAAATTTTCAATCCAGTTAAGAATATTCTATCTTCATTTTTTGACAACAAAGGGGGATATAAAGTCTTGCGAAAATCCATTAATATATGTGGCTATTATCGAGTACACAAAAAAAATGACTACAGATATCAAACAGACAGATAGAGACACAGACGAATATCACTCTAAAATCGTCAAAATATGTTCAGAAGGTCTTTAAAGGTATACTGACATTAAAATCTCGGAATCGAAAATTTTTGTGAAAGCAATACTTTCTCAATACTGCATATGAGAAATCAAAAATTTCTGAAGCTATTCAGTGATTGGCCGTTCGGATAGACAAGGAAGACAGTGACTACCCAAATAACTAGGGATTAAGCAATTCTAATTTTAATTATGTACTATTCAATATATATATATATAATTAAACAGAGATGCAGGCAGAATGTTACTCCAATTAGCACCTTATGATGCCCTGGCGTTTTGTTCAGTGGCTCAGGGGAGACAGCTTTGTCTCTCATAGCATATCTCTCCCTACGTCATGAGATGTAGCAAAGAAATTAACGACCGCGTACCATCCGTGTGGGTAACAGAACAGTTAATAATGGAGCTCTGGTAAACGCGATGAAATACGTCTAATAGCCCGAAAGTTCAAAGACGAAAATTTGAAATTGTACATCGTATGTTTTATAAATACACTTTTATTTGGAAGTTTTTATTATTAGTATTTTCTAACATAAGATCGAGTCTTCAATTTGAAGTTATAGATATATCCTATACGCCAAAATGTATGAAAACACGCCAATTTAACAAAAACTTTAAAGCGATATAATAAAGAGAAACAATTGTTTGATAAAAAAGGTTGTTTAATTTTAACGTCATCTATGACGTGCATAAAAGTACAAATCCAGATCGCTTTTGGACGTCACTAGGTCCTTCACCAGTGGCGTCCTTCATCAGTTTGCTACTGATGAATGGCGTAGTGATTTGCGAAAGCAATCTCAACTTGCAACTTTATGTACTTCATTGATGTTAATTGTATTAAAGATCCTTTTTTTATCAAATAATTGGTTGTCTTTATTATTTCGTTTAAAATATTCTTTATGTTTGATTCGATATGCTTGCTCACAATTATCAAAATAGTTCATGATTTCTAAATAGTTAATGCTAGTTATTTCATCTATACGAAAAGTAAATACTATTATTTGACAGTTATAGTAACATATTTCAGAGATATATAAAATTTTACTTATATAATCGGGACGCCATCTATCGAAAAAATAAAGTAAATTACAGGAAATGTGTTCTGCTTAATTTAATCAATACCATAAACCATAAAACCTATTGTTCTTTTAATAAGAACTACAATATATATATATATATATATATATATATATATATATATATTATTGTCTTCCTACAATTCTAACAAAGTTTTTAATTTTTCTGTCATGTAATAAGTGCGATTTTTCCGAAAATATAATGTCTTGAAGATGACTTGTTCTGGAAATCATTCACGACGTAAT
Source organism: Amaurobius ferox (assembly GCA_951213105.1). NCBI lineage: Eukaryota > Metazoa > Arthropoda > Arachnida > Araneae > Amaurobiidae > Amaurobius > Amaurobius ferox. The sequence goes on from OX578145.1 coordinate 46,256,334, forward strand.
ATTTCTCTTATGAATTCCACGACCTGTGGTGATTCAATGATCAATCGTGTCTCTGGCGCCAGAGATACGGAATTCGTGGCTATTTGTAAAACTGATTGTACGGGAAAAGAATTGATTTTCTTCCGTTCTGCCCTTAGCATTGAAAATAGATTGAAAAGTAATGTATGTAATTCCTTACGTGATCAGAGTAATGTAGCTATTATTAAGATTAAATGCTAGTTTTATATAAATTGTTGCTTTTTAGGACATCTGAATTAATTTTATTGACTTCCAGTCCAGAAATTTAACCACTTTTACTTTAATTTTAAATTAATAAATATTCAATTAGCAGCCGATGTGGAAAATGTTGATGCAAACAGCACTTGATTTCCACCACATACTTACAATATGTATGCTTTTGGGTCTTTTATTTTGCAATAAACTGGACGCAATGCTCAAACTGGCACGGAGACTGAAATTACATTAAATTTGCTATAGATTTATATGTATATTTGGCTACTTGGCATATTATAAAATGGCTCTCTGGCGTTTTAAGCCATGCAATATGAGGAACACTCTCGATGTTCGAGATTGTAGCGATAGGAAGTAATATCTGAGAGCTACAGCCCACTGTTTGAGATTGCACTCTGACTATCTGGTTCGATTCCCGCCTTTGCTCAAACTGTCGCCGCGTTCACAGGCAGTACGATCACGTTAAACGCGTGGGTTAGTAAATCCTTCTGAGATATTGGTGGCAGGGGAAGGACGGACGGTACGGTTCTTGTGGATGCCTTCCCAACTATTCATTATAAATTGGGAGACACTTTCCGGCCCTCCAAATAGTTAACTTACACTTTGGGGTAAGCCGGATGATCTGGGCAGAAGAAGAAGAAGAAATTAATATGAGTAATATGTTTTTTTTACTTTGAAATATATGAAGAATTTTAATTAATATCGTACTTGATAATTGTAGAATCAATAAATTAAATTTAATATATAGATTATTTCTTGTTGAACAATGCAATTTTAATTTTCAATAAAGTACAATTGAGTAAAAGTCTGCTATTTAAAATAGTCAGCTTAATTTCACAAGTTACTAACGTTAAGAATGCTTAAGACCTTTAAATAGAGCGCAAAGATGGTATGTGCAAGCTACTGTAGATACAATAATTACATTAACTGAAATGCAAATGACATTTAGCGCTTTAAAAGAGCATTTTAGGCAACGTTAACGACTTAGCTAAATTAATTAGTGTTAATGTCTTCTGTACCACAATACTGTTGCATTGTGAGGAAAAGATGGAATTGTAGATGTTAGTTTCGTATATACTGACGAGTAACTGGTGAAATTCTTGCCGGTTTCAAGATTTGTGTGTCCAAAATGTTATAGATTCAAGCACATTTTTTGAAGATAAATATTTTCCATGCTATTGCGAAACTGCAGTTTTAAACAATCAAAAGTATTTATATGTGAAGTATCTATAATCCGTTCATTAGGCAGTGAAAATAATTATTTATTATGTAAATATTTCAAGTGAGTTCTAATTCAATTATCGAATTAAGCCTATCGTTTCAGAAGTTTAATGGCTAAATATCGTTCTATTGGCCGGATAAAAAACCAATTTCACAAATTATCCCCGTATAACTCATAATAATATATCAAATTAAAGTGGAATTTCCCTGATTAATCAATTTGTAACTTCATTTTTACTTCAAATAGTGATGTTAAGAAACCTTAAAATACGTTATAAAATATACAAGCATATGCAATTTGAAAACTATAAATACTCGCATAAGATTCATAGAGTTAGGTTTTGATTATATATTCTCTGCCAGTCTTTTTTATATTTGTTTTGCCAGTCTTATAAAATGTACACGTCTATCTGGGAATCTTTACCTATCGTTGATATCATATCATTGGGGTCTTTTGATATAAAATGGTCTAATTTCTGGGCCTTGCTGGGTAACTGCAAATGATTAGAATACCGTTGTTCTTCTTATTCACATAGATTTTATATCAAGATTTTTACCCTCTTTTTAAGGCAAGCCTCTGCTTCAAGCTTCAGAATTTATGATGACTGTGCTGACTGACTGTCTGAGATTCTGGCCCACTATGCACGTAAGTACAGTTTGGTTATTTGATGCGCATGACCAGTCTAAGATCAAAACGCGGAACTTATATCTGTCCGGGACATTTTGGAAACTCGTTTAGATTGTTGATCTGTGGGTTCCCGCAATTCGATTGTGTAGACGCTGTGGTTGAACATACTTCTATGGTGTAGTCTTTCGGCCGAGTCTTTAGCCCACAGGTTTGCAAGAATTGCTTAATATCGCATGTCCGCACAACATATTCCAGACCAAACTGAAGATGAACAAAATAGATAATTTTGGAAGTGTCGAAATATCTGGGTAGAAAAATGAAGTGCTCGATTGTGTAGACGCTGTGGTTGAACATACTTCTATGGTGTAGTCTTTCGGCCGAGTCTTTAGCCCACAGGTTTCCAAGAATTGCTTAATATCGCATGTCCGCACAACATATTCCAGACCAAACTGAAGATGAACAAAATAGATAATTTTGGAAGTGTCGAAATATCTGGGTAGAAAAATGAAGTGCTCGATTGTGTAGACGCTGTGGTTGAACATACTTCTATGGTGTAGTCTTTCGGCCGAGTCTTTAGCCCATAGGTTTCCAAGAATTGCTTAATATCGCATGTCCGCACAACATATTCCAGACCAAACTGAAGATGAACAAAATAGATAATTTTGGAAGTGTCGAAATATCTGGGTAGAAAAATGAAGTGCTCGATTGTGTAGACGCTGTGGTTGAACATACTTCTATGGTGTAGTCTTTCGGCCGAGTCTTTAGCCCACAGGTTTGCAAGAATTGCTTAATATCGCATGTCCGCACAACATATTCCAGACCAAACTGAAGATGAACAAAATAGATAATTTTGGAAGTGTCGAAATATCTGGGTAGAAAAATGAAGTGCTCGATTGTGTAGACGCTGTGGTTGAACATACTTCTATGGTGTAGTCTTTCGGCCGAGTCTTTAGCCCACAGGTTTGCAAGAATTGCTTAATATCGCATGTCCGCACAACATATTCCAGACCAAACTGAAGATGAACAAAATAGATAATTTTGGAAGTGTCGAAATATCTGGGTAGAAAAATGAAGTGCTCGATTGTGTAGACGCTGTGGTTGAACATACTTCTATGGTGTAGTCTTTCGGCCGAGTCTTTAGCCCACAGGTTTGCAAGAATTGCTTAATATCGCATGTCCGCACAACATATTCCAGACCAAACTGAAGATGAACAAAATAGATAATTTTGGAAGTGTCGAAATATCTGGGTAGAAAAATGAAGTGCTCGATTGTGTAGACGCTGTGGTTGAACATACTTCTATGGTGTAGTCTTTCGGCCGAGTCTTTAGCCCATAGGTTTCCAAGAATTGCTTAATATCGCATGTCCGCACAACATATTCCAGACCAAACTGAAGATGAACAAAATAGATAATTTTGGAAGTGTCGAAATATCTGGGTAGAAAAATGAAGTGCTCGATTGTGTAGACGCTGTGGTTGAACATACTTCTATGGTGTAGTCTTTCGGCCAAGTCTTTAGCCCACAGGTTTCCAAGAATTGCTTAATATCGCATGTCCGCACAACATATTCCAGACCAAACTGAAGATGAACAAAATAGATAATTTTGGAAGTGTCGAAATATCTGGGTAGAAAAATGAAGTGCTCGATTGTGTAGACGCTGTGGTTGAACATACTTCTATGGTGTAGTCTTTCGGCCGAGTCTTTAGCCCATAGGTTTCCAAGAATTGCTTAATATCGCATGTCCGCACAACATATTCCAGACCAAACTGAAGATGAACAAAATAGATAATTTTGGAAGTGTCGAAATATCTGGGTAGAAAAATGAAGTGCTCGATTGTGTAGACGCTGCGGTTGAACATACTTCTATGGTGTAGTCTTTCGGCCGAGTCTTTAGCCCATAGGTTTCCAAGAATTGCTTAATATCGCATGTCCGCACAACATATTCCAGACCAAACTGAAGATGAACAAAATAGATAATTTTGGAAGTGTCGAAATATCTGGGTAGAAAAATGAAGTGCTCGATTGTGTAGACGCTGTGGTTGAACATACTTCTATGGTGTAGTCTTTCGGCCGAGTCTTTAGCCCATAGGTTTCCAAGAATTGCTTAATATCGCATGTCCGCACAACATATTCCAGACCAAACTGAAGATGAACAAAATAGATAATTTTGGAAGTGTCGAAATATCTGGGTAGAAAAATGAAGTGCTCGATTGTGTAGACGCTGTGGTTGAACATACTTCTATGGTGTAGTCTTTCGGCCGAGTCTTTAGCCCATAGGTTTCCAAGAATTGCTTAATATCGCATGTCCGCACAACATATTCCAGACCAAACTGAAGATGAACAAAATAGATAATTTTGGAAGTGTCGAAATATCTGGGTAGAAAAATGAAGTGCTCGATTGTGTAGACGCTGTGGTTGAACATACTTCTATGGTGTAGTCTTTCGGCCGAGTCTTTAGCCCATAGGTTTCCAAGAATTGCTTAATATCGCATGTCCGCACAACATATTCCAGACCAAACTGAAGATGAACAAAATAGATAATTTTGGAAGTGTCGAAATATCTGGGTAGAAAAATGAAGTGCTCGATTGTGTAGACGCTGTGGTTGAACATACTTCTATGGTGCAGTCTTTCGGCCGAGTCTTTAGCCCATAGGTTTCCAAGAATTGCTTAATATCGCATGTCCGCACAACATATTCCAGACCAAACTGAAGATGAACAAAATAGATAATTTTGGAAGTGTCGAAATATCTGGGTAGAAAAATGAAGTGCTCGATTGTGTAGACGCTGTGGTTGAACATACTTCTATGGTGTAGTCTTTCGGCCGAGTCTTTAGCCCATAGGTTTCCAAGAATTGCTTAATATCGCATGTCCGCACAACATATTCCAGACCAAACTGAAGATGAACAAAATAGATAATTTTGGAAGTGTCGAAATATCTGGGTAGAAAAATGAAGTGCTCGATTGTGTAGACGCTGTGGTTGAACATACTTCTATGGTGTAGTCTTTCGGCCGAGTCTTTAGCCCATAGGTTTCCAAGAATTGCTTAATATCGCATGTCCGCACAACATATTCCAGACCAAACTGAAGATGAACAAAATAGATAATTTTGGAAGTGTCGAAATATCTGGGTAGAAAAATGAAGTGCTCGATTGTGTAGACGCTGTGGTTGAACATACTTCTATGGTGTAGTCTTTCGGCCGAGTCTTTAGCCCATAGGTTTCCAAGAATTGCTTAATATCGCATGTCCGCACAACATATTCCAGACCAAACTGAAGATGAACAAAATAGATAATTTTGGAAGTGTCGAAATATCTGGGTAGAAAAATGAAGTGCTCGATTGTGTAGACGCTGTGGTTGAACATACTTCTATGGTGTAGTCTTTCGGCCGAGTCTTTAGCCCATAGGTTTCCAAGAATTGCTTAATATCGCATGTCCGCACAACATATTCCAGACCAAACTGAAGATGAACAAAATAGATAATTTTGGAAGTGTCGAAATATCTGGGTAGAAAAATGAAGTGCTCGATTGTGTAGACGCTGTGGTTGAACATACTTCTATGGTGTAGTCTTTCGTGCGAGTCTTTAGCCCATAGGTTTCCAAGAATTGCTTAATATCGCATGTCCGCACAACATATTCCAGACCAAACTGAAGATGAACAAAATAGATAATTTTGGAAGTGTCGAAATATCTGGGTAGAAAAATGAAGTGCTCGATTGTGTAGACGCTGTGGTTGAACATACTTCTATGGTGTAGTCTTTCGGCCGAGTCTTTAGCCCATAGGTTTCCAAGAATTGCTTAATATCGCATGTCCGCACAACATATTCCAGACCAAACTGAAGATGAACAAAATAGATAATTTTGGAAGTGTCGAAATATCTGGGTAGAAAAATGAAGTGCTCGATTGTGTAGACGCTGTGGTTGAACATACTTCTATGGTGTAGTCTTTCGGCCGAGTCTTTAGCCCATAGGTTTCCAAGAATTGCTTAATATCGCATGTCCGCACAACATATTCCAGACCAAACTGAAGATGAACAAAATAGATAATTTTGGAAGTGTCGAAATATCTGGGTAGAAAAATGAAGTGCTCGATTGTGTAGACGCTGTGGTTGAACATACTTCTATGGTGTAGTCTTTCGGCCGAGTCTTTAGCCCATAGGTTTCCAAGAATTGCTTAATATCGCATGTCCGCACAACATATTCCAGACCAAACTGAAGATGAACAAAATAGATAATTTTGGAAGTGTCGAAATATCTGGGTAGAAAAATGAAGTGCTCGATTGTGTAGACGCTGTGGTTGAACATACTTCTATGGTGTAGTCTTTCGGCCGAGTCTTTAGCCCATAGGTTTCCAAGAATTGCTTAATATCGCATGTCCGCACAACATATTCCAGACCAAACTGAAGATGAACAAAATAGATAATTTTGGAAGTGTCGAAATATCTGGGTAGAAAAATGAAGTGCTCGATTGTTGAAGACCCAGACCGTCCGACTCGTCCAAAGTGCTCGATTGTGTAGACGCTGTGGTTGAACATACTTCTATGGTGCAGTCTTTCGGCCGAGTCTTTAGCCCATAGGTTTCCAAGAATTGCTTAATATCGCATGTCCGCACAACATATTCCAGACCAAACTGAAGATGAACAAAATAGATAATTTTGGAAGTGTCGAAATATCTGGGTAGAAAAATGAAGTGCTCGATTGTGTAGACGCTGTGGTTGAACATACTTCTATGGTGTAGTCTTTCGGCCGAGTCTTTAGCCCATAGGTTTCCAAGAATTGCTTAATATCGCATGTCCGCACAACATATTCCAGACCAAACTGAAGATGAACAAAATAGATAATTTTGGAAGTGTCGAAATATCTGGGTAGAAAAATGAAGTGCTCGATTGTGTAGACGCTGTGGTTGAACATACTTCTATGGTGCAGTCTTTCGGCCGAGTCTTTAGCCCATAGGTTTCCAAGAATTGCTTAATATCGCATGTCCGCACAACATATTCCAGACCAAACTGAAGATGAACAAAATAGATAATTTTGGAAGTGTCGAAATATCTGGGTAGAAAAATGAAGTGCTCGATTGTGTAGACGCTGTGGTTGAACATACTTCTATGGTGTAGTCTTTCGGCCGAGTCTTTAGCCCATAGGTTTCCAAGAATTGCTTAATATCGCATGTCCGCACAACATATTCCAGACCAAACTGAAGATGAACAAAATAGATAATTTTGGAAGTGTCGAAATATCTGGGTAGAAAAATGAAGTGCTCGATTGTGTAGACGCTGTGGTTGAACATACTTCTATGGTGTAGTCTTTCGGCCGAGTCTTTAGCCCATAGGTTTCCAAGAATTGCTTAATATCGCATGTCCGCACAACATATTCCAGACCAAACTGAAGATGAACAAAATAGATAATTTTGGAAGTGTCGAAATATCTGGGTAGAAAAATGAAGTGTTCGATTGTGTAGACGCTGTGGTTGAACATACTTCTATGGTGTAGTCTTTCGGCCGAGTCTTTAGCCCATAGGTTTCCAAGAATTGCTTAATATCGCATGTCCGCACAACATATTCCAGACCAAACTGAAGATGAACAAAATAGATAATTTTGGAAGTGTCGAAATATCTGGGTAGAAAAATGAAGTGCTCGATTGTGTAGACGCTGTGGTTGAACATACTTCTATGGTGTAGTCTTTCGGCCGAGTCTTTAGCCCATAGGTTTCCAAGAATTGCTTAATATCGCATGTCCGCACAACATATTCCAGACCAAACTGAAGATGAACAAAATAGATAATTTTGGAAGTGTCGAAATATCTGGGTAGAAAAATGAAGTGCTCGATTGTGTAGACGCTGTGGTTGAACATACTTCTATGGTGTAGTCTTTCGGCCGAGTCTTTAGCCCATAGGTTTCCAAGAATTGCTTAATATCGCATGTCCGCACAACATATTCCAGACCAAACTGAAGATGAACAAAATAGATAATTTTGGAAGTGTCGAAATATCTGGGTAGAAAAATGAAGTGCTCGATTGTGTAGACGCTGTGGTTGAACATACTTCTATGGTGCAGTCTTTCGGCCGAGTCTTTAGCCCATAGGTTTCCAAGAATTGCTTAATATCGCATGTCCGCACAACATATTCCAGACCAAACTGAAGATGAACAAAATAGATAATTTTGGAAGTGTCGAAATATCTGGGTAGAAAAATGAAGTGCTCGATTGTGTAGACGCTGTGGTTGAACATACTTCTATGGTGTAGTCTTTCGGCCGAGTCTTTAGCCCATAGGTTTCCAAGAATTGCTTAATATCGCATGTCCGCACAACATATTCCAGACCAAACTGAAGATGAACAAAATAGATAATTTTGGAAGTGTCGAAATATCTGGGTAGAAAAATGAAGTGCTCGATTGTGTAGACGCTGTGGTTGAACATACTTCTATGGTGCAGTCTTTCGGCCGAGTCTTTAGCCCATAGGTTTCCAAGAATTGCTTAATATCGCATGTCCGCACAACATATTCCAAACCAAACTGAAGATGAACAAAATAGATAATTTTGGAAGTGTCGAAATATCTGGGTAGAAAAATGAAGTGCTCGATTGTGTAGACGCTGTGGTTGAACATACTTCTATGGTGTAGTCTTTCGGCCGAGTCTTTAGCCCATAGGTTTCCAAGAATTGCTTAATATCGCATGTCCGCACAACATATTCCAGACCAAACTGAAGATGAACAAAATAGATAATTTTGGAAGTGTCGAAATATCTGGGTAGAAAAATGAAGTGCTCGATTGTGTAGACGCTGTGGTTGAACATACTTCTATGGTGTAGTCTTTCGGCCGAGTCTTTAGCCCATAGGTTTCCAAGAATTGCTTAATATCGCATGTCCGCACAACATATTCCAGACCAAACTGAAGATGAACAAAATAGATAATTTTGGAAGTGTCGAAATATCTGGGTAGAAAAATGAAGTGCTCGATTGTGTAGACGCTGTGGTTGAACATACTTCTATGGTGTAGTCTTTCGGCCGAGTCTTTAGCCCATAGGTTTCCAAGAATTGCTTAATATCGCATGTCCGCACAACATATTCCAGACCAAACTGAAGATAAACAAAATAGATAATTTTGGAAGTGTCGAAATATCTGGGTAGAAAAATGAAGTGCTCGATTGTGTAGACGCTGTGGTTGAACATACTTCTATGGTGTAGTCTTTCGGCCGAGTCTTTAGCCCATAGGTTTCCAAGAATTGCTTAATATCGCATGTCCGCACAACATATTCCAGACCAAACTGAAGATGAACAAAATAGATAATTTTGGAAGTGTCGAAATATCTGGGTAGAAAAATGAAGTGCTCGATTGTGTAGACGCTGTGGTTGAACATACTTCTATGGTGCAGTCTTTCGGCCGAGTCTTTAGCCCATAGGTTTCCAAGAATTGCTTAATATCGCATGTCCGCACAACATATTCCAGACCAAACTGAAGATGAACAAAATAGATAATTTTGGAAGTGTCGAAATATCTGGGTAGAAAAATGAAGTGCTCGATTGTGTAGACGCTGTGGTTGAACATACTTCTATGGTGTAGTCTTTCGGCCGAGTCTTTAGCCCATAGGTTTCCAAGAATTGCTTAATATCGCATGTCCGCACAACATATTCCAGACCAAACTGAAGATGAACAAAATAGATAATTTTGGAAGTGTCGAAATATCTGGGTAGAAAAATGAAGTGCTCGATTGTGTAGACGCTGTGGTTGAACATACTTCTATGGTGCAGTCTTTCGGCCGAGTCTTTAGCCCATAGGTTTCCAAGAATTGCTTAATATCGCATGTCCGCACAACATATTCCAGACCAAACTGAAGATGAACAAAATAGATAATTTTGGAAGTGTCGAAATATCTGGGTAGAAAAATGAAGTGCTCGATTGTGTAGACGCTGTGGTTGAACATACTTCTATGGTGTAGTCTTTCGGCCGAGTCTTTAGCCCATAGGTTTCCAAGAATTGCTTAATATCGCATGTCCGCACAACATATTCCAGACCAAACTGAAGATGAACAAAATAGATAATTTTGGAAGTGTCGAAATATCTGGGTAGAAAAATGAAGTGCTCGATTGTGTAGACGCTGTGGTTGAACATACTTCTATGGTGTAGTCTTTCGGCCGAGTCTTTAGCCCATAGGTTTCCAAGAATTGCTTAATATCGCATGTCCGCACAACATATTCCAGACCAAACTGAAGATGAACAAAATAGATAATTTTGGAAGTGTCGAAATATCTGGGTAGAAAAATGAAGTGCTCGATTGTGTAGACGCTGTGGTTGAACATACTTCTATGGTGTAGTCTTTCGGCCGAGTCTTTAGCCCATAGGTTTCCAAGAATTGCTTAATATCGCATGTCCGCACAACATATTCCAGACCAAACTGAAGATGAACAAAATAGATGATTTTGGAAGTGTCGAAATATCTGGGTAGAAAAATGAAGTGCTCGATTGTGTAGACGCTGTGGTTGAACATACTTCTATGGTGCAGTCTTTCGGCCGAGTCTTTAGCCCATAGGTTTCCAAGAATTGCTTAATATCGCATGTCCGCACAACATATTCCAGACCAAACTGAAGATGAACAAAATAGATAATTTTGGAAGTGTCGAAATATCTGGGTAGAAAAATGAAGTGCTCGATTGTGTAGACGCTGTGGTTGAACATACTTCTATGGTGTAGTCTTTCGGCCGAGTCTTTAGCCCATAGGTTTCCAAGAATTGCTTAATATCGCATGTCCGCGCAACATATTCCAGACCAAACTGAAGATGAACAAAATAGATAATTTTGGAAGTGTCGAAATATCTGGGTAGAAAAATGAAGTGCTCGATTGTGTAGACGCTGTGGTTGAACATACTTCTATGGTGCAGTCTTTCGGCCGAGTCTTTAGCCCATAGGTTTCCAAGAATTGCTTAATATCGCATGTCCGCACAACATATTCCAGACCAAACTGAAGATGAACAAAATAGATAATTTTGGAAGTGTCGAAATATCTGGGTAGAAAAATGAAGTGCTCGATTGTGTAGACGCTGTGGTTGAACATACTTCTATGGTGTAGTCTTTCGGCCGAGTCTTTAGCCCATAGGTTTCCAAGAATTGCTTAATATCGCATGTCCGCACAACATATTCCAGACCAAACTGAAGATGAACAAAATAGATAATTTTGGAAGTGTCGAAATATCTGGGTAGAAAAATGAAGTGCTCGATTGTGTAGACGCTGTGGTTGAACATACTTCTATGGTGCAGTCTTTCGGCCGAGTCTTTAGCCCATAGGTTTCCAAGAATTGCTTAATATCGCATGTCCGCACAACATATTCCAGACCAAACTGAAGATGAACAAAATAGATAATTTTGGAAGTGTCGAAATATCTGGGTAGAAAAATGAAGTGCTCGATTGTGTAGACGCTGTGGTTGAACATACTTCTATGGTGTAGTCTTTCGGCCGAGTCTTTAGCCCATAGGTTTCCAAGAATTGCTTAATATCGCATGTCCGCACAACATATTCCAGACCAAACTGAAGATGAACAAAATAGATAATTTTGGAAGTGTCGAAATATCTGGGTAGAAAAATGAAGTGCTCGATTGTGTAGACGCTGTGGTTGAACATACTTCTATGGTGTAGTCTTTCGGCCGAGTCTTTAGCCCATAGGTTTCCAAGAATTGCTTAATATCGCATGTCCGCACAACATATTCCAGACCAAACTGAAGATGAACAAAATAGATAATTTTGGAAGTGTCGAAATATCTGGGTAGAAAAATGAAGTGTTCGATTGTGTAGACGCTGTGGTTGAACATACTTCTATGGTGTAGTCTTTCGGCCGAGTCTTTAGCCCATAGGTTTCCAAGAATTGCTTAATATCGCATGTCCGCACAACATATTCCAGACCAAACTGAAGATGAACAAAATAGATAATTTTGGAAGTGTCGAAATATCTGGGTAGAAAAATGAAGTGCTCGATTGTGTAGACGCTGTGGTTGAACATACTTCTATGGTGTAGTCTTTCGGCCGAGTCTTTAGCCCATAGGTTTCCAAGAATTGCTTAATATCGCATGTCCGCACAACATATTCCAGACCAAACTGAAGATGAACAAAATAGATAATTTTGGAAGTGTCGAAATATCTGGGTAGAAAAATGAAGTGCTCGATTGTGTAGACGCTGTGGTTGAACATACTTCTATGGTGTAGTCTTTCGGCCGAGTCTTTAGCCCATAGGTTTCCAAGAATTGCTTAATATCGCATGTCCGCACAACATATTCCAGACCAAACTGAAGATGAACAAAATAGATAATTTTGGAAGTGTCGAAATATCTGGGTAGAAAAATGAAGTGCTCGATTGTGTAGACGCTGTGGTTGAACATACTTCTATGGTGTAGTCTTTCGGCCGAGTCTTTAGCCCATAGGTTTCCAAGAATTGCTTAATATCGCATGTCCGCACAACATATTCCAGACCAAACTGAAGATGAACAAAATAGATAATTTTGGAAGTGTCGAAATATCTGGGTAGAAAAATGAAGTGCTCGATTGTGTAGACGCTGTGGTTGAACATACTTCTATGGTGTAGTCTTTCGGCCGAGTCTTTAGCCCATAGGTTTCCAAGAATTGCTTAATATCGCATGTCCGCACAACATATTCCAGACCAAACTGAAGATGAACAAAATAGATAATTTTGGAAGTGTTGAAATATCTGGGTAGAAAAATGAAGTGCTCGATTGTGTAGACGCTGTGGTTGAACATACTTCTATGGTGTAGTCTTTCGGCCGAGTCTTTAGCCCATAGGTTTCCAAGAATTGCTTAATATCGCATGTCCGCACAACATATTCCAGACCAAACTGAAGATGAACAAAATAGATAATTTTGGAAGTGTCGAAATATCTGGGTAGAAAAATGAAGTGCTCGATTGTGTAGACGCTGTGGTTGAACATACTTCTATGGTGTAGTCTTTCGGCCGAGTCTTTAGCCCATAGGTTTCCAAGAATTGCTTAATATCGCATGTCCGCACAACATATTCCAGACCAAACTGAAGATGAACAAAATAGATAATTTTGGAAGTGTCGAAATATCTGGGTAGAAAAATGAAGTGCTCGATTGTGTAGACGCTGTGGTTGAACATACTTCTATGGTGTAGTCTTTCGGCCGAGTCTTTAGCCCATAGGTTTCCAAGAATTGCTTAATATCGCATGTCCGCACAACATATTCCAGACCAAACTGAAGATGAACAAAATAGATAATTTTGGAAGTGTCGAAATATCTGGGTAGAAAAATGAAGTGCTCGATTGTGTAGACGCTGTGGTTGAACATACTTCTATGGTGTAGTCTTTCGGCCGAGTCTTTAGCCCATAGGTTTCCAAGAATTGCTTAATATCGCATGTCCGCACAACATATTCCAGACCAAACTAAAGATGAACAAAATAGATAATTTTGGAAGTGTCGAAATATCTGGGTAGAAAAATGAAGTGCTCGATTGTGTAGACGCTGTGGTTGAACATACTTCTATGGTGTAGTCTTTCGGCCGAGTCTTTAGCCCATAGGTTTCCAAGAATTGCTTAATATCGCATGTCCGCACAACATATTCCAGACCAAACTGAAGATGAACAAAATAGATAATTTTGGAAGTGTCGAAATATCTGGGTAGAAAAATGAAGTGCTCGATTGTGTAGACGCTGTGGTTGAACATACTTCTATGGTGTAGTCTTTCGGCCGAGTCTTTAGCCCACAGGTTTCCTAGAATTGCTTAATATCGCATGTCCGCACAACATATTCCAGACCAAACTGAAGATGAACAAAATAGATAATTTTGGAAGTGTCGAAATATCTGGGTAGAAAAATGAAGTGCTCGATTGTGTAGACGCTGTGGTTGAACATACTTCTATGGTGTAGTCTTTCGGCCGAGTCTTTAGCCCATAGGTTTCCAAGAATTGCTTAATATCGCATGTCCGCACAACATATTCCAGACCAAACTAAAGATGAACAAAATAGATAATTTTGGAAATGTCGAAATATCTGGGTAGAAAAATGAAGTGCTGAAGATGATGAACCAACTGTCTAAATTTTTTTTGCGTGGGTGCAGGAGAAAAAGGCATAACTATCTCAGTTTGGCCTTTATAAAATGTACGTGTTTGAAGAGCACAAACTAAGCGTGATCGGATGCATTTTACTAGTATAGATACTATGATAATACTGTGATACCTGCACGTTATTTAAGGGTGAGCGTCAGTAATTTTTCTGCTCTATCGCCGCTTTGTTAACTTTCGCGGCACACATTTATCGCGGCACACATTTATCGCGGCACACATTTATTGTTATGGGAATCTATAGAATTGTCTGAAATGTATGAGAGAAAAATATGCGTATTAAGGGTGAGCGTCAGTAAATCTTCTGCCCTATCTGCTCTTTGTTTTAACTTCGCAGCATACATTTTTCGTCGAAATTCTGCTCAAACAGTTGCGAAATATTTTCTGATAGTTACAATGCAATGCTTAGATTATATTAAAACTAAAGTTAATACCCAATAAAACATAGAATATATTTTTTATTTTAATTCAAAATAATTTTGGTGCTGCCATCTGTTGTCGTAATTTAATTCATACCGAATATTTTTATTTTTTAATGCGCACTTTTAAATGTTCATTCCATCTAATACGTTATTAAATACAACAGCAGATCATATATAATAATGCCACAATCAAGGAAACGTAATTGAACTTCGACTGGAACTTGAAGACAAAGGAACTTGAACACAAAACTGCAGTCCTCAGTGATGTACATTCATATCCCCTTATCAAATTTATAGAATGAGAAATTAATTTTCCGTGATTGAGGCATTATTATATATGATCTAGTGTTCTATTTAATACTGTATTAGAAGGAATATATATTTAAAAATGTTAATTAAAAATAAAAATAACCGGTATGAATTAAATTACGACAACAGATGGCAGCACCAACAATATTTAAGGATTAAAATAAAAAATACATTCTATGTTTTATTGGGTATTAAATTTAGTTTTAATATAATCTAAACATTGTATTTTATCTTTCAGAAAATATTTCACAACTGTTTGAGCAGAATTTCGACGAAAAATGTATGAAGTTAACAAAGAGCAGATAGGGCAGAAGATTTACAGACGCTCACCCTTAATACGCATATTTTTCTCTCATACATTTCAGACAATCCTATAGATTCCCATAACAATCAAGAAAATATTTCTTTAAATACTATTAAAAATATTGCATCTAGCTTTAAAAATATATTCTTCTTTTAAAAACACCAAGACAAATGCTCGAAAATTTCAATAAAAAAGTGAGTATTTTCACTAAAGAATATCAAAACTAAAATCGATAATTACTTTAAAAGTATAGTGTTTTAGCACTTAAAACAAATGATTCAAAAATGAAGTAATTAGTTGAAAAAAAATCAATTTGCAGCTTTTAAAAGCTTTAAAGAATTCCCTAAAAGAAATTTATTTTTACTCTCTTTAAAGTAATATTTTCCAGAACATGTGTAAAAAGATATTTTAAATATAATAATGTTTATGATACTAATTTATAGGCTTTTTTTATACTTGCCTGCAAAAGAGCAAATATTATAATTGTTGATTTAATTTGTTCAAAAAAAGAATAAGAATGTTTTAACTTTTATAGCTGTTAAAATATACCTTAACTCAAAACGTAGTCAAAAAGAAATATTCAAACAATTATGTTTGCAAACTTATTCTGTCAAACTTATACGAATTAAAGTTCGAAAATGGGGTTCGCAATATAAATATCTCATGTTTCTTAATTTCTAAATATTTTCTTCAATTATTATACCTGATATGTCTGTCTCTCATTATGCTTATTTATGCTAGACTAGCAAAGGGGTAAATATTTGCTTTTGAAGTTGAAAGTATGTGAATCACAAATACATTTTATTGCAATTAAAATTATATTGAAATCAATTAATATCCTTCTAATTAATGTTGTAAGTATCTATTTTATATTCACAAATTAAGGAAAGTGACTTTGTGCACTAACGATAATGAACTAGGATATAACGTAAAATGATGCGCAAATGGGGTTAACTAAGGCAGACGTACTATTCGGAATTTTTTATTTTTTCCGTTTCCGCTGAGAGCAAGCCTAGGCCTGAACAAAAATTTCAGAGCAAGTAGGCTAAGCGAATTGAACAGGATATAGCTATACGACAGAACCCAATAAGGTTGCGTAACCTAATGTGATGAAAGAGAAGTAAAACGAGAACAAAAAGCGTAAGGAAAATGAATTTGAGACGTTGGTGTTATACAATCGTCCGCACTCACAGGAAAATTGATAAATTATTTTATATCATTTTTTAAAAGAGGAATACCGGTAGATTGATAATAAGAGCCAGTTATTGATTGACACTCCTTATAAAAGGAGAATTAGAAAATTTAAAGAAAAACAAAAAATCATATTCTTTAACTTCAGTTTATGGAAAATACTTGTTTATTAACCTACCCAAGAATAAACATACTAAGACAGAAGCAACACACTTTAAAAATTTTAAATAATAAAATAACAAACAACGTTAGCTACGGTCGTGACAAATAAAAACATTATCGTGTATTGACTAATGAAACAAATTAGGAAGATGTGCACATTTTCAAGGAAACCAATTGCACATAATAGATACAGTACATAAAACAATGTACTGAACCTGTCAGTACAAAACTTGATTTCACAGAAACACTTATAGAAAAGACCAGATATATAGAAATAGTAAACATTTATAACAGACGTAATGTAAAATCTGTGAAATACAGCCGCAACTAATCTGCCGAGTAATCTACGTACACAGTGTTCAAAATATGCACCATCAGCAACGGGGATCTCAGAACGGCATCTTAAACATCATGCGATATCATAGGAGTTACAGAATTACATACCCTAAGGATGTGTTGATTAACTAAGATTGCTTGAACCAAATATCGTTGGCTACTACTTACACCTTGAACTGATATGAATAGCAACATTTTCGCCAATTCTTTAGACTAATTAAGCACCTCTCTTTTATTTTATAATTGAACTGTTATGCTTATCTATATTGTTTTATGTATTACTTACTTAAGATCCAGTACATAAAACAATGTACTGAACCTGTCAGTACAAAACTTGATTTCACAGACACACTTCTGTCTTTGAATTTTAAAATTCAATATTTTTAAAAACTAAATAATAAATCTAAAAACGCTTTATTTCATCGTGTTGCCCCAACATTTGTCTACAGATATACCAACATTTATATTTTTGCATGCTATAGTTTATGAGGTGCGAGATAGTCACCTTCAAACACGATATTTGTTAAACAGCGGTGGAGGGTGTAGCGGCATTGGCAGCTATTTTTTTACTATAGAGGGATTAGTACAAGAAAATTAAATTCTTTATCCAAATGAAAATAATGGAGAATTTATACCATTAACAATTTCTTAAATTTCTTACAACATTTTCCCCTTTACGTTTCTATTAAACTTCACAAGTTTTTTCTCTTCTGAAAGTTCCAATAACGGTAGGAAATATTTCAGTCTCCATGGTAACTAATACATGACGCAATCCAGTGAGAGCAACAAGTAAATGCAATTAAGATTTAGAGCACGCCGCGAAAGTTTTAACAGCGTTCTTTTTAAGGTCACTTGGTTCCTTCTAAATTCGAGAACGGTATTTAAAATTGCAGCAGATGGAATACGTATTGGAAAAGAAATAAATATGTGCATTTCATATTTAGAAAAAAAGCATTTCTTCAGAAATATTACAAATAATATTTTGAATATAATTATATGGATATTGATAATTATACACTAATTTCATTCAAAGTTTTGGTACTTAACCTATATTGCAGATTATTGAAATAATTAAACAAATGGCGTAAATTTATACATTTGGGAAATTATAAATAAAACAGCATGCGCAGCAAATTTCATTTTCATTGCTTTATTCAGCCAATATATATATATATATATATATTGGCAGCATGTATAAACAGCATGCGCAGCAAATTTCATTTTCATTGCTTTATTCAGCCAATATATATATATATATATATATAAAAATAAATTATTAAATCCAAAGTTAGAATGTATGTAGTAACTCATAATACACTATTCCAAAATTTTCTACATATATATATATTGGCTGAATAAAGCAATGAAAATGAAATTTGCTGCGCTTGCTGTTTTACTTATAATTTCCCAAATGTATAAATTTACGCCATTTGTTTCATTATTTCAATATATCTATCTATCTATATATATATATATATATATATACAGGGTGTCCGAAATAGATTGAAACGAGCTTTAATTATTTACATGTTAGAGATAAGTGGTGAATGTAAATTACAAAAATGTTGAAAGTGAGGTAGGAAGTAAGACTAAGTTAATAAATAATCCTACTATTAATTTTTAAAAAGTTAAAGATTTTAAATTTTCATACAATTCCCTTAGACAAATTTGGTGAATCAGAAAATTTTTATTTTTAATGCAACAAGATCATTACAAACCGCATATCTGTATCTTTAAAAGCAACTGAATTATGATAAAGGAAAATATCTGACTTATGCCACTTTTCCATACCATATTAAAGGCTGTTTCATCAGTGAAAAGGGATCATAAGGAAATTGACGATGGAAATTGATTAGATCAAAAATACGCTAATATCTGTCAAAATCTTTTATCAAAAATGCATCTAAATAAAGCATTACACAGACAGAGATTATATATAGCAGTGGTACTCACTACGCGGTTGGGTATCTTTAGTATTATCATCCAGTTTTATCTTTTTTCTGATATGTCACAAATGTACATTTCTAATTTGATATATGGTCCCCATTTACAATGTTCAATTTTCAATTAAATATAACTCGCTCAATTTTAAAGATACAGATATGCGGTTTTTTTAATGATCTTGTTGCATTAAAAATAAAAAAATTCTGATTGACCAAATTTGTCTAAGGGGGTTCGTATAAAAATTTATAAAATGTAACTTTTTAAAAATCAATGGGGGGACTATTTCATTAAAGTAGTTTTATTTCCTATGTTACTTTCAACATTTTTGAAAATTACATTGCCCACTTATCACCAGCAGGTAAAGAATTAAAGCGCTTTTCAATCCTTTTGGGACATACTGAATACTTTAAATATTTTGTTTGTGCTTAAATACGTTGCTCAAGCTTTCCTTATCCTTTGCCAAAATGTTTTTTACATAATAATAAAATTATTACTTATTTAAAATATTTCAACATACTACCTAATGCATGATTACATAATTACTTGTTATTTTGATGTGAAATTAAGTCCAAAAGTCTACAGATTTATTTCAAATTTTCTTTTACGTATCATTATTTCAAATCATCTGATATGATTTTAATAATTCAAGCATGATAAATAAAAATATATTTTTGCAACAAAAGTTCTTTATGCATTATGCATAAAGGTCGTTGCAAAAACATATTTTTGGATTATAACAAAAAAAATGCTTTCACTTATTTAAACCAAATCATTAAAAACTTAAGAAATATAAAATACATAAAAACATGATAAATATAAAGTACAAAAAACATAATAAATATAAAATATACTTTAGCAACGATACATCTTTATGCATTTTGCATAAATATATTTCGTTGCAAAAGTATATTTTGTGATTATAACATAAATAAAATATTTTCATATATTTAATCCAAAATCATTAAAAACTTTCATCCGCACAAATTGCTTACATTTTAGCAAAAGAACTGCGAAATAATTTAAATTATCTGAAACAAGCTATCCCTTTCTCTTACTCCACCACCTTTAAAGAACTAAAGCAAATTTAGGCAGTTAGAAAATGTTATTTGCATAAAATATTAATCAACGTAATTCATCGTTTCAATCTTTTTGAGACACCCTGTATATATGTATATATATATATATATATATATATATATATATATATATATATATATATATATATATATATATATATATATCCAATCATGATAATGGTTTAAACTTTCTGGATGTATGTATTGATACAAGTAATAATAATAATACCAATTATACGTTAAAAGAAAACATTTTAATTTCGATATTAATTACATAGCTTCATGGAGTTCAAGGCTACACAAAAATGTGTTCAGAAACATCAGAATCATTATCCTAAATTACTTAGTAAGAAGTCAAAAATTAAACATAAATGCAATAGATAGTGATAATAATATCAGGATGTATTTCGCAAAAGCAATAAAACCAGGATATTTTTTAAGATTTGTAAGTAAAGTTGCAAGTAATTTTTTAACTTAACCATAGTTGAAAGTAAATACAATAATTTCAAATAATAGTAATATAAAAGTAAAACTGAGTGAAATACATCTATTTCAGCGTACTGAGTTCGCGAAAGGTGCGTATTTATATAGTACAAGTCTTTAAGCAGTTTAATGTAGTGTCGAACTGTAGTACATTTTCCCCATAGTGAGTAAGTTTTATATTTCTTATTGTAGGGTGTTGTATTTTGATGTTGTTATATTATTAATGGATATAGCAACTATGCTTAACTTTTGGACTTTGGACATAAGTATATATATATATATATAAATATATATGGTAACGACATATTCAATGTAAATCAATGTACATAGCTTGTTTTCTCTCCGCATATATATATATATATATATATATATATATATATATATATATATATATATATATATATATATATATATATATATATATATATATATATGTATATATATATATATAATCCAAGAAAAAGAAGATTTAAAGGAATATGGGATAACCAAATGCTTTGCATTTAATGGTTGGGGAGGATTGCGACTCCCCCTCCCGTTTAAAGCTGCTTTTCTAGCCTAGGCAAACGCTCACGGTACCAATACAAAGCGAAGGTTGGTCTCCAATGCGTGCTAATATGAAGACACAGGGATACGGAAGAACAAGACCAACCAACAGAAGGAAACTGCACCAAAAGTGAATCCTGCCCAACTCGCTATCTTATATATGTTCATCTTACGCATGCGTGCAATCCTAGCAGGTACGCATAAACTTTATTTACTTGCAGTTTGATGAAGTTAACTGTAAAAAAAATCCACATGATCCCTGAAAATCGATTTATAACAATCCTTTAAGAAATATAAAGGATAATGTTTATATAAAGCCTCAGTTATGATTTTAATGTTGCTATTATTGGAATCCTTTTTAAACGTATTGTAAATTTGGTTTCTCTTAAAGTGTCCGAGTATGATATTTCTGAAATTATTTTTGGTAAGATTTGTTTTCCAATCGATGAGATGATTGATCTTAATTCTATATAATTCTCTTTTGTCATATAACGTTGTATAATGACCATATAATCCATGTTTTTTTATAGAGATATCCAGAAAATTTACCACTTCATTTTCTTCTTGACAATTTTCTATTAATTCCAATTCCGTTGGGTAAAAAGTGACATCGAAATTGGTGGTGTCTTCATAACACCCCAATAGCACATCGTCAACAAACCGGAAATATGGTATTTCTGACAAAATATGAGTTCCTTTTTCGTATGTTGAGAGGTAAATATCAGCCAAGATTGATGAGCAGGCCCATTTGAATTCCCTTTATTTGTCGGTAATAATTTTTTCCGTTATATAGAATATTTTCCTTTAAAACTAGTTCAATAAGGTCAAGGTATCTTCGATAAGTAATAAAATCCTTCAAATCGAATTCATTCTTCATGTAATTTTTCCAAGATTGAGTATAAATTAGATAAATCAATGTTGTTAAAAAGGTCGCAGAAATCAAAGCTTTTAAAACATATATTTTTATTACAATGTTTTAAACGATCGATAACTTCTATTCCATTCTTGATCATGACATGATTCTGTTTTTTTATGTTTTCCATCACAAACTTGAGGATGTTCAATAGTCGTTCATTAGCTATTGTCAGATATGATCCACAGCCAACTGCTTGCCCCGACAAAATACGTGGACCCGATGAAGAGTTTTGGCGAAGTGAACAATTACATTATTTAGGCTTAACCCTTGGACCTAGACCTAGCGCCACGGACTGATAGCGCGGCGACCATTGTTGCGGCTTCCCTTGACTCTGCATCAGAGGCAGGCGCGCCTACAGTGGTGCGACGAACAACGACACTAGACACAGGAGTAGCACCACATCGTCTTTTCATTCGAATCCCTGTTCTGCGTACAGCATCATGATGGACGTATCCGGGTGTGAAAACATCGAGGAGAACGAACATTGCCAGCTTGTATTCGTCATCGTCATACTGACCCAGCACCTGCCGTGAGAGTATGGGGTGCCATTGAGTACACGTCCCGGTCACTTGTTGTTCGCATAGCCGGTAATGTGGACAGCCGCCATTATATTTCTGACGTGTTAAGGTCCGTGGCTGTGTCCTATCTTCAAGGCCTGCGTGACGCCATTTGTCAACAAGATAATGCGCAACCGCATAATGCCCATGCTGTCCTGACCTTCCTCGATACACAGGGTGTTCGACTTTTGCCTTTGCCATCACGTTCTCACTCATTGAGAACATCAGGTCATGGGTTACCGAGAGAATGGCACGCCACCACTCGTCAGTCACTACGATTGATGAACTCTGGCATAGAGTTGAAGCCGAACATACCTGTATCTACCATCTAAGCTCAATTCCACTCGTTGTCCAGTCGGATTACAGCCGTTGTTGCTGCCAGATTTGGCTGCTCTGTGTACTGAATTCTGCATGCTATGTACCCCAATCCACCTGCAAATTTAATCATGTCTTCATTATACTGTATATGTACAATAAATACAATTCTGCTATTTGCTTTCCGTCCTGGAGTAGCAATTTTAATGGCCAGCAGTGTTAATAGAAAACTGGTAAAAAGCCAAATGGCTAGAAAAGTGGACTTACAGACTTATGGATTTACTTATTTGCCATTGGTTGAGAGTATCTTCACGAGTTTGCATGTTGTACTTGATGGATCCTGATCTAAAATTACAATTTGAATAGCAGTTTGAAGAAACTCCTTAATATCATCAATCTGAAAATTAGTCTTTAAATCTTTAATTGAATTTAAAATATTTTAAAGCATTATGGGTTACTTATCGACTAGTAGCAGTAGATGGGATAGCTTTGGAGGCAGCCACGGGTTTTTAGTGACTACTGATTCACTATTGGATAATGTCTCGGTCACCTTAGGGATAGAATTTAAAGTAGATTAACTGGAGAGTAAAAAGTAGTTTTCTTTGTCCATCTCGACGGACAATGTTTAGAGGTTTCATCCTTTCTTTTTGACTTGCTCCATGTCATTTTAGGGACACTTTTTGAAGTTGGCGTCATGGACCTTACCAGGAGGTCTCATTGTTTCATTGTCATTGTTTCATCGGCCATTTTGTTTGCATTCCCTCGTAGAACGTGTCCTTCTTCACACTTTAAACATTTAGCCGAGAGGATGTAGTAATCACTAGAGTTATTGAAAATGTGGCAATTATAGAACTGACGAAAGCCCTTCTGGGTACAAATATGAGAAATAGAAGGGTTTATATACCCAAATCCTGAATTAATATTATACCTGAAAGAGCCAATCAGAAAGAAACATCAAGAATATACAATTCAGCCAATCAGAAACGAAAAGTAACACACAGTATTGGAGTGCGCGGTAGCCCATTGGTTAGCGCGCTGGAGTTGCACTCGGTAGGCCCGGGTTCGATTCCAGCCACTGCCAAAACTGCCGCCGTGTTCATGCGGAGTACGATCACGTTAAACATGTGGGTCCGAAAGTCCTTCCGAGAGGTTGGTGGTAGGGGAAGGAGGGTACGGTCCCTGTGGATGCCTCCCCCACTGGGTTCCGGTCTAAATTGGGTAGCACTTCCCGACCGTCCAAACAGTTACCTTACACCTTCCTGGTAGGTCGGACGGTCTGGGTTTCAACAACAACACAGTATTGGAGTGTACAAGAATGAATGGGACACATCAAAGCGAAAAATAAAGCAAAACGACGCATAAAAGCAACAGAGACTATAGAAAAAATATAAAAAAAATAAAAAATATAGAACACTCCTCTAGCCCGAGAACAGAAATTGAGTACTCGGCAAGTCAATATTTAAATTGCTTAAAATTTTTCTACGTATAAATGGTTTAAAAAATGACAACATCATCGATCAACGTCCAATTTTGGCATGCTAAAAATAGACAAAACTTTCTATTGCGCTAATATATATAATAGAAATTACGATAACATGCATCCAAGCTCTATGTCCTAAAAAGTGTGATCGATTTGATGACACTTTGTGAGATGAGATATATAAATGAGACTCAGTGAAGAAAATTTCTTTGATTTAACTTTTAACCTTGTACATCAGCTTTCAGAACATAGAGAATAAAATACCTTTTGGTCTGACCATGAGGACCTCTTATAACTGAAAAGCGATTTAACAAAATGTTTATAATAGGTCTTTAACTTTACTGGGAGCAGATTTATGGTTTAAATACTCCATGATTTATATTGAGTTAACTATTTGTCGGCATTATCCTAAGCAATACCGGGTACTTTTTCAAGTTTTCAAACAAATCCAAAATCATGTATCATTTTATGATCTGAAATTAATTTTAAATATATTTCAGTATTACACCAAGAAATGTAATGCATTTTTTCCAGTTTTGAAATAAAGTCGTCTGCATATGTTATTTTATAACCACAATTTATTGTTAATAACGCACCGCATGATATTTGATAAAGGGAGAAGTTTTATTAATATGTTTGTTCTACTACTTCTTCTATTTAATATCTTGACACCACCACCGTTTCACTTGGGAATAAACAACTACGTATTTTAAAATTAATTTTCTTCTTCCTGAAATACAATCAACAGAAGAAACACGGGGATCAACTCAAGAGACTTGGCACAATCAACAGAAGAAACACGCAAATTTCTGGTTAACATAACGTGATAAAAATTTATGACAGCTGAAAACAAAATATAACACGGTTGATACATGATTCTTTTAATAGAGCATTTTTTAAATTTCAGTGTTTCTAATTTTTGTCATTGTAGAACAATATTAAAAGAATGTGACAAACACATTAAGTATATTTTCTTGTTTAGGGAATTTCGTAGACTAATTCGTTTTTACATATTTCTGTATAGAATAACAATATTTTCTTCTTCTTTGTTTGTCATACATATGCAATTTAAATTTTAAAAAAAGTTCAAAAAATCAATTACTTGTGATTTTGAAACATCTGTAACACGTGAAAGGAAATTGAACTAGGTTCGAGTACAAATTTATCAGAATAATTTTTACTTACATTTTTTCCAATTAACCCAATTATTTATTAATACTTCAAAAATCCATAAATACTGCAATTATTATTGGAAGACTGATCTCGAAAATTACAGCTGCTGAAATACAGGTATTTAATTTGTATTGGTTAAATATATCTACCAGAATTCAAAGAAAAGTCAAACTTTTGGTGATCGAATGAATTGTACATCAATGGCAAAATTCCTTTAAAAATTGTGATTTAAGAGGCTAAAGCTCAAATTGTTTATGCGGGAAAAACTCTAATGCATTTCCACAAAGAAATACTATAGACTTTTGGACTAAAGAAAACTTAAGCTACGTATTGAATCACGAATCAAAAAATGAAGCATCTCTCTTGCCCGTGCTAGAGAACCAATAAACTTGAAGTTACGAAGACGAAATGGCTAAAAATAGAAGGAAAGTAGATTTATGTATACTCGAGTCTCAGAGTGAAAGTCCACCTACAAGATCCAAACAGAAAGCAAAATGAAGCACAATTCAGACAATTTGAAACAAGAACTGACTTACAAGATTGGACTACACCCAAACACGACAGAAATGCATTAATAATGCGAAGCAAGTTCGAGCAAGATTAAATGAATGTACGTTGATATGATCTTAACTATTTTTAAACCTTCCATATTCAGATTTTTTTTATAATTGATCAAGAACAAACACATTATGCACCAGTAATAAAATGTAATGTTAGAAAGTGTTTATATGCAAATTACATCGTTGTCAGGGTTCAGTGTACTTTGCATATAAACCAACACGTTTTCTAACCTCAAACTCTACGACTTGTAAAGATATTTAAAGGCTGTTGTTTTGTTTTATTCCCTTTATGTAAGCTGGGGTACTACTATATTCGGTTGGTTCTGTCATTCAGCCATTTTCAGTTTGTCCTGCAAAGTCCAGCTCTTTTCTGTTCGTCCAGTTCCAGTCTTGTTCACACTGAAGAAGAAAATCCAAAGATTTTCGATACGCATATCTGCTTACTTAACTTTAGTTGTATTGCATTTTAAACTGTGATATAGTTCATTACTGATTGTGAGCAAAGATATATTATGTACTTGCTGTACATAGACCAATATGATATCCCTAAAATATTATAGCGATACATGATAGTGATGTAAACTTGTGTGCATCAGATCATATCAGAACCATTAACATCATTAATATATATATATATATATATAAATTCACAAAAAGTACAAGTAACAATGTACTCGTAAATTTCCAGAAGAGTGACAGGAGTAACGGCCGGGGGGATTTGCGACCCCCAACACTCCAGTTAAAGCTTTTTTCCGCCATGGCAAACGCTCCCAGTAGCCGATAGTCCATGGCGGAAAATAGCCTTAACCGGAGTGTTGGGGGTCGCAACTCCCCCCGGCCGTTACTCCTGTCACTCTTCTAGAAATTTACGAGTACATTGTTACTTGTCCAGTTTGGGAATTTATATAGGTATACACATGTAAAATTGCAGCATGGCGCTTCACAAGTTGTATTATAAATTATTTTTTGCTTTTAGCTTTTTAATCAATTCAACAAAAATTGTAGCAATTTTTCAAGTTTTATATATATATATATATATATATATATATAATTATTAATCAGTTATAGTTGTATACATTTCATGAAATATATTTATATGCACGTAGCCATTAATCATGTTTTAGTTAAACTGTTTTCAAATCAAAATATTAAAGTTCTGCTTCAGGAATTCTCCTTTTCTGGAAATTTCATACAACCGTTCACAGAGTGAAAATATTAGTTCCCATGGCAACCGATATATGATGCAATCCAAATGGAGCAACAAGTAAATACAAGAACGTGTTGCTCTAATGATTTAGTACATTTCTCCAGAGTTTCAAAATTAGTTTTCTTAAGGTCATATCTCTACTCGGAATTTGGGTACAGTATTAGAAAACTTGCGCTAAAGACTATGTAAATTAGAAAATAAATGCGAGTTGTCATACTTTAACGTAAAATAGTTTGGCATGTTACAGATTTAATTTTCAAAATGCATTTCGCGTACCCACTCATCTCTCCTTGCCACAAGTACCAGCATAAGTTATCGTTCATTATACATTCAAACTTAAAATTCACTGTGATCAAAAAGTCACAAACATGAAATTTTAATATTATATGATTTACCAAAAAATTGAAATAAGAGATTTTATTTCAATGAAGTGGCAATAATATACAATATAATGGCGATATTATGAGATATCTTCAATACGTCAGACGTTAATTTCCAAACCTCTTGGTGTTTCCTACAGTGATTTTTTGCACTGTTTTATTTAAGTTGGTTTCTCTGTTTTTTCGGGTCAAATCTAGAAATCAAATTTTGACCGACTTCTACGCAACCGATTTTCTTGACATTTAGGTCGGACTGTCTGTGTCTCAACAACAACACATACGCATTTCCGGCTGTCCAAATAGCTGCTCATGTGTTGGGATGCATCGGACGATCTGGGTCTTCAAGACACAGGCATTTGCGATTAGAATACATTTCATCAAATTTTAGTTGACCCATTTTATTAAATTTATCAAAAATCTCATAAATTAAAAAAATATTAAGAAACATGTTCACTTTTCATATGTAATATCATGCGATAAATTCGTTGACATCATTCTCGTGGATCAATCTCGTTCCATTCACGAGAAAAGATACTTTGAGTAATGCTTTTGTATGTGAACGTCAATAGTCATTTATCCGCTGTAAGAATAACTTATTTCTCTGTCCATAACGCTTGGCGAGATTTTGGCGACGAATTTAGAAGAATGTCGCCAACTTGACGACATTTTTAAATGTTGCCAAATTAACGAGAATCTCGCAAAATGGATAAAAATGACGCTAAATCAATGAAAATGGCGACTATTGAAGAAAATTCAATATCTTGGAAAGAATATAAGCATATCCTTTTTTTACTGTAAAATTAGTGAATTCATTGCATTATGTAAGGAAATTCATGTGCTGCCCACATCATATTATTTTAACTTACAGCAATGGGATTTGATAAGTGAGGACTACGTTACCTTTTAACTATCTTACAACAATGGGATTATGTTATCCGAAGGATATTTTAAGCGGAAAATTTCGCAAAAAAAAGGCCTGTTCTATTTTTGAAGATCAGTCAAATTTTTTTCATTTCAGTATGTGATTCCAGTGTTTCTTTCTTATTTACAATGTAGCCCGAACTTATTGTCACTGTACTCATTAGCACGTCATAAAGGTACTCTACATAAGTTGTAAATCCCAACATTAGCAAAAGAGTCTGGCACTGTCTGGTCTTCCAATTTATGGAACTGAGTTGGTGGTATAAATAGGTCCTATGGAAATCTTTATGAGTGCATAATGTAGATAGATTCTGAATCCACTTTAAACTGTAGTAAAAATAACGTTTGTATGTTTAAATTCATAGTAGTGTACAAAAATAAGATCATCCAACCAATACTAGAGCTGCCGAGTTTTTAGTCTTAGATTGTCTCAAAAAGTGAGAGTTGAATCAAATGTGAGATAATTAATTCTAAATTTGTCTGCCGTATTTTTATTTTCATTTTATTTACATTTCGATATATTTTTACAATGTATGACATTCAACCGTGTTTTGAAACATGCTCGTTTACGTGCCTGTCTGTGTCTTTTGTCATAACATTTGCCAAAAGAAATGATCAACTGGACTAAAATGTTGATGTAATTACTTACACATCTTCCTGTTATCAGACTTTAGTCAAATTTGAATAAGAAAATAATGTGTCATGTGTTTGATCAGTTATCAATAAATTCATTTTTATGTTTTAGCTGCAATATCTACAAAACCCATAATTGCACTTGATACTGGAATACAAGAAAATATACATTTCTCCTTATTTTAAGGAAACAAATCGGACTTAAAAATTACATCACGTATCCTTCCATAAAAGAGCTCATTAAAAACACGCATTATTATTATGTTCCACACCCATGCAAGCAAAGAACAAACAGTTTAAAATAAATTTTCAATTTACTGAAAATAAAGAAGAATATAAGTACCGGGTTAATAGTTCTATTCTTAAAATAACGATGGCTTTTTAACGAGGTGATTAGGACCTTACGTACACTGCAAAAAGTTAATTTAAGGCACAATCTTTTATTTGGATGTTTTAACAATTGGTGTAATAAATAAATTTAAGAAGTAAAATTCAATTTTCATGAGGAAAAGTGATATTGCATACTAAGTAAATAATTTGTTTTCATTTCATGTCTGCAGTGTTACATTTAATTTAGAAGTAAATTTAATCGTCTGAATTCAAAAATGAACAATTTTTGTATCAAGTATATTTACCAATATTTTGTGCATTCTGTGATGTCACAAATTCTATAAATTCTTTGAAGGTAGCGAGTAATTAACTATAACTGTATAGCTGTAACATATATTTGTGATAAAGGGATATATATTATAATAAAAATAAGAATTTGATTGTTTGTCTGCGATGCCGCGTGATATCTATCATAGTTATAGGTCTGAGGTTTTTCACACATTAGCATCTGTACTAATGCGCTTGAAGGCCGTTTTCAAAATTTGTAATTTTAATTTTTAACAAATTTTAAAGTTAAAAATTAGCTAATGTCCTGCTTCCCATACGATCTAACAGATGCCGTCACGATCTACTGATATGCTTTAATTTATTTATTTATTTAGGTGATTGCTTAGTGTAGAGTGTGTATTTTTGTGCTTTACAGCTTTACAGATTGCGTGCGTAAAAATTTGATAAATGTTAAGGATTTAAAGAAACTTGTTATAGTTTTATCTGTATATGGATTACTTTTTTTAAACATGGGTATTTATTGATTTCCCTCACTAACAAAACTATCGTACTGAAGAGTGTAAGTAATTGCTGTGTTCTGTATGTGGCATCAGGTGTGTTTATGTAAAAACACAACGCCACAATTAGTGAATACTTACAAACAATTTCTGCAATTTATTTTAAAATAAATACATTTTTGAACAATTAATGAACTTTCTCGTGTGAATAATTAATTTGGTTCTCAATTCATTTAAGACGTCTGTATAACAAATTTCTACTATTAATTCTATTGTCGCACCTTATCCTCCACTAATTTTCTGGTGACATACCTAGAAAACGGAATCTTGGCCCATTTATAGTATGGATAATAGCACGGAAGCCAAAGTAATCTGGTTTTCGATTTCTTCGCCGGGGTCTGAAAAAACGAGGATTTCAAAATATTTTCCTAGACCTTCAGGAATCCTAAAAGTGACATTACTATACATTTGTTGCTGATGATGTGTAAACTCGGTTAAAAATCGATGCATGTAAAAATCAGTAAGAAACATCGGGACATGCCTTGTGCTACTTAAATTTATAAACTCCAAGGTGAAAGTCACAAAACCACATCCGATGATAAATTTTAGGCTAAATCTTCTCTTTCTAGTTTATTTCATGCTTGCTTCCAAATGTATGTGTTTTTACTTTCTTGCATATCACCATTCATTCCTTTTTTTCGGGGATGGGTCTCAAGGACAGGGTATACGGAGTGCCCAGGAGGGGAAAGGATTCCTCCCTTTAAACTCCGAATTTTCGGGGGTGGGGGTGAACTGTATAACACAATAGCAGCTTCGTTGATTCGTTGTAAGCCATCGTTAGGATTTGCATTGATTGCTCATGCTTACTTCTGTATTGCTTTATTCACGACATTTAAAGTATATCATTAAATGGATAGACACTTGTGCACACATATAAACAACAACATGTTGTGACTCATCGCATTCTACAATGACCCGCAATATTTGCGGACTTCTGAGGAAGCTGACAACTTCAGTTCTCCTACGTGGTCGGCGTACATAATGCATTGTAGGACTGTTGTTGTTGTTGTTGTTGTCATGTCCCTAACATTACAATTAAGGAAGAATGATTGCACTGCTTCTGTTTAGTCTAATGACCCGGGGCACCCGAAAGTAGATGTCTGACTTCTGCCCCAAATAAGACATTACAACATCCATGCCCGCAGGCGGGACTCGAACCCGCAATCTGACAGCCGAGCCATCACGAGGAAACGCCTGCCTCTTTGACCGCTCGGCCACCACATCGGCTGTAGGACTGTTGTCTGTCTAAATTGACGTTTGCAAAATCTGGGCACATAATAATTTTCACTTGCCTCCTTTGCAGGTACCGGCTGTTCCGTGTTAAAAAATGGAAAATTCTTAGAATTAGCTTTATAGATACTGTTACCTGTGGCAAAAGCGCAGACTTGTGTTTCGGAAAGCCTGACTTTATGCGGATTCTTTGAGTATGACATGTTTGTGTGATAATTGTCCAAGAAAATTAAAATGACTGCATAAGGTTTTAAGGACTGGTGTCCTTTTTGGAGTGCGAGCCGTGAATCTTTGGGATGGAGGCAAAACTCTAAATATTTAACTACTAGGATTGAAATATTGTCATCTGTATTGCAAGGGATTCCCAAATTCTCACCCATACTATATTGAAAAAAACCATCTCCACATCTGACCGGTATCTTTTATTATCTTCTTTTAACTACAGAATAGCTTCTTCTTTTATATATTCGAATTCCTGAGAACGTCCACTTTTTACATTTTATTTGCTCAAAGGTTTACGTTACTATCTTTGTATGCACTGCAAGAGCGTATTGCCAAATCGATGTTTATAATAGAATTGTCTTTAACTCTGGCACCAAATGTAATTAAAATATCCTAATTATTTTCTGATTATTTCCCTTCAAATAGCAAACTACAACAAACACACGTTGAGATAGTCACAAGTAAAAGATTATAGACAAATACATTTAAAACAGGCTTGATTCGTGTCCATGGATTAACAAAATCTATGGAATTCCAAGTAAAATCGTAAAATTGTAAAATCGTTCTTTTATAGAAGTTAAGAGCGTTCAAGTGCAAAAATGCATTACGTACAGATATGCAAGAATCCATTTACATTCACACATGGCATGTCTACTAAGAATGCAGCCAAGTAAGGTATCATTGAAAGAAAACTTTCACTTCAGTAAAAATTCGAAGACTTCATCTTTCTTGAGATGACAACAATGTAGTTCTTAGCATAACAATATTAGTTTTTTACAAGAGTTGAATAGAGTTTTATACAAACTGAAGAAAAGTGTTTTGGGAGGTTTATCTTTTATTTAAGTGATTTTAACAATTCGCTTGGTGAGGAATTTCATAAATAAAATACACATTTCTCAAAAGAATGGTATAGAAGTTAGTAAAATTATTCTTAATTAGTAATATATATATATATATATATATATATATG
The DNA here is from genome assembly GCA_951213105.1 of Amaurobius ferox. NCBI lineage: Eukaryota > Metazoa > Arthropoda > Arachnida > Araneae > Amaurobiidae > Amaurobius > Amaurobius ferox. The sequence goes on from OX578145.1 coordinate 46,288,999, forward strand.
TTTTGTCTAAAGTATTAATATTTGATATTTTTTCTTTCCTTATATATATATAGTATAACGTATAAGGAAAGTATTGTGACGGGGTCGAAAATTTGAATTTGAGTTTTCGGCCGGAGAGCACGCTTCAAGCATCTGTGAACACGAGCCAGACGTTTTTAAGGTGATATATACACACACAAATATATATATATATATATATATATATATATATATATATATATATATATATATATATTTATATATCTGTGTGTGTGTCCGCGTGTGTGTATGTGTGTGTGTGTGTGAATGAATAAAGCGATTAGAACACAATTTTGTACAGAAATCACAATCAATGAATACTGGACGCTTATTGTTTTTAAAGCAATCGATTGTTCAAAACGCTCCTAAATTTATGAGTGAAATTTTAAAAAAACATCAAAAAATCAAATTCTTTGATAAAGTTGCGCAAATAGTTATTTTTTATGTAATTTTGAATTAAAAAACTATTGAACGCAAGAATGAACTGTTCTCGGGATATTGCACATTTCTCAAATAAATGTATCCATAAATCACATAAAATAAGAAAGACATATTAACTATGGTGAAATATTTTAACATATCATATGTAATGACATGTGATAAAATTGGTGGCGTCGTTCTCGTCAAACGAGCTCATTCCGTTCATGGGTAAATATACTTTGGGTATAACTTTTGTATTTTGGCGCCAATAATCATGTATGCATATAAATAAAATTGAAAATCTCTCTGTCTTTCTGTATGACTGTTTGTCGCACCATCTTAGTAGAACGGCTGAACTGAATATGATGAAATTCTGTGGGTAGCCTTGAAATAGCTCCACTGAAAATGTAGTCCATATTTCCAGTTTCTAAGACAAGGGGTTGTCGGGATATTAATGGAAAATTAAACTTTTTCCTAGGAGTTCCACTCTCTTAACTCCCTGGTTCCTAAAAAAAAAATGTTAGAAATCCCTGATTTAAAACGTGAAAGTGAACTAAAACTCTATGTCAGAGTTTAGTGGGAGCTTATTGCACTAATCACTAATCAGTCACTTTTTAAAATCGCAGGTTTGAAACATTAATTTAAATGAAAAATCTATCACCATGGTCTACTTTTACAGGCTCTTAGTTAATAATGAAAAGTATTAAGAAATCAAAATTGTTATTTAATTATCACCATTTTATGAGGAATATTTTTTCTTATATCATGTTGCTTAACAACACAATTAAATCAAATGTATTTGTTAAATCTCATTATTATTTTTTCGTTTTGAATAATAAAGAAGAAAGATCAATCATGTATGAAGCGTTGATTATGAACCATTTTCCAACTAAAATGTAATTTTATTCAAACAATTCTAAAATGCCATACATTCAGCACTTATATTTTTTGAAATTGTCACAGTAGAACAATAATTTAATATACATGGAAACTTAAAATTTCATCCAAAAAGGTAATGCAATGAATCGTATGCTTCTCTATGTAAAATCAACGAATATTTTATTCATAATATTTATATTCCGGACTCCAGAGCTAAATAATTTTACGTGTTAAAAATTCGGCAATTCTTATGCAACTCATCTTACAATCTCTTGATTTGTTTATATTCTGAATGCTATAGAGAGAGAAATTAGGCTTCCTTTTAGGAATAATCAAAGTCTAATGATCATTTAAAATAAAAAATGTTGTACTTGCGTTGACTCAGAATTTAGATACACAAATAATAAGCAAAAATAAAGCGGTTTTATGACGGATTCAACACTAAATATAAATTTGAACGGTCTATAAAAATCACGTTTTTCACACAGTGGAAATAAAATGGATGCCATATTTTTTTTCTGCAATGAGTCACGTGATCTCTGCGTATATCATGTGTTGTTGTCGTTGAGACCCAGACCGTCCGACCTACCAGAAAGCTGTAAGGTAACCGTTTGGACGGCCGGGAAGTGCCACCCAATTTAGACCGGAACCCGGTGGGGGAGACGCGCTTGTCATGTGTGTAATTATTATTTCAATTTGCAGTTAAAAAAGCTACCAAACACATCTTGCTGAAAATTTCTTATACATTTTATGTGATAATTTGAACATTTCCTAAACTTTTCGAAGCAATTGGTGTGAATTTTAACTTTGCTTAAAAATGTTTGAAAAATTGGGTTCATAGGGTTCAATGTATTTCATTTTTCCAACCCGGGTTAAATCCGAAATTAATTGGGAGATATTATTTATATACATTCCCATATGTCTCACCGACCGTCTCAACAACATACTAAAATTTCATTTTTATATAGTCATTTTTACGGCAGTTATAGTGCGAATGGACAGATAGACAGAATAAACAAAGTCATAAACACTTCACAACTATGTTAGAAAGTGATAAAAATCATTACTTGTGCGAAATGCATAGGTCAAGCACACTCATCCTCTAGAGACAACGGCCCTACCGTGCTGAAAACACCGGTTCTCGTTAGACCACCGAAGTCAAGCAGCATCGGGCGCGGTTAGTACTTGGGTGGGTGACCACCTGGGAACACCGCGTGATGTTGGCACATTTCGGGCGCGGCAGCCCAGAGGTTTGCGCGCTGGATTTGCACGCTGCCACAACTGCCGCCGTGTTCGTGCGGGGTCACGTTAAACATGTGGATCCGAAAGTCCTTCCGAGAGGTTAGTTATAGGGGAAGCAGGGTACGGTCCCTGTGGATGCCTCCCCCACTGGGTTCCGGTCTAAATTGGGTGGCACTTCCTGACCGTCCAATTGGTTACCTTACACCTTTCTGGAAGGTCGGATGGTCTGGGTCTCAAGTAAACAAACACTCATCCTCTAAAAGAGTCTTACTCGGAAAAAAAATCCGAAAACAGAGAACTCTCCTTTTGATGGATTCTCTTTTGACTATTTAATTACATTATAAATGACTCCTGAATTCTACACGCAATTGGGGATTTTATTTTTCTTCCATAATTTCAAAATGTTTTAGCACCCTGTGGGTGGCTCACAAACCCTTCTTAAACCTCCACCGGAAAGTTTTATTCATTCTTCAATGTTATCGTTATTTTAGTCAAAAGTTATTATTATTAGACAATAAATATAACTACAGGGGAACCCCGATTTTACGGTTGTCATCGGCCAAGCGGCAAAAACACACAATACAGGAAAACGTAAAATCGAGATTAAAGGATAATAACTACAGATAAATGCGTACAATTAAAATAAACATCAAAATTTTCAAAAAGGAGAAAATGAACATTTTTATTACGTATACAAGTAATGATGAAAATTATCACTTGTTAAGAACATTGAAAAATCGGTGATTTTTTTTTCTGTATTGAGCTGCAATGCGCCAAATAACCTTTTAGATAACTGACAGGGTTTGTAAATACAATTCTGGATTTATAATTTTTCAAAAAATAAGTTTTTCGAAGAATGAAGCCCCCAAGTTTGTCACGTGACAGTTAACTAAAGAAAAACCGTCTCTTAAGGACATCTATGGTTGAAATCGGCTGCAAGTCAGGACAGCAGTCAAGAAAAAAAATAGCAGTAAATATGTAAAATATGAGAAAATATCATTTGGCACCTCAAATAAAAACGCACAATGCGAAAACAACGTGTAATGCTGTATTAGTATCACGTATTATTCGGAAATTTTTAATACCATCAGTTATATAGTGTATATATCGGTACCAAAGAAAGCGTAAAATCCGAACGTAAAATCGGAATTATACTGTGTTAATTAATATATGTATGGGCTGTCTTGTTCGGCTCCTTCAGTTCATTTTGTATTTTTAAAAATTTGTGATCAACGAATTCATGAACACGACAATACAAAAAACATTTTCTTCCAGTTAGCTTTCGACAAAGATAACATCCAACTTGCATTGTTGCAGAAAGCACTTTTGGTCCCAACAATAGCATCTACAATGTTTCTGTCACTTCTTATCAAAACTTCTTACTAGAAAGAGTTGATACTGAATCTTATCTGGTTTGAATTCTTTAGAATTTGAGATTTGTCAATTATTTCTTATAATATTCTACCTTTAACATCTTGGAATGAGGAAAATTAAAGGGCTGAGATATATCGGTCAAAGAATATTCAGAGCCATGTAAGTCATTTTGCACATCTTAAATACAAACCATGAAGGCTGAACAAATATACTATTAAGCTTAGTTTAAGATTCTGAAGGTCTTATTATAATTATTTGCCAGATACTTAAATTTTGTATTCATTTATTTCACTATGTAAAGCAGACAATATCAGGAAATGAAAATGTGTCATCGTATTTTCATATGAATCTTAATTTCCTAATTTAGTGAATTGCTAATAGCAATTTAGATACTAGCCTAGTTTAGTGACTAGCTAGTAGAAATTTCCATAATTTTGCAATAAGTACGCAAGATCTAACTACAAAGAACCCGGATCTACTTGATGTTATAATTTTTATAAAATATATCCGTTACTTAATTCAGCTGAATTCCACTTATCGATATCTGGTGGAATAATGGGTTAAGAATACAAATTTTAGAAAAAGTTAAGCAAATGTATGCTCAACAGATTGATACTATGTAAAACATTGGCTTAGTTATCCTGTTATTTATTTAGCATTTTTATTTAACTTTGATTGACGTATATATAAATGCATATATATGTACCTATATATTTGTCGCTTTTCAAATATTTAAGGCTATAAAGCACGAGTGTTGTCGTCTGTCTTTTTGGGGGTACGCTTCGTGCTGGGGATAAAATAATACCTGGAGATTGTCACACAAGAATGCGAACTTTTTGTGTGACAAGTTATAGGCATTCTTTTATCCCCAGCACGTTGTGTCCCCAAACGGATGGGAGACAATCTTGTGTCATAACCCTTAATGTTCTAACTTTAGTTGCATGCAATTTAGCATATCGTTGTGTTTGTTGTTACATTTTCATTCTCTGAATTTTGAACCTTCCACGGTTAGGGAGCGATCCTGACCACGGTCAGGGAGTTTCTAAAAACTTACTAACCATCGAAAATGCATAGTTGTCAGAATTTGCGTGCACACACACACACACACACACAAACACCCACATGGCATTCCAATGGTAAGTAAGTTGTCAGTGGCGAGCAGGTAAACCTAATTTTTATGTGAGCGGGCTAGGTTTTCAAAGTATTCATACATATACTTTAAATGAGGTTCACTTAATCTCTGAAAATGTGTTATGAAACGTATACCCCTTTCTATCACCATAGGTATACCTTAGTCTTGAGTGACAAAAATAATCCTTCTCTCCCTCCCCTTTTTATGGAAGTTATTCAAAGATAAACTGCACCCCACGTACTTTAAATACTTAGAAAATTCATGAAAACGTAGTATGACGCGCAAACTATTAAACTATATTGTTTATCTAGCTTATTTGTTATCGTCTGACGTAATTTAAAGTTTCCATTTTCTATTTCAGATATGCCAAGTACATTTTTTGCCGTATTGCAAGTTCATGACTTCCATTTGTTGTTCAAGACATCTTTTGTTGAGTAATGTTTTTAAGAAACCATTTGGTATTGAAGACTTTAATTTATTTTACCCTTTTTTTAATTTTATAACAATTTACAAGGCAAAAATATGTTTAGAAAATACGGAATCAGTTTGGGGATCAGTTTCAGGGAATAAAGACAATTTGATTTTAAAATGTAAAAATACATAAATACAATAGTAAAAAAATCTGATGTGAGCAGCACATGACTTTCCTTATTATAATACAATGAATTTACTTCTTTTATAGTGAAAAAGTGGTGATAAGATTCGCGGTACAGTGCTTTTAACTTTGAATTGTGCATTTGGCGATATTCCGGATGACAACATTTAGTACTAATTCAAAATAACCAATTACTTATAATTCACGCAACTCTAAATTAAGAATATTGTTATCATCCTCAATAAACAATATTGTTTATCTTCCAAATCCACGTGAATGATGTTCACAAATATATCGTATAATACTACAAATGAAAATTGAAAATATTTTATAATGGTTATTTTTTTAAATTATATGTGATTTTTTCATAAACTTATTTGAAAAATGTGTAATATCTTGAGAACGGTTCATACTAGTGTTCTAGTTTTGTGTCCGTTTTGTAATCAAAAATTATATACGAAATAATTATTTACGTATAACTTTATAAAATATTTTGTAATAAATTATAATATATTATATATATATATATATATATATAATATTTGACGATTTTTCAAAATTTCATTCGAAAATTTAGGGGTGTTCTGAACAGGGTGAACATTCGATTGCGTTTAAAAATAATAGCGTTTCGCACAAACTGTAATATTTGTTTGAAATTTCTTTCGAATCTCTCCGTTAGTGAGATATCGTCTCCACAGACTCATGGACACACATTCGCAGATATCACCTCGAAAACATTCGATTCGTGTTCAGGCATGCTTGAAACGTGCTCTCTGGTTCGAAAACTCAAATTCGAATTTTCAAATTTAATTTTCAGAAACTGGCCCAGGATACTTTATTTTTCAGATCTGCCTTTGAAGATAATTTTGTATATAGAAACCAGAGATTCTTATGTATATTTTAGAAAAATTAAATTACATATTTATATAGAATATTTTGAATAACAAAGTCATTTAGAATACTATAAGAATTTACATATAATTGTGAAGGTTAAGTTTCTTTATAGTTTCCGTACGAAGAAAGGGTATACTGCTAGTCTGCTATAAGAACAACTTATTTCACCGTCCATAACGTTTGGCGAGATTTCAGAGACGAATTTGGTTCAATGTCGCCAACTTGGCGATCTTTTAAATGTTGCCAAATTACTGAAAATTTCGCCAAATTGATAAAATGAAGCTAAATCAATTAAAATGACGATTAATTGATGAAAGTTCAATATCCTGGAAAGAACATATGTAGACTGCAAGAATAACCAGATTCTCCTTCCACCCATCCGTGACCCTTGGCGAGCAATTTAGTGGGACGTCGCCAACTTCGCGACTATTTTAAATGTTGCCAAAGTGACAATAATGTCGCCAAATTGGAAGTAATGTTCGCAAATTCTGATTTCCATTATATGAAGGGCACAACTTCTAGACCTTCCCAACCGTTCAATTAACTACTCCATATCTCGAGTGAGCTGGACGCTCTTTGTTTTCAGGGCATACCTTCTAATATATAAGAAATCATCCTCTTTCCGTTTGTCTGTAACAATCAGTTATGCATTTGACGAACTTGAAGAATAATTAGACAGCCCCAGATTGACAAAAATGTCGCCAAAATTGAAAAATGACGCTATACTAATGAAAATGTCACTTAATTAATGAATTAATTATTAAAATATTTTAATATATAAACTATATCGCTTATTGAGGATGCTATCAATATTGATAATTGTTTATTTAGAGTTGTGTGAAATGTAAGTTCATTGGATACTTCTAAATAGTTTTACATATTGTAATCCGAAAAATCGCCAAAGGTACAATTCAACGATGAAAACGTAGTACCGTGAATCTCATACATTATATTTTAACTGTAAAAGTAGTAAATTCATTACATTATATATGGAAAGTCATGTGCTGCCCCCATCATATTTTTTATATAGATAACGAAATTATATTTTTGATTCTCAGATTGTTTTCAGCAATTGTTGCGAGAATCACTTAACAATGGATGCTTCAATCTTCGCTGAAATGTTAACTCAAACTCTGTTATCACATATGGGAGAACACAGTTTTCTAGATCAAGTGGTCCAATTTTCTATATCTGTACACATGCCTATGCCATAAATAAGCTTTTCATATAAAAATGTGCAATTGGAATAAGTCTGATGTGGGTAGCACATGACATTCTCTAGAGAATCAAATTAATTTTCAGTTAATAATCCATTAAATCAGATTTCGTTGTACAAAATAGCATGGATAATTTTTTTAAATTACACTGCATTCGTAGTTTTATTTCATTTTCATTTTCTTGTAGCGAGAAGACGTATTTTCAAATAGGATTTTCACATGGCTCTTAAATCAAATTTTCTCAGAAGTACTTGTATTTTTCGATTATTTTGTACGTGTTATTCTTTCACTCATAGAAACATTGCAAACCTCTTTGAAACGCACAAATTATTTTTTATCTGCATTGTTACTACGTTCTACAATATTTCACCGTCTATGAGAAAGTAGAATAACACATTTCATTATCTTCCCCCAAGTATCCAAGTTCCCCTTAAATAGAACATTTTCTGCATCCCACAATCGTTCACAAATCACTAGATTTTCATCCCTGTTGAAAAATTCCTGCAAGATTTCATCGCAGAGTAGTGTTCATCACTCCTTTTTTGCATGCTCATTAACATTCGGCAGGTTTTCGCTAACCACATGATATAGGACGTCCAGGTTTGCAAAAATTCCCAATTTCTTAAGACAACTTTTAACATGGATTTGATCAACTTTATTTTTCATGCACACAATATAATTCTGATAGTGCCCAAAGCATGAAATCCGCTTATTTCTCAATTTTTTGCAGCGTCGATTGTTTTTAATGTTGCCTGTTTTCTGGACAACTGCTTACAAAATAATTTTATAATGCCTTGGACAGCTAGTTGTAATATAGCAGTAGCATTTACAGGAAAAGCTTTAAATTTCATTGCTTTCAAATTTGCAGTTTCTATATTATCAGAGAAATTATGAACAAAAAGGAAAATTGTTCGATTTCTTGAATGAAAGGAACCTCAAATCTTATTGTGGCGAGATAGGGAGAAAAGGAGGAATACTAAAATTTTGACAAGAGAGAAAAAAAGTGGACTTAATGGATGCAATAGTTGACTGTTGAAATATTTTTAAAGTGAATTGATTTAAATGAGACCTGATATTACAATCAAATACGACATATATGAGTATTTGATTTAACAGACTTTTGATTATTGCAAATAGACCCTACTAACATAAATCAACCAAATTAATCCATCGAATTCACTAACCTGTTGGCAACTTAAAAAAATAATTTTTAAGAAAGTAATTTAAAAGAACAACTCGTGAATGAAAATTCCTAAAGAATACATTTTTTATCAATTTTGATAGTAATTATGATACAAATGAACTGAAATAATATATGAAGAATGAATGTATCAGAATTTCAAGAAAAGCCTCATATTTTCAGTATTTTTGAAATATGTTCTAATATTTACATATCCCATCTAATACCAATTTGCTTTCATACTAAATTCTATAAAGTATTCTGCTCCATAACTCTAAAAAAGTAAAGTATATCTTCATTCACTTCCAATGCATCCGATTCCTAGATTTTATTCCGATAACAATAGAGTACCATCGCATATATTCAATAATGGATTCAAGCGATATGTTAGGCTTGAAACTCCTATTTTTCTGGAGTTATGCTCTGCATTTTCAATCTATTTTTATCAATAAATCAGAAACAGGATATATGTTCCGGAAAAACCTGGAGAAAACATGAAATTCCAATTCCTCTCTGATGCAAGAGGAAAAAAGTATTTTTCACCATCAGCATAATCTACGCAAAGTTCGGGTGTTATAAATGTGAATTGAAGTGTACAAAATGTACTTTAACTGTCTTTAATTATCTGAAAATGAACTATTTCGTTTCTGCTTTCATATTAAATGTATGTACTACATTTATATTTATAACTTTCGCGTACTATGTAATATAATACAGTAATGTTTTCACGAAAGATTTCAAATTCGTAATTTTGATGCCAATATATTTTTTAACACCTCTTGAACGCGTTTTAACTAGATTTGGAGTTAATCCAGCTTGTTTGCATGTTTGGTGTAGATTTCTCGTGTACATGATAGCGGCCACATATAATAATGGATTTTCACGAAACTTTATATCCGGCTTTGTTATCAAAAAATCTAGAGCTAGATATATATTTTTTAACATTTGAAAGAAAACTTGAAATGTATTCGAAATTTTATATTCTTTCAACATGGCAGCATTGGACAAAATCTGATATAATTATGTACAGCAAGTGCATAATTATATACTATAATACTATATAATTATATACTTATGGCTCAATGATAACTGTCCTTAATATTATATAACGATTACAACGCCTGTTCTGAAAAGTAGCCGCGATGCAATATTTTGTTCTGGACGTCAAAAATCCCATCGGGTGGCAAGTTATCCCTTCCCCCTCCGGAGGGTACATTGTTAAGTATGGCATCAATCGAAATATTTTTCAATCCCTTTAACATGAAGGGTAACATGATACGATTGTAATCATATAGGCCCGTGATACCCTATTTATTGTAAGCTAATAAAAGCTACTAAAAGCTACTACTAAAGGCTACTAAACATGGCTCTAGGTATGGGAACGTGGAGTTGAGCAACGCATGAGAAATTTTTTTATCCTGATGTACTTCTACGTTGTCTCCATAACTGTTTTTTCTGTAACGACTTTGTTTAACATAGTATATGCAGTTAACTAATGCAGTTTCGAAACCGATATTTTTTCTTACTTTGCTATTTATTTGTTTTTTATTTTCGGTTGAGCGTAACCCATTTAGTTTCAGAAACTTTATGTTTCCTTTATTTATATATTATCTATTTTTACCTTTGCTGTCACTTCTTATCAAAACTTCTTACTAGAAAGCGTTGATACTGAATCTTAGCTGGTTTGTATTCTTTAGAATTTGAGATTTGTTAATTATTTCTTATAATATTCTACTTTTAACATCTTGGAATGAGGAAAATTAAAGGACTGAGATACATCGGTCAAAGAATATTCAGAGCCATGTAAGTCATTTTGCACATCTTAAATACAAACCATGAAGGCTGAACAAATATACTATTAAGCTTAGTTTAAGATTCTTAAGGTCTTATTATAATTATTTGCCAGACACTTAAATTGTGTATTCATTTATTTCACTATGTAAAGCAGACAATATCAGGAAATCGAAATGTGTCATCGTATTTTCATATGAATCTTAATTTCCTAATTTAGTGAATTGCTAATAGCAATTTAGATACTAGCCTAGTTTAGTGACTAGCTAGTAGTAATTTCCATAATTTTGCTATAAGTACGCAAGATCTAACTACAAGGAACTCGGATCTACTCGATGTTATAATTTTTATAAAATATATCCGTTACTTAATTCAGCTGAATTCCACTTATCGATATCTGATGGAATAATGGGTAAACAATACAAATTTTAGAAAAAGTTAAGCAAATGTATGCTCAACAGATTGATACTATGTGAAATATTGGCTTAGTTATCCTGTTATTTATTTAGCATTTTTACTTAACTTTGATTGACGTATATATAAATGCATATATATGTACATATATATTTGTCGCTTTTCAAATATTTAAGGCTATAAAGCACGAGTGTTGTCGTCTGTCTTTTTGGGGTACGATTCGTGCTGGTGATAAAATAATACCTGGAGATTGTCACACAAGAATGCGAATTTTTGTGTAACAAGTTATGGACATTCTTTTATCCCCAGCACGTTGTGTCCCCAAACGGATGGGAGACAATCTTGTGTCATAACCCTTAATGTTCTAACTTTAGTTGCATGCAATTTAACATATCGTCGTGTTGGTTGTTACATTTTAATTCTCTGAATTTTGAACCTTCCACGGTCAGGGAGTTTCTAAAAGCTTACTAACACACACACACACACACACACATACACACAAACACCCACATGGCATTCCAATGGTAAGTAAGTAGTCAGTGGCGAGCAGGTAAACCTAATTTTTATGTCGGCGGGCTAGGTTTTCAAAGTGTTCATACATATACTTTAAATAAGGGGCACTTAATCTCTGAAAATGTATTATGAAATGTACACGCCTTTCTGTCAGCATAGGTATACCTTAATCTTGAGTGACAAAAATTATCCTTCTCTCCCCCCCCCCTTTTTATGGAAGTTATTCAAAGATAAACTGCACCACACGTATTTTAAATACTTAGAAAATTCATGAAAACGTAGTATGACGCGCAACCTATTAAACTATATTATTTATCTAGCTTATTTGTTATCGTCTGATGTAATTTAAAGTTTCCATTTTCTATTTCAGAGATGCCAAGTACATTTTTTGCCTTATTTCAAGTTCATGACTTCCATTTGTTGTTCAAGACATCTTTTGTTGATTAATGTTTTTAAGAAACCATTTGGTATTGAAGACTTTCATTTATTTTACACTTTTTTTAATTTTATAACAGTTTACAAGGCAAAAATATGTTTAGAAAATACGGAATCAGTTTGGGGACCAGTTTCAGGGAATAAAGACAATTTGATTTTAAAATGTAAAAATACATAAATACAATAGTAAAAAATCTGATGTGAGCAGCACATGACTTTCCTTATTATAATACAATGCATTTACTTCTTTTATAGTGAAAAAGTGGTGAAAAGATTCACGGTACAGTGCTTTTAACTTTGAATTGTGCATTTGGTGATATTCCGGATGACAACATTGAGTAATAATTCAAAATACCCAATTAGTTATATTTCACGCAACTCTAAATTAAGAATATTGTTATCATCCTCAAGAAACAATAGTTTATATACCAAATCCACATGAATGATGTTCGCAAATATATCGTATAATACTACAAATGAAAATTGAAAATATTTTACAATGGTTATTTTTTTTTAATTATATGTGATTTTTTCATAAACTTATTTGAAAAATGTGTAATATCTTGAGAACGGTTAATACTAGTGTTCTAGTTTTGTGTCCGTTTTGTAATCAAAAATTATATACGAAATAATTATTTACGTATAACTTTATAAAATATTTTGATTATTTGACGATTTTTCAAAATTTCATTCGAAAATTTAGGGGTGTTCTGAACAGGGTGAACATTCGATTGCGTTTAAAAATAATAGCGTTTAGCACAAACTGTAATATTTGTTTGAAATTTCTTTCGAATCTCTCCGTTAGTGAGATATCGTCTCCACAGACTCACGGACACACATTCGCAGATATCACCTCGAAAACATTCGATTCGTGTTCAGGCATGCTTGAAACGTGATCTCTGGTTCGAAAACTCAAATTCGAATTTTCAAATTTTATTTTTAGAAACTGGACCAGGATACTTTATTTTTCAGATCTGCCTTTGAAGATAATTTTGTATATCGAAACCAGAGATTCTTATGTATATTTTAGAAAAATTAAATTACATATTTATATAGAATATTTTGAATAACAAAGTCATTTAGAATACTATAAGAATTTACATATAATTGTGAAGGTTAAGTTTCTTTATAGTTTCCGCACGAAGAAAGGGTATAATGCTAGTCTGCTATAAGAACAACTTATTTCTCCGTCCATAACGTTTGGCGAGATTTTAGAGACGAATTTGGCTGAATGTCGCCAACTTGGCGATCTTGTAAATGTTGCCAAATTACTGGAAATATCGTCAAATTGATAAAAATGAAGCTAAGTCAATTAAAATGACGATTAATTGATGAAAGTTCAATATCCTGGAAAGAACATATGTAGACTGTAAGAATAACCAGTTTCTCCTTCCACCTATCCGTAACCCTTGGCGAGCAATTTAGTGGGACGTCGCCAACTTCGCGACTATTTTAAATGTTGCCAAAGTGTCAAAAATATCGCCAAATTGGGAGTAATGTTTGCAAATTCTGATTTCCATTATTTGAAGGACACAACTTCTAGACCTTCCCAACCGTTCAATTAACTGCTCCATATCTCGAGTGAGCTGGACGCTCTTTGTTCTCAGGGCATACCTTCTAATATATAAGAAATCCTCCTCTTTCCGTTTGTCTGTAACAATCAGTTATGCATTTGACGAACTTGACGAATAATCAGACAGCCCCAGATTGACAAAAATGTCGCCAAAATTGTAAAAATGACGCTAAACAAATGAAAATGTCACTTAATTAATGAATTAATTATTAAAATATTTTAATATATAAACTATATCGCTTATTGAGGATGCTATCAATATTGATAATTGTTTATTTAGAGTTGTGTGAAATGTAAGTTCATTGGATACTTCTAAATAGTTTTACATATTGTAATCCGAAAAATCGCCAAAGGTACAATTCAACGATGAAAACGTAGTACCATGGATCTCATACATTATATTTTAACTGTAAAAGTAGTAAATTCATTACATTATATATGGAAAGTCATGTACTGCCCCCATCATATTTTTTAAATAGATAACGAAATTATATTTTTGATTCTCAGATTGTTTTCAGCAATTGATGCGAGAATCACTTAACAATGGATGCTTCAATCTTCGCTGAAATGTTAACTCAAACTCTGTTATCACGTATGGGAGAACACAGTTTTCTAGATCAAGTGGTCCAATTTTCTATATCTGTACACATGCCTATGCCCAAAATAAGCTTTTCATATAAAAATGTGCAATTGGAATAAGTCTGATGTGGGTAGCACATGACATTCTCTAGAGAATCAAATTAATTTTCAGTTAATAATCCATTAAATCAGATTTCGTTGTACAAAATAGCATGGATAATTTTTTTAAATTACACTACATTCGTAGTTTTATTTCATTTTCATTTTCTTGTAGCGAGAAGACGTATTTTCAAATAGGATTTTCACATGGCTCTTAAATCAAATTTTCTCAGAAGTACTTGTCTTTTTCGATTATTTTGTACGTGTTATTCTTTCACTCATAGAAACATTGCAAACCTCTTTGAAACACACAAATTATTTTTTATCTGCATTGTTACTACGTTCTACAATATTTCACCGTCTTTGAGAAGGTAGAATAACTCATTTCATTATCTTCCCCCAAGTATCCAAGTTCCCCTTTAATAGAACATTTTCTGCATCCCACAATCGTTCACAAATCACCAGATTTTCATCCCTGTTGAAAAATTCCTGCAAGATTTCATCGCAGAGTAGTGTTCATCACTCCTTTTTTGTATGCTCATTAACATTCGGCAGGTTTTCGCTAACCACATGATATAGGACGTCCAGGTTTGCAAAAATTCCCAATTTCTTAAGACAACTTTTAACATGTACTTGATCAACTTTATTTTCCATGCACACAATATAATTCTGATAGTGCCCAAAGCATGAAATCCGCTTATTTCTCAATTTTTTGCAGCGTCGATTGTTTTTAATGTTGCCTGTTTTCTGGACAACTGCTTACAAAATAATTTTATAATGCCTTGGACAGCTAGTTGTAATATAGCAGTAGCATTTACATAAAAGCTTTAAATTTCATTGCTTTCAAATTTGCAGTTTCTATATTATCAGAGAAATTATGAACAAAAAGGAAAATTGTTCGATTTCTTGAATGAAAGGAACCTCAAATCTTATTGTGGCGAGATAGGGAAAAAAGGAGGAATACTAAAATTTTGACAAGAGAGAAAAAAAGTGGACTTAATGGATGCAATAGTTGACTGTTGAAATATTTTTAAAGTGAATTGATTTAAATGAGACCTGATATTACAATCAAATACGACATATATGAGTATTTGATTTAACAGACTTTTGATTATTGCAAATAGACCCTACTAACATAAATCAAACAAATTAATCCATCGAATTCACTAACCTGTTGGCAACTTAAAAAAATAATTTTTAAGAAAGTAATTTAAAAGAGAAACTCGTGAATGAAAATTCCTAAAGAATACATTTTTTATCAATTTTGATAGTAATTATGATACAAATGGACTGAAATAATATATGAAGAATGAATGTATCAGAATTTCAAGAAAAGCCTCATATTTTCAGTATTTTTGAAATATGTTCTAATATTTACATATCCCATCTAATACCAATTTGCTTTCATACTAAATTCTATAAAGTATTCTGCTCCATAACTCTAAAAAAGTAAAGTATATCTTCATTCACTTCCAATGCATCCGATTCCTAGATTTTATTCCGATAACAATAGAGTACCATCGCATATATTCAATAATGGATTCAAGCGATATGTTAGGCTTGAAACTCATATTTTTCTGGAGTTATGCTCTGCATTTTCAATCTATTTTTATCAATAAATCAGAAACAGGATATATGTTCCGGAAAAACCTGGAGAAAACATGAAATTCCAATTCCTCTCTGATGCAAGAGGAAAAAAGTATTTTTCACCATCAGCGTAATCTACGCCAAGTTCGGGTGTTATAAATGTGAATTGAAGTGTACAAAATGTACTTTAACTGTCTTTAATTATCTGAAAATGAAATATTTCGTTTCTGCTTTCATATTAAATGTATGTACTACATTTATATTTATAACTTTCGCGTACTATGTAATATAATACAGTAATGTTTTCACGAAAGATTTCAAATTCGTAATTTTGATGCCAATATATTTTTTAACACCTCTTGAACGCGTTTTAACTAGATTTGGAGTTAATCCAGCTTGTTTGCATGTTTGGTGTAGATTTCTCGTGTACATGATAGCGGCCACATATAATAATGGATTTTCACGAAACTTTATATCCGGCTTTGTTATCAAAAAATCTAGAGCTAGATATATATTTTTTAACATTTGAAAGAAAACTTGAAATGTATTCGAAATTTTATATTTTTTCAACATGGCAGCATTGGACAAAATCTGATATAATTATGTACAGCAAGTGCATAATTATATACTATAATACTATATAATTATATACTTATGGCTCAATGATAACTGTCCTTAATATTATATAACGATTACAACGTCTGTTCTGAAAAGTAGCCGCGATGCAATATTTTGTTCTGGACGTCATAAATCCCATCGGGTGGCAAGTTATCCCTTCCCCCTCCGGAGGGTACATTGTTAAGTATGGCATCAATCGAAAGATTTTTCAATCCCTTTAACATGAAGGGTAACATGATACGATTGTAATCATATAGGCCCGTGATACCCTATTTATTGTAAGCTAATAAAAGCTACTAAAAGCTACTACTAAAAGCTACTAAACATGGCTTTAGGTATGGGAACGTGGAGTTGAGCTACACATGAGAAGTTTTTTTATCCTGATGTAAACTCCTACGTTGTCTCCATAGCTGTTTTTTCTGTAACGACTTTGTTTAACATAGTATATGCAGTTAACTAATGTAGTTTTGAAACCGATATTTTTTCTTACTTTGCTAATTATTTGTTTTTTATTTTCGGTTGAGCGTAACCCATTTAGTTTCAGAAACTTTATGTTTCCTTTATTTATATATTATCTATTTTTACCTTTGCTTTAACGATTTTTACTTTGACTACTGTTTGCGCAGAAGATATTCCTTCAGTTTTGAGAGATACCACTATGCTTCGTAATCTAGTACAGTTATAACCATTTTAGTATTTTTATTGATTGAGACATTCTGCAACTCGTTTTAATTAATTTTCTACATTTTTGATTTTTTCGTTTTACTTTTGGCTTTTAAAAGCTATATTTTTAATATCGTTGAGCTACTGCGTTACAGCGGATGATGGCACTATCCTTGTGTATAAGTCCAACTTGCTACAGTAGTAGAGCCTGCATCTATATAGGTCACAATAGTAAGATACATAATTTCTGGGCTGAAAATGAACTCCATATGTCAATGCAAAGACATGCATAAGAACCTGGTGCAAGAAATTGAATAAAATATTTTATGTAGCTTGTTTTCAAATATTTATCTCACACAGACTTTAACTTTTACAAGGATTAAATACACACTGGCTCTGTACGTACAAGTAATGCACTGCAAAAACATACCGGTCCTTAACACTTAGGTGCCGTAAAGAAAGTCTCTTACGAGCAAAGTTCTTGAAATGGGCAAAACAATAAGGAGACGATTCTTCACGGACGCTACCTTTATTATAACAGCCGCACAAATATGCAAAATGGCCAACATCAATCTGCGTCTGACCTGTGACACCACAAATTATAATTTTTATTTAAATAGCAATGCATATCTACCTACGTTAGAGAAATATTTTTGTGGACAGAAATTTCTCTATCTTTGCCGTAGTGACTTCTCTGTTTAGTTTATGCAGACGAATGCGGATTTATTTTGTCACCTAAAACTGTGGTGACTGTGGTAAATAAACGGTCCATTTAATAAACCGTCTATTCTGTTACTCAATATATATTTTTAAATGTATACAGAAAATTGCAAATACTAATATATAAATATAACTAATTTTAGTTCTTAAGTTATTCGTAGAGTCACTTTAAGGACGTATAAAGAAATAATTACATCTTCAACTAATGTTTTTGATATAATTACATCAAAAATATTAGTTGGTAATTACAAAAATAATTACAAAAATAATTAATGTAAATACTTCAAATAATTACATCTTCAACTAACTAATCAACCAATGTTTATAAAGGGATCATTCCATCTAAAATCACCCAAAAAAAGAATATTTGGTTGCATAACCATTTTTGAAAATTTTTATATTTTTCACAAATGTTCATACATATTTCAGCAGATGGAAAACGATTTTTAAAAATTTTCATTTAGCTCGTTTACTTGATACAGCCATTCTTTTAATATGGCCGACTCCAAATTTGATAAATTTTGATGTTCAAGCAAATTTAAATATCTTAGAACTTAAAAGAGGTAGATACTTGAATAAAAACTATTTTACTGCCTTTAAAGTTGTCTATATTTCATGCTATTGCAAAGTCTGTGTAACTGCAACGTGGGGGGGGGGGATATTTAGCGTTGAAATTCAGCATCCGTTTGGCTAAAAATGCAGGGTTTATTCTTTTTAAAAGTAATGAAGGGAACAATTATATATCTTCAAATCTTCACCGTATCTTACCCTACTCCCAATGGCTTTGCTGGAGAATTTTCAAGGCTGAAATGTTTTTTTTGTTTTATTAAGTCCCAAATATGGCGACTTTTTTAAATTTACAAATAATTAAGACTTAATATCTCTGGTGGGGAACCGGGAAAAATCTGAAACTTATAGAGAATCAAGTACTACATACTAACTAATTAAAGTAAAAATTTGGAATTTGAGACTTTTCTGGTTTTATAGATATGAAGTGATGAGCAAGTGTTAAAATCTTGCTTATTTATTTATCAAACATGCATAACTTTGTTACAAAGTTTCTATTTATTATTATTATTAATCATGTAAATAATGAAAATTATGAATTATAAATAACTGAAAATCATAAATAATTGTTATTAATGAAAATTTATTTAAAATTTTAGCTTTGAAATTAAAAGTTAAAAAGAAATTACCCATTCATGATCAGAAATAGCCGAATTGGCTAAAAGTATCCAAACCCGACAACCATGGTTTGTATTAAAAAAAAGAAAACGATAACATGCATATATAAAAGAGCGCCATTTTCGGATTGTTACCATTACTACTTGCAGAATGTTATGAACTGAAAAGCATGAATCAACTCATATAATTTCTCCCCACTCGATGCATTCCTCCACTAGATGCGATCCTCCACTAGATGCATTCGATGCCTTATGCTGTTTAATTATACAAACAACTGATATTTAAAGTTCACAAAAATGGAATGTTCTATTGGTATATTTATTAAGGAAGATTGTCATAAGCATATTTATTATGTAAAAATACACAAAAAGACAATAAAATTATAAAAAGACATTTTTGCTCAGCGATAGTATAGACATTCATGAAAACCTGAAGTTCCAGAAGAGGTTAGTTTAAGTGAAGTTGATGCAGTTTGTTCTGTGCTGGATATTTCACCAGTATCGGAAATTAAACGACTGCGTTCGGAAAAAAATCATGAGCTTTAATATGGAAAACAAAGAAAATTTCAAAGGTGCTATGTAAAAAATTAGAACATTCATTTACGAAAGACATGCAAGTAGATAATGAAGAGGGTTCATCTATTTAGTGTTAGAGCTGCCAGTCAATATAAAAACAAAAATAATTTCATCA
Source organism: Amaurobius ferox (assembly GCA_951213105.1). NCBI lineage: Eukaryota > Metazoa > Arthropoda > Arachnida > Araneae > Amaurobiidae > Amaurobius > Amaurobius ferox. Next base: position 46,308,817 of record OX578145.1, read on the forward strand.
ACATGTGTCATCATAAGTTAGATTTCTTTCTAGATGCTGAGTTGAATTTTTGGTACTGCTCATGGGAAGAATGCCTGTGATAGAGTATAGGTACTACAAAAAGGGAAGCGGCAAAAGCAAGTTTGCAACGAGCTTATGAAAATCAGATCCTTACCCCAAAATATTTACTTTACTTTACTGTGGAGAAAATCAACGTTTTTGTTTCAACGGAGGAAGTGAAATTAAATGAGAAAAAGTGTTGAAACATAGATTTGAAAAATGTAATTCTGTATCTCAAGCGAGAGAAAAACACATGTTTTATCTTTCAGCAAATCCACCGTAAGATGTTACAAACACCTATATATTTACCATTCTTCTATATATATACCATTCTTCTATTCAAAAAATTAAAAATTGCATCCTCTCCGCCCGCGAAATTTCGAATAATATTCCCTGATCAACCTGGGGGTCTCCTGGCCCCTTCTGGTCCCTAACCTTGCACTGCTCCTCTTTTCCTTGGTTCTTTTAGGATGTTGCTGAAAATACCTGTAAACAATTGTATACTTCTGTAAATTCCAATTTACTCATTCTGAAAAATCCTTGTAAATCTCTTCGGTAAATTCCAATTTTCATCCAGAATAATCATTGTAAATCTCTTCAAAATGTTAGTACACCTTCTGTCCAATCATTTCCAACCATTTTCATCCACAGTCACCTATCATTTAGTATAATTATCATCATCATATCATACTTCATCATCATATGTAAATTTTTGGAAAAACTGCCATCAAAATATTCTTCATCATCTTATGTAATTCCAGGGAAAACTTTCATCCTTTTCCCATTTTGGTTATACCTGAATTTATTACTCCTGTATTTTTTGTGTACTCTGTGTTTTATTGTGTTGTTCTATGTGTTATAAGTATCTGTGTAGTTTTCTGTGTTCCTGTGATGTGATTCATTTTAATATATGTACTGTAATCTCTTGAATCAAAAAATAAAGTTCCCGGCCACACATCTTGCTACCATAAGCCTTCGGGTTGGTCGTGTGGTCTGGGTTTTCAACACTCAAACACCTATATATTTGGGATATGTAGATATCCCAATAGTAACTTATAATTATGATAAACAGTAGTGGCGTATTGAAATTCTTAAAACGTGTTTTGAAAATAAAGACCTATATCTGCAATCTTTAGGCCACCAGGCCCAATAATTTCTTTCCAAAAGGCATCCAATGCATAATGGGTTCCTTCACTAAAAGTACTGAGAAAACACTCACCTTTGTAACTTCATACATCTACAGACCAGAGCTACCACATTACTGACAAACTCTGTAATGAAATATCACGACTGTACATTGACTATTTTTAATATAAGATATCAAACTTTATGGATAAATGAAAATTAAGTTTGGTTACTTTTAGGACTCACTTATCGCTCAATATACAATAAAACCAGAAACGTTTTAAACTCCACATTTTTATTGCAATTAGATATTATGTAGTACAGATCTGCAAGTTTAAGATTTTCCCGGTTCCTCTACAGAGATATTAAGGCTTAAATATTTGTAAATTTATAAAGCCGCCATATTTGGGACTAAATCAAAAATAAAAAGTTCTCAGTCTTGAAATTTCTCCATCAAAGATATTGGGAGTAGGTTAAGATATGGTAAACATTTGAAGATTTAAAATTTGCCCCTTCATTATTTTTAAAAAGCCTAAAAACTGCATTTTTAGCTAAACTGATGCTGAATTTCAACGCTAAATTTCATCCCCCCAAGATGCAGTTACACAAATCTTACAATAGCATGAAATGTAGACCACTTCAAGGCCAGTAAAATAGTTTTAATTCCAAGTATCTAACTCTTTTGCGATCCAAGATATTTAAATTTGCTTGAATATCAGAATTCAACAAATTTGCAGTCCGCCATGTTGAAAAAATGGCTGTACCAAATAAACGAGCATGATAAAAAAAAATTAAAAATCGTTTTTTATCTGCTGAAATTTGGAGAAACATTTGTGCAAAATGTAAAAATTTTCAAAAATGGTCATGCAACCATCATTGCTTGATTTTACATGGAATGACCCAAAGGCAAAACTTGGAGAGCATATTTTCCACATTTTATGTATGTTGCATGAAAGTAATTATTACTATCTCCGTATATATCTATATATAAAAAAATTCTTCCTCACCGTAAGTTGTAGGTTAAATTCATGCACATCCCCTTAAACAGAATTAGTCACTATGGCCTAATAACATCTGATTTCAAGAAAACCAATTCAGGCTATTTTGAAGTCCTATTGAATTTTGCGTTCTGTGTAGGGAAATGTAGTTTATAATGCGCATGTCAATGAATCAAGCTACAAAATATATTGTCACAGATTGTAACGTTCGAATTTTATTTTTATTTTTGCATTTCATAAGCAGAATTTAGAGTTAGTATTGATTATTGATTTATCACTTATGTGAGATAAACACGAAGTAAAATGTAATTTAATTAAATAATGCACGAATTAAAATGTAACTTTATTCAAATTTCTTTTTAAAGTCGTTGTCACAGACACTGACTGTGAGACTATGATACAATTAGGCAGTTTTAATAGTACGAAGATTTACGATATATAACTGCGAAACAAAAGCGCAGACTCATAGACACCAGTTTATGACAGTCTTGGCTCGGGAGGACGTGACTGTAATAAATTCAGTGAACATAAATTACAGGTGTAGTTGGGTCAAAAATATCAAAGCCAATACTGAATCCAAGCAGATTGGATAGTAAGCTGGCCAATGTAGAAGTGTTGCTGCATCGCGCTGAGAGCAATCAATGAGATACGGAGTACGTATCTAGACCTCAGGCGAATTGATGTGGCAACAAGTAAAGAAAGTTCAACAAGAAATATACAGAAATGGTGTGACACTGAATTGAGAATGACCAGCCAAGAGACAAATTGAAAATCTGATGTGGGCAGCACATGACTTTCCCTGCAGACTTATATTCACGTTCTCTTTATTTTAATTAAATTTAATTCACTTTTAATTCAATTTTCGTTCTCATTTGGTAACCGGACTTATTTTCAAAGGTGGCGTAGAGAAAATACGAAAAACTAAAATATCTCAAGAACGGCTAGTCCTAGTGTAATGGGGTTGATCTTATTCTTTTCGTCGTTAAAAAATACGTATTAAACGAGCATTTATTGGATATATTCGAGTATACCCAGTTCTTTAGTTTAGATTTTGACGATTTTTGCGGGCCATTTTGGAAGAAAAAGGCAGGTTATTTTTTCCGAATCGTACCAAAATCTAATCAGCACCAGGGTAATCCACAAGTGACTCATCTACCAAATTTTTTGAAATTTGGTCCAGTAGTTTTTTAGTTAGAGTGGATAAAGCTTTGCGGGCCATTTCGCAAAAAAAGGCGGGTTCTTTTATTCCAAATCGTACGCAAAACTAATCAGCACCAGACTCGCTCACAAGTGACTTACCTACCAAATTTTGTGAAATTCGGTCCATTAGTTTTTTAGTTAGAGTGGATACAAAATCTGCACAGACAGGCAGACACACAGACGTCACGCTAAAAATGGTTTTTTCGTATTCTAGAGGTCTTTAAACGTGTTGATCCGTCGAAAACTCGAGTTGCGATTTTCGACATGATTCCAATACTTTCCCTATACATTACCATGTATTGCAAGGAAAGTAAAAACAGTCAGTTAAGAATGACCGGTCAAAAGTGTTGTGCTATAGAATGAGTGAATTAAGAATTACCGTCCCATAGCTTTGTGACTAGACTGGCAGTTCAACATGGTAAATAGTGTGCTTCAGAGAATTGAGGGAATGGCCGTCGAAGAGGCGTTCGTGGACAATTAGATTTCAGAATGTACAGATTACCGTCGTGTGTTTCACTGTTCACAACAGACAGAGGAATGTGCCAGTATGGTTTTACAAAAGGTCGAATACATAATTTTGGGCAAATATTGTAAGCCTGGTCTCACACGTGCAGGTTATCCTCCTTAAGAGTGTATATATAATTAATGTAATTAATCATAATTATAATATGTTTAATAAATAATGTTTATTTTAAAATATATCATAGTGGAAGTCAATTGTGTAGCATGTTAATTATTTATTATATTTTAGGAACTGGTACAAAGAATTTATGGTGTGTTATTGCGGCCAAGTTTCAATCATAGGCTAATGGCATCTGTAACACTATAACTTATTAAATGATGTTTATTACACGGATGTTTATTACTTTTTTTTAAAAACAAAATGTAAATAGCCTCGCTGCGCCAACGGGGAATCCAACTATGGATGTTCAAACTGGCCAGCCGACACTCAACAGTTGAGCTAATGGGACGAAATTGCAAGCTCTTATTGTGGAAGTGGACTCTGCATTCTCCATCCCCTAATGTCAGATGGGCGGGTCACTGACAATGTGACTGATCTCTTTCTGCTATTTTTATCTCAGGTTAGCCTCCTACTATTACTATTTTCAACCAGGGTACTACCCTGCGTGTTCTTTATCTTTTCAATTTGAAATCGGTGCTCAATCTTCCAGAGCCCACTGAATCCGTACTAGTGGAACTAGAGTCACTTTCAGACCTCCAACATCTAGTAAAAGTAGTAATAAATAGTAAGTAGTAAGTAGTAGTAAGTAGTAAGTAGTAAGAAAATAGTAATTGGTAGACCTTGGGTGCCTCCTGAATGCAGGAGGTATCCTTTCCCGGCCGTGCATATAGTTACTCTAAACCCAATATGTGAGTCGCACGGTCTGGGGTCTTCAGACCTCCAACATCCTTTCCTTTTCCATGTATTTTCTTTTTTATATATTTCTAAATTTCATTTTTAAAATTTTATCATTTTCTATAATTTTAATCTATTTATTTTTTTTGTATTTTATTTTTCAATGATCTTGTCACTATATTTAAAAACAAAATAAAAAACAAAATGTATTTTCTTTCTTTATATATTTTCTAAATTTTGCTTTTAAAATTTTATCATTTTCTTTAATTTTAATCTATGTTTTATTATATTAATATACCTCTATTTTTTTCAATAATATTTTTATCTATATATTTATATTCGCAATAACCCTTTTTCCATTTTAGAAAAAATGGGCGTACTTGTCAAATTCAAATATAATGTAAAACTGGATGTTTATCCACAATATTATTCATTAATTCTTATCTTTTTAGACCAAAATAAATGTTCGTTTGGCGGGATGATAGACCTTGTGTGCCTCCTGAGTGAAGGAGGTATCCTTTCCCCAGCCGTGCAGTTAGCTACTCTAACCCCACTATGTGAGTCGCATGGTCTGGGGTCTTCAGACCTACAACAGCTTTGCACTAACCTAGAGGGTTGATTTGTTCGGGCGCCGTTGAAAGGGCCTTGCTGCTGCAACCGGGAATCTAACCCAGGATCTCCGAACTGGGAAATCGAAGCTCTACTATTGAGTTTCTGGGGCAGAATTACAAGCTCTTATTGTCGAAGTGGAATCTGAAATATGTACGATGACATTTTATTGCTTCCTGGATATCAGAACAAAATTGAGCGGTCGCACTTTCTTAATACAAAGTTTATTGTAAAAATTATGCGACGCATTTCACATGAATAATTCGGTTTTTGAAATTACTTATACGATAGAATACCTGCGGAATCCACCATATGCATATTTGTAAAAAATCTCATTTAGGTTATCTAACCTAAATGTGAATTTTTACAAATGTGCATTTTGTGTTATGGAATCATAATATTATCCCAGGATAAATAATCAATAGCATTCAATGAAGGAATATGCTTTTCGATCTGAAATATACAACTGTTAGTCTGTTTCAATACTGATCCAATTTATTTTAGAGTTAAAGAAAATGACTACTTAAACCATCATATTCGTACTTCATCCCATTTCGTTGTGAAATTAAACTTTCAGTCGAAAAGTCTGAAGACCGTAGATATGTTTAAAATAATGTGAGTTTATTGTTTAAACAATTGTATTTATATAGATTATACGAGACATATCCCATGAATAGTTAGTTCTGTTTTTGAAATTACGTATAGGGTATAGTGCCTGTGGGATCCACTAGCTAACTCAAAGGAGATTTTTGCAAAGATGTATTATGTGTTATGAAATGATAATATTATCCCAGGAGAAGTAATCACATTTCCGTGTAGGAATATGCTTTGTACTCTGAAATATACACATTTCTGAGATGTTTCAAATCTGATTCAATTTATTTTAGAGTTAAATAAATTCTATTTAAGTTATCATGCATGTATTTCATCGCATTTCGTTGTAAATAAGACATTTTTTTGAAAAGTCTGAAGACAATAGATATGTTAAATATGATATATTTTATGTGCAACGTGTATGTGCTGATGATCTTCAGCTGTAAGTGGATATAATAAATAGATAAAAACAGTAAATGTTTTATTTTTGTGCGGAACTGTCTTGGGCCATTACATAGTTTCGCTGCTTTTGTAAGTATCTAGGTTGAATTAAACTGCAAAAAAATGCTTGAAAATTTATAGACTCTCCTAATGTATAGTCACCATAAACATCAAAAGGCATCTGATGTTTTTCTAGTTAAAATGATCATTACTAATTGCCTTCGAAATTCTTAATTTGCTCGAAAGATATCGTGAAAACATATAGGCACTTAAAACATGATTGATTCGTATTAAGGTATAGTTGAAACGTGTAGATTCATCAAAAAACGTTGTTAGTATTGTTCAACCCTATTAGAAATGCATTTAATATTGCAACATCAGAAATAGCTTCTTTTTGATGTGAATAATATCTATGCTTGGGGTTTATGTGATGAACTCGGAGTGCTATTAAAAATATAAGCAATTTAGACGCTTATACCTACGAATCTAATACATAAAAATGTAAATATGTTTTCTTATTTTGTCGGAAATATAGCCCACATTATGGATACTTACGATTTAAGCATTAATTTAAGCATTTTAATCTTTTGAACTTTCTTCTTTCGAAAAACTTAAAAAAGTATCTGTAAGAACGCTTGTTTATTTTTCTATTTTTCTTATTTTAACTCGAAATGTCATCAATTTTATAAAACATAGATATATAAATGGTAAATGACAAAAATATGCATTGGGAAATTATCTAGTTTATAAATCTATATATATTTTAAAAACAGGTATCTTACAGTTTTTGAATAATCATCTTGCCAAGTTGAGGAAGGCTGAAAAATTTCCATTTTTAAGTTTTTAATGCGCATATCTCAAAACGAAAAGTGTTAGCTATGAACAATAAACAGGAATTTATAGAGCGTTGAAAGTTCTACAGGTGTATATAATTGGAGTTTAGATCTATTTCTTATATTTTGAAGTATAGTGGTTAAAATTTTTATATTTCGGTATTTTAACTTGGATTTTCACTGGTAGGGAAAGCTGTAATACTTAAAATGTCGCGATTGCCGTAGCTCAATATGGTTACTTACCCCCTTGTGAAATATTAGTGCAGAAACCCGGTATATTGAATTTTGTTGTAAAACGATACGAAGTTAAATGAAATTGGAGATTCGAAAGATGTTTAATGTTTGATGAGGTTTGATTTGACTGGATGAAAATATACATATTTTCATCTTGTACGCATATATGAGTCGCCAGGCAAGTTTCTAGATGAACTTGACTGTAAAATATCGTCAGATACATTGTACAAGTTTAATGTATATATAGTACAGCAAGTTAATATAATAAATTGATATTTTGAAGTAAAGTCTATGGTTGGAGAATCCAGATGGATTCGGAGGGGGAGGGGTAAAAAACGTGCTAGCTAGCTTTAAATATTAGCGAGTAATTGGATTGGTAGCACTTTGAAAGTCTGTCTGTAAATGAAAGTAAATGAGGCTTCAAAATAAATTGATTTAAATTTTACAAAATGTTATTCACTTAAAACCATTTTCTTCGGAAAGGAGCAACTGCTAATTTTCTACCTCAATCTTTGATTTGGAATTTAACAATTATAACAGAATAGCAAAGAAATCTTCGTTTTCTTCAATTTCGTTAGGACGAGATTTTACTGTCACAGTAAACATAAAATAAATATTTTTGTCGCTATGAATAGCTGTTTCAATATAACTCATCCATTGGCTGTTGTCAAAACATACAAAAAAACGCCTTTTCCACTTTCAATTACTTACATATGTGCTCAAAAATTTCTCTTTCGTGGTTATCGTTTTGAAAGTGCTGATGCGAAATATGTAAGAATGGTTTTTTGTGTTACGCTAGGGTGATAATATCTCAAGATGATGTGTCATCAAGAGCATTCAGGGGAGACTTGTTTTCATCTGAAAGACTGCATTGGATGATTGATTGGTAGTAGTGTTTTATTTGTTTTTTTCAGTAAAGCCACCTGCCATCTTAAAAGTATTTCTTATTCATTCACAGTTTTCTTTGTGTGTTTACTTTTATATATATCTTCTTAAATATTTTTTCTCTCGATTTCTTTCGAAGTTTTCAGTATGTTTTGGAAAAAAAATTGTATTTTTTCCCGGATAATGAATGACGTGCAAGATGATTATGAAAATATTATAAACCTAATTAAGATAATAAAAATTGTTAAAGGGAAAATGTACTGGTGTTAAGACCTATCAAAGAGAGATAAACTAATACTCTTGAAAAATTAAGGTGAAACAACATTCTTTTAATAAGTATTACTTTGTTTAGGAATGTATGTTCTTAGCGTTTAAAATAATTGTTCCAATTGAACATTTGCCCAATTCGGTTCTGTCCCGAGATCCAGTGTCAGCATTTTATGTCCTTGGTGGGGACTTAGGGAGGGTTCGGAGAAATCTCACCCCTGTCTCCTATTTATCCACTATGGATGAAAAATAAAAAAATAATACTCCTTTAGAATTGATCTCTAGTAAAACAGTTTTAGTATCATGTTAGGTTGTTGTTGTTGAAACCCAGACCGTCCGACCTACCAGAAAGGTGTAAGGTAACCGTTTGGACGGCCGGGAAGTGCCACCCAATTTAGACCGGAACCCAGTGGGGGAGGCATCCACAGGGATCGTACCCTCCTTCCCCTACCACCAACCTCCCGGAGTACTTACGAACCCACAGTATTATGTAAGGCATACATATACAAAGTATATATATGAAAGCTATAAAATATTCTAAAACGTGAATGTATAATCAATATTTTCTGTGTATACCTATAAAAGATTTTTCTCTGAATGATAAGCAATAAACATAAAGGATATTAAACTAACAAATCATTGCTATTTTCGACTTATATATATTAAAATATTTTCCTTCAATTTAACTTTTAATTTACAAATACAAAATAATATCTCTTCATGTGGTAACCTTAGATCGCCTCTACATCGTCGATGTGATGATCCGCGTGATTTGGCGTCGAAGTTATTAACGTAAATTTAATAAAACTAGCCGAATACCCGTTGAAAATCAAGGATGTCACAATAAACAACGACTAAATAAGGTGAATTTTTCAATACTTCGATTTTTCCAATTCTCCTTTTCAAACTCTTAACCCGTAAGTCCGTAAACCTTAATCCATAAACTCTTAAGTGGGCAGCATCCCTAAATTAGCAAATATTAGAAAGTTGAAATGATACACTTTATTTATATCTAACGATCTATCCTTGCACCAATTTTAAAGCTCATTACGAAGTCTGTTTTACTATTATTTCACATTTCGTACGTTTTGGTGGGGAACACCTATTAAATGAATATTGTTGAGAAATACTGTTTTTTCCTGAGTGACCTAAGTGACCATTATCCTGAGTGACGATTGAGTGACCAGTGCATCGAATTCCGAGTCTCCATCTTATTTAGTTCACCATTCGAAAGCTTCTGTCTAAAGCATCATCCTCTACAGAACATTTTTCGCAAAACTCAATTTTTCTGAATTCTTACGATTGACCCATGTACCATATTTCATGTCTACTCTCATTTAAAATAAAGTGTTTCTCATTTATTACGCAAGAAGAACATTTCGGTGTGCTGCACACCTAAAGAAGGAAATATCATCAAGTATACTTTGCAGTCACTTCACCTTTCAGATCATTTGGTGTGGGCACATCTTTGATCCTGATTAGTGATCTACCCCCCCCCCCCCCCATCAGTGTGTTTGCTTTATGGGTCTATCCTGATTGGATGTAGAATTGCCTCTTTAAGAGCCCTGAATCCTAATTGGTAATACTGTACCTTTCATCAGTAATGCAGTGTATGGATCTGTCCTTATTGGGTGTAAAAATGGCTCCCTCTTGCAGATGCTTCTTCTTCGGGTTGGTCCATTTCTATTTATAGCTCAGAAACTGTTTACTGATTTAATAACATTTTAAGTTCCTTTTCGTCTGGCGTATTGACACGTGCTTGTACGGTCATTTTACTTTTTCAAATTTATTATAGCCTTTTGGTCTCTTTTGTGTGTGTGTGTGTGTGTGTGTGTGTGTGTGTGTCCCACACTTCCAATTCAAAATGTTATTAAATTAAATGTGAAATTCTTTCATATCATTTGTTTGGTGGTTAGTATTTCAAACAATTAAGATGTCTAGGTTTTTAAAAGGTCTCTTGAGCCCAACAACGTTTCAATTAGAAAAAGTGGCGCAGCATAGTAACTAATCAAAAGAAAACCTCACAATGTAATTATATATCATATTCATGAAAATATTTAAATTATAAATAACACAAAAGAACACCTAAATAGGCTGAAATTGAAAAGCAAAATGGAATTGGGTTTTACCTCGATTCCTAATGGTACTGCAGATACTGACCACTTAAAACCAGATTTCACTTGGCACATGTGGATTTCTCCGGTGCTGATTAGATTTTGATACGGTTCAGGGAAAGCAGGAAACATGTAATTTTTGGAAAATTTTCCACAAAAATCATCAAATTCTAAAGTAAAAGACTACATATGTTCAAATTTATCAATTAAACGTTTGTTAATTTCATATGTAATTTTGAAGAATAAGACCAAACCCATAAGTCTGTGGCTAACTGTTCTTGAAATAATTTGTTTCGTAATTTTGCAACGCTAGCTTTGAAAATATGTACAGCGCAATTTCAAAGAATTATCTCTGTTATTCTATGCAATTGAACTCACGTTAATGAATTATGAAAGAAATAAAGAGGAAATATATTTGAATATGTAGTGAAAGACTGTTAAACCACTCCTCAACATCTGCATTACAGCTCACTTTTAAAGTGGACTTTCACACTACATTTTAATATCGACTTCTCTACACCATCTGTTGAAGGAATGTGTAATTTTTAATGAATATTGAATCTTCTCTGTTGAAATTTCTGCCTGTTGTCACATCCTTTTGCCTGAGGCCCAGATACACCCACCGTATCGCATTGGTTGACCTCAGGGCGATTCAGCCACACTTACTCATTGGTTAAATCTTAAGCCAACCAGCTGGTTTCAGGTTTGACCTCCTGTAATTTAAGTGTTTATTTATTGCCTCTCAGGTCAGGGCTGTTGTAAACTGGTGCCTGTGAGTCAGGGCTTTTGTCTGGCTTGTTAGATATCATAAATTTACGAACATTACCACCGCCAAAATATCTCCTGGTCTCGCATATACTTGGTATAGAATGTACAGTCATTGAGTTGATAGGAATTTTTCTGAATGAAAGGATTATTCGAAAATAAAGGGGTAATGCATTTTAAAATAGGGTATAATGGTAGTCTAACATTTATTGACATACTGGACGATTAAGAAAACTATTTTTGAGAGATTGTGTAGCATAGTTGATGTTGTAGCATAGTCAAGAGATGGTATAGCTTAGTCGATATTAAGAAGTGGTGTGAAGAGTCCACTTTAAGTGTGAGCTGCAATTCAGATTTTGAGATGTGGTTTAACAGGCGATTTGCAGTTAGTATGCTGATATACAAGTGGGTGCAGTAGTCAATATAGTCAGCCTATAGTAAATATTGAAAGGTGGTGGAACAATGACTGAACCACAAACGTCTAAAGCCAATGAAATAGGTATGTACTAGTCAGCTGTTATAAGAGGTTATAATGATTTTAGGCTAATAAATACCTTGTCTCACACACCTAGTCACCTCCTTAAATATATGCGTATAATTATTTTATTTCAATAACAATTATAATGTGTTTAATAAATAATGTTTATTTTAAAATTAAAATGGATGAAGTTAACTGTGTAGTATTATTAATAGTTTTATTCTCGGAACTCGCACAAAGAAATAATGGTGAGTTATATTGCTGCAACAATGCAGTGTGCGGCTTTTCGATTCACGACAATGTTAATTCTGAGTAATTTCACAATTATAAACTCCACCTTATAGTTTATTTCACAACAGAAACTAAATGTCTTTTACATTTCATCATGATTTTATGTCTAATACTTTTTCATCTCAAAGAGCTTCATGTAATACCCAAACTTCTGTGGTATCACTAACTAATTGTTATATCTGATAATAAATAGAAGTGCATTTTTAACGTAAGATCAAAAATGTCCTTCATTTTGACGTTCTAAATACAGCAATACAATATACAAGTAATATATGATTATTCTCTATGTATTTTATAGAAATGCAAAAACTCGGAGACTCAAAGAGACTCAAATATATTCCATAGAGACACAAAAGAATAAAAATATTAAAATGAACATTTCTTGCACCTTTTCGCACAAGTTACTGCATACACCAAATATTAGTTTCGAGCGTCGTTGCATCTTTTTTTTTTAATTACGTCTTTGCGTGTTTAACTATTTATTACAGTTGTAGTCATGCTAATGAGACACGTCAAGAAAAATAGCAATAATTAGTTCAGAAGTCGTATTTACTTTATCTTTGAAGCGGAAACAGTAAGTAAAAATTGTGACATTCTCCAGCTAGTTACTGAACATACTTATGCTGAACGTCAAAAATACTTTCTTTTCGACTTACATATGACATACTTAATAAGATGAAGGTACTTCTGTTACAATATGTAATTTTACATGCATTTGTTAATCCTAGTTAAGTTTTTTTAAATACTGAGGAACAAAATTAACTTAAATGAATAATCTAAATATTAAACTCTAATTCAAATAAGTTACATACTTTTTTCAAATTTGTCTCTACTGCTTTTGTATGCATAGTATATGACAATAAATGAAACTACTACTTGTAATATTAAAACTTACTACTACTTCTTTGAAGAAAGAAGATATAAGTAAAATTTAATTATTACAGTCGGGATTATAGTCTTGCTGTCATTGATAAAGCTTTGATGAAATTTACCAGACGGAATTCACATATGTCTATAAACTCGAACTTAATTTCTTCTAAATGTTACTGATCAAAATAAACTTAAATGATTAAATTAAATATTAAGTTTTCATTCAAATAAGTTAAGTAATTTGCTCAAATTCATTTCATTTTTCTTTGGTGTGCATTATATATCACAATAAATGAAACTCCTATTTTTAATAATATATCTTTCTAGTGCTTCCTAGAACAGAACTCATATAGTGGTTTTTATCCTGCTATTATTGATAACGCTTCAATGTCAAGCCCTGCCAAATTCCATTCTATTAAATTTCTTTTAATAAAGATTTTGTTACCACGAAGTTGATAATTTTGCCATTTTACACTCCGTTGAGCTCGTAAATTTCTTGGATTTTTATAGGACTCAAACTTAAAGCAGTTCTAGTTTAATTAATAAATTGCAGTTTCCATGCGTTGACAAGAAAACTTGGCTGTTAAATACAAAATATGTAAGGAAAGAAATATTGAAATATTTTTATAAAAACAAAATCCTAAATGGATATGTTTTGTTCTTTTGCACACAAGTTACAACATACACAAGATATTTAATGCCAGCATATTTGAATCTTCTTACTCATGACGGCCTTATGTGTTTAAGTAATTATTGCCGTTGTACATACACTAATGAGGCGCTTCAATAAAAATAGCAATAATAATTTTACATGTTTTGTTTACATTATCTTTCAAGCTTAAAAAGTAAGTAAAAATTATAACATTTTTCAACTAGTTACGGAACGCACCAGAACTTATAAAAAACGTAAAAAGGACCTCTTTCGGTGTTACATATGATATTCTAAGATGGATACACTTCTGCTACAATATGTACTTTTTCATGCATTTATTTTCACAAGTTTATTTTAAACACTACAGAACAAAACTAACTTTAATAAATAATTAAATATTAAGCTTTAATCCAAATAATTTACATAATTTTGTTCACATTTTTCTTCATTATTTTGTGTATATACACGAGTATTATCAGAATAAATAAAATTGCTACTTGTAAGAATAAAGCCTTCAACTTATTCCTTGAAGAAAGCAGGCACAAGAAAATGTAATCAATACAGTAGGGGGTTTATTCCCACTGTCATTGATGAAGTTTTGGTAAAATTTACCAGACAGTGTCTACATATGTTTATAAACCCGAATTTAATTTCTCTAAATATTGCTGATCATAATAAACTAAACTGATTACATTACATATTAAGTTCTCATTCAAAGAAGTTAAGTAATTCACTAAAATTTAACCCATTTTTCTAATGGGCATTATATGTCACAATAAATGAAACTTCTGTTTGTAATAATATATCTTTTTAGTACTTACTTGAAAAAAGCTGGTATAGGGGTTTTAACCTGCTAGTATTGATAAAGCTTTAAAATTTACCTGTCAAGTCCCATTCTTTTAAATTTCTTTTAATGAAGATTTTGTTACCACGACGTTGATAATTTTGCCATTTTACACATCTTCCAACTCGTAAATGTCTAGAATTTTATTAGGATTCAAACTTAAAGCAGTTTCTAGATCAGTTAATAAATTTCAGTTTCCATGCGTTGAAAAGTAAAACTTAACTGTTAAACAAGAAATATGTAAAGAAATATTAAAATATTTTTATAAAAACACAGCCCGAAATGGATATTTCTGTTCTTTTGCACATAAGTTACGGAAAACATAAGATATTTGATGCCGACATAGTTGAATTTTCTTTCTCATTACACCCTAATGTGTTTAAGTAATTATTGCAGTTGTAGCTACACTAATGAGGCGCGTTAAGAAGAAGAACAATAATTAATTTAGGTGTCGTGTTTGCTTTGTTTTTGAAGCGAAAACGGCAAGGGAAAAGTGTGACATTCTTCAGCTACTTGTTATTACGTCAAACATAAAAATATCCTCTTTTGATGCTGCATATGTCTGCCTTTAGAAAATGAAATGCGGTAATTAAATTATTAATTTTAATTAATAGTATTCAAGTGTTATTCCTTATAATACATAAAATATAATATTTTATTAAGTTATCAAATTAAATATTTAAATTTATTTTATTTTGGATTATTTATCCTCCATAATAAAATAAGTTTGTCGGTCTGTATATCCTTCTTAGCCTTCCATAGCACAAAGCTAGTGACAACCGTGAAATTCGATACATACTTAGATAAATTCACGATACGCATGCCTCCTCGATTTTTATTTAATTTTTTAAATTCGTATTAGTTTAACATTTACGAAATCGAAATTTACTGTTTTCCGCCATTTCGTGACATAAATTTATCAATTGCAACTACAGACTATATTCCGTGCTAACGTTCCTGAAGCAGGTAGTCGACAAACAATATTTCAAACTTTTTATCATAGACTGTAATAAAATTTGCGGTTTTCTAAATTCTTGAATTTGAAAGATAATTTTCTACTTTTTGGAGCATAGAATTATGTTAATATCATAAATGTGCTCTGATATTTTCATCAATTGGATGAAACCTCTCTAGAATTGAAAATAATTTTGTGAATTTCACTTATGGGGTAAAGGAACTTTATTTTCTTTTTAGCGATTTCAAATATTTTCCTTTATTACAGTAATTTTTGGTTGTTCAAAAGTCTAAATACTTGAATATCTGTTTACTAATTTAAAAATTATACGATTAAAAAGATATACGAATTTAAATTATATAGCATACAGAGCATAATATATTTCGTTTTGTTCTGATAGCGATCGACTAACCGGATATTTATGCGAATGCGCGCTACTTTGGAGAGCTCATTTGTGCTTATCAAAGACATATTTGTATTTTTAAGTATCAGGCGCTAACTTAGAGCCAGGACAACGGTGGTTCATTTTCTAGTTTAGGTAATAAATAGCAGAGTTACATCCCTTTGATCCAACATATTTTAATTTGTAATTTCCTACATAATATATATATATATATCGCCGTAAAACAAAATGAACTTGAGATTATAGACTTATAAACTTATTCATAATTAACATGGCCGTAATATCGTAATTCATTGATCGTTATAACATTAAACATTAAACACATGGCGCTGTTTGCCGCTATTAAAACCCACCATTATTTATCTCCAGAGCGAGTTCATGCAATAGAATATTAAATAACATAATGCTACTCAGTTATTGCATCATTGTTAAATTTAAAATTAAATAATTTATTAACAACATTCTCTTAATTATTACATTCTTTACAACAATTAGTGTATTTTATTTAGGGAGGAGCCAGCAAAAAGTGAGAGATTTGTCGTGTGATACAAGGTAATTATTATTATCGATATGATTGATCTATGACCTGTTGCAAAAGTTAATAAGGACATGCCTTTCAATTTGGTCTTTGGTCATTGACCACAACGCTTGCATCATTGTATATTGTAATAGTATACTTGAAGTATTGTACTCGAACTCTGCTGTCGTAGCATTTGTATATTTGGACTGCTTTGTGGACTATTTCTGGACTACGCTGTGGAACACAGTCTAAAGAAATCATCCTGGCATTCTGATCTCTGGCTGGTACTGAGGTCCTGCGGCACTTTCGCTCTGCAGCTCTTAATTGAATCCATCTCACTGTTCTCTTATTGTATTCCCTCACATATCTCTAGAACTTTCCATATGTTGCACCCTTTCTTTGCCTGAGGTCTGACACGCCTCTTTTGCTCTGATTGGCCCTTGGTAACATATTTAAACACCCTCATGGCTTCTTAATTAACCGCAACAACTTAGGTTTCATGGTCTAGCTGACCTCTCTGGTTAAGGAGCAATATACTTGGCATCTGTTCAACTGATGCATTGTTTGCATTGATGCAGTTCTTTTTCACTTTCCTTTTATACAATAATGTATAAGGAAAGTATTGCGACGGGGTCGAAAATTCCAATTCGAGTTTTCGACGGGAGAGTATGTTTCAAACATCCCTGATCACGAATCGAACATTTTTGAAGTGATGTCTGTGTGTGTGTGTCAGTGAGGCTGTGGAGACGATAAATGACGAACGAATGGGCCGATTCGAACGAAATTTGGTACAAAAATTACAATCCTTAAACACTGGAAGCTTAGTGTTTTTATACGCAATCGAATGTTCAGAACCCCCTAAATTTTCGAGTGAAATTTTGAAAAAAAACGTCAAAAAATCAAAACCTTTAATAAAGTTACGCAAATAAACATTTCTGATGTAATTTTTCATTACAAAACGATTGACATAAATTTTAGAACGCTAACATGGATCGTTCTCGAGATATTGCACATTTTTAAAAAAAAGTTCAAAAAGTCATGTAAAATAAAAAAAAATATTTCCTATTGAGAAACATGTTCACTTGTCATATGTAATACACCATGCGATAAATTTGGTGACATGATTCTCGTGGATCTAGCTCGTTCCATTCATGAAAATATATACTTTGAGTAATACTTTTGTATTTCAATGCCAATAATATTTTATCTGCTGTAAGAATAACTTATTTCTCCGTCCATAACGCTTGACGAGATTTTGGCGACGAATTTGGTGGAATGTCGCCATTTTAGCGATTTTTTAAGTGTTGCTAAATTAGCGAAAAACTTGCCAAATGGATAAAAATGACGACTCATTGACGAAAATTCAATGCCTTGGGAGGAATATAAATATCTACTATAAAAATAATCTATTTCTTTTTTACTGTGAAAGTAGTAAATTCATTGCATTATATAAGGAAGTCATGTGCTGTCCATATCAGATTTTTTAATAATATTGCAGTTTCTACTTAAAATATAAAATTAAATATAATTCCAAGCAGTAATTTGATGCATAGATCATCGTCAAGTAAGTCAAATATTGGTTATTGTATTCTCCACTTAGATAAGAGTTATTTAAAATGGCGACTGTGAAAGTTAATAGTGATGGATAAAAATGCGAGTGACTGATAATGAACTGGTACAGAAACTGATTTCCCTCAGACGCCTTCCATATAAAAACGGTATTAAATTATCGAAAGTTAGTGAAATATGATGACATCCTGTGATTGAAGTCGAAAAAAATATGAGGTCATACAGTTCAGAAGTTTCACTTTGATGTGAAATATGAAAGAAAATGTATATGTACTTCTTATAATACAAAAAAAAGCTGATGTAGACAGCACATGAGTTTCCCTACAAACTTAAATTAATTTCCTCTTTATTTTTTTAATAATTAATTATATTAAGTTTTATTGAATAAAAATGAAGATAAGATACATATTTGAAATGACACTGAATGTGCACTCTAAATTAAATTTTCGTTTTCATTTAGTAACTGGTTATTCGACTGGTAACTTCAAAGGCGGAGTACCAAAAAATGTGAAAACACTTAAAAATATCGAGAAGGGCTAATTCTAGAATAAATGGGTTGGTCTTATTTTTTTATCGTCAAATATTAAGTATAAAACAAGCATTAAATTCATGCATTTGAGCATACGCATTCTTGTTATTTAGATGATGATTTTTGTGATCCAAAAATGCAGGTTCTGTTTTCCCGAATCATGACAGAATACAATCAGTACCAGAATGACCCACAAGTGACTTATATACCAAGTTTTGTACAATTTGGTGTATTAGTTCTTAAACTAGAGTGAGTATATACGATTTTTGCTGGCCATTTCACAAAAACGGCAGATTATTTTATCTCGAATACCGAAATCTAGTCAACATCTGGGTAACCTACAAATAACTTATCTATAAAATTCTACGAAATTTGGTGAATTAGTTTTTGAGTTAAAGTCGACATATACGTTGCACAGATAGACACACACAAACGTCACGCTAAAAATAATTTTTTCGCATTTCTGAAGTCTTAAAATCTGCAGAATCCGTCAAAAATGCGAGTTGCGAATACCGAATACCGAAATCTAGTCAACATCTGGGTAACCTACAAATAACTTATCTATAAAATTCTACGAAATTTGGTGAATTAGTTTTTGAGTTAAAGTCGACATATACGTTGCACAGATAGACACACACAAACGTCACGCTAAAAATAATTTTTTCGCATTTCTGAAGGCTTAAAATCTGCAGAATCCGTCAAAAATGCGAGTTGCGAATACCGAATACCGAAATCTAGTCAACATCTGGGTAACCTACAAATAACTTATCTATAAAATTCTACGAAATTTGGTGAATTAGTTTTTGAGTTAAAGTCGACACATACGTTGCACAGAGAGACACACACAAACGTCACACAAAAAATAATTTTTTCGCATTTCAGAAGTCTTAGAACCTGCAGAATCCGTCAAAAATGCGAGTTGCGAATACCGAATACCGAAATCTAGTCAACACCTGGGTAACCTACAAATAACTTTTCTATAATATTCTACGAAATGTGGTGAATTAATTTTTGAGTTAAAGTCGACACATACGTTGCACAGACAGACGCACACAAACGTCACGCTAAAAATAATTTTTTCGCATCTCAGAAGTTTTAAAACCTGCAGAATCCGTCAAAAATGCGAGTTGCGAATACCGAAATCTAGTCAACACTTGGGTAACCTACAAATAACTTATCTATAAAATTCTACGAAATTTGGTGAATTAGTTTTTGAGTTAAAGTCGACACATACGTTGCACAGACAGACACACACAAACGTCACGCTAAAAATAATTTTTTCGCATTTCATAAGTCTTAAAACCTGCAGAATCCGTCAAAATTGCGAGTTGCGAATACCGAATACCGAAATCTAGTCAACACCTGGGTAACCTACAAATAACTTATCTATAAAATTCTACGAAATTTGGTGAATTAGTTTTTGAGTTAAAGTCGACACATACGTTGCACAGACAGACACATACAAACGTCACGCTAAAAATAATTTTTTCGCCTTTCAGAAGTCTTAAAACCTGCAGAATCCGTCAAAAATGCGAGTTGCGAATACCGAATACCGAAATCTAGTCAACATCTGGGTAACCTACAAATAACTTATCTATAAAATTCTACGAAATTTGGTGAATTAGTTTTTGAGTTAAAGTCGAAACATACGTTGCACAGACAGACACATACAAACGTCATGCTAAAAATAATTTTTTCGCCTTTCAGAAGTCTTAAAACCTGCAGAATCCGTCAAAAATGCGATTTGCGAATACCGAATACCGAAATCTTGTCAACACCTGGGTAACCTACAAATAACTTATGTATAAAATTCCACGAAATGCGGTGAATTAGTTTTTGAGTTAAAGTCGACACATACGTTGCACAGACAGACACACACAAACGTCACGCTAAAAATAATTTTTTCGCATTTCAGACGTCTTAAAACCTGCAGAATCAGAGAATCATTAAAAATGCGAGTTGCGAATACCGAATACCGAAAGCTAGTCAACACCTGGGTAACCTACAAATAACTTATCTATAAAATTCCACGAAATTTGGTGAATTAGTTTTTGAGTTAAAGTCGACGCATACGTTGCACAGACAGACACATACAAACGTCACGCTAAAAATAATTTTTTCGCATTTCAGACGTCTTAAAACCTGCAGAATCCGTCAAAAATGCGAGTTGCGAATACCGAATACCGAAATCTAGTCAACACCTGGGTAACCTACAAATAACTTATCTATAAAATTCCACGAAATGTGGTGAATTAGTTTTTGAGTTAAAGTCGACACATACGTTGCACAGACAGACACACACAAACGTCACGCTAAAAATAATTTTTTCGCATGTCAGAGGTCTTAAAACCTGCAGAATTCGTCAAAAAGGCGAGTTGCGATATTCGACATAAATTCAATTATTTCTCTATACTTTATATTGTAGGGGCAGTAAAATGTAGTTCAGTAACTCAATAAAAACGGCGCAATCTGACACTAAGAAATCGGTAGCTTGATTCCTGACTGAGAAAATCGTTCTAGAGCACATTTAAATTTTATATAGAAATTATATTCGCAATTTAAGTTCGAAATTTGGATAGTCATAATTATTAATCCAAACAAGAACTACGGAAGATAATGTAACTATGCTTGAAAACATCTTGAAAGATTAATGATATACGCATATTTGAAAAATTAACAAAATAATTAGAATCGAAAATTAAAAAAAATTGAAATGCACTTTTGTAATTAAAAAATATGTGCTCGCTTTCCATTGAAAAATGTTTTATAAGAGTCAAGTATCAGTGATAATTGGAAAGCGTTTTTGTATTTCGTATTTAATATTTGCATATGCAAGTAGCTTCATCCTCAAAATAACTATTAATTATTAAAATGAGTTAAATTATACGCTAAGACGACACAATTTTCACCTGATTAATAAAATTTGAATATATATGTTAAATTCAAAATTGCTATAACTTACTATAAAGCATATTGCGACTATCACAAAATGATTATTCTAATTTCTAGTTTTGTCTTATTTTAATATTTGAGATTCATTCGTGATATAAACTAATAATGGGGAAAAGACGAAGTGTGTGCAGAAAAAATAATCCACTTTCTATTTTTTGCCGTATTTCATGAATAATTCATTTAGATACATTAAATGCAGTTAATATTAATGAGTTGAGAGCAAGTGAGTCAATTAAGTGAATTTTGCGTTTTTTTAATTGATAAAGGATATGAATCTTTTTAATGTAAAAAATTAAAGTTGCTGTAAAAATATATAACCATAACAAATTTAAGAGAACAAATATATTTGCACTTCTAATACATTCTGTAGAAAAAATAGAATTGCCACCGAACTATCGATATGAAGATGGTCAAGAAGATTATTATATCGATATAAAGATTCTGAAACGCAATGAGTACTCAAAGATAAAGATAAATATATTTTTGATACAAATGAGAGATAACAAAACAGTCACATGGTTATGCGTAATAAATCCTCCTTTGCCTGTAATACAAGCCAAATTACAGTATAACAGAGAGTCAAATAGCAGTAATATATTCCTATAATAGATTTTCCTAGTCATTCTGTAAATATAGAGCTAGTTTTCTCATACTCCTTGATTGACGCAACTGCTTTATTAGCACTTCACAGACTCATGCTTGGAAAGCAGTCTGATGACCAGTTTGTTTTTGGGCATGACATGATACCTACGAAGCCATTGTTAACTATGCACGGCTGTGTGAAAACGGATGACTTAAAAGTCGTGGAAACATATAAAATGTTCTTGAAAAGCGTGGAAACATATAAAGTGAAATTGGATGCATAATGTTGTCATTTTACAGGATGAATTTTGTAAAAGTACCTTATAGCGAAGCTAGAAAAGTTAGGCTATCATAAGATATGACACTTAGGCAGCATCGTGATTTATGGCTTGATTTACAATCTCATGATATATGACTTGATTTACAGCCTCATGATGTATGGCTTGACTTACAGCCTCATGATGTATGGCTTGATTTACAGTCTCATGATGCATGGCCGTAAGTCACTTGACTGCTGTAGTTGGATTGGAGACGTGTCCAGGACTTCTCGATTCCTGTTTATGGTGATCATCTGCGCGAACAGTTCAATTTTTTGACTTAAACTTATTAAGCCCTACTGGAACAAATTTATTATCATTCTTGTCGGTGCTCCGTAGTGTTGAAGACCCAGACCACACGACCAACCCGAAGGCTTATGGTAGTTAATTGTGTGACCGGGGGTGCTCCATAGTGTGTAATAATTGGTAAATATATTAATAGACACTAAAATAAGAATGCAGTGCCACCTCTGCTAATAGTCGGCACCTTTTACCATTACATGATATGTAGATGGACCAATGTGTCTTTGGAAAAAGTAGAGGAATGTCTTATATTTTAGGACATTTCGACACTTGCTGTGCCTTTCCGTACTCATTCTTGTCAGCATCGACTTACTGTGGTATTGTTCAAAACCAGATAATAAGTCGCTCGTCTGCATATCTACCTATATTTTAAGCATTGTCTTGTCCCAAGCCCATGATGCGGTCGCTTTTACATTAATTTAGTTGATTTGTGCGTGGAAGCACAATGAAGATATCTTCAAAGGCTAAATGTGCCGAAACATCCGAGCGAAGCTCGCTATATACATAGGCCCCCAAAAGCGACATTTCCATTCTCTCTGAAAACACACGAGACGTTCATCTACTGATGAATTTAAACCATTTACATAACTCACAGAAAGGCATATGTATACCAACCGCACTATTTTTGCTTGGGGTCCCTTTTTACGAATGTATTTTTTTTTTTGCAACTGCGTTACTATGCAGTATTTCTGTAAACCTTCGAGCCCATATGTAGACAATTAATAAAACAGAGCACCTTATTTATTGATAACAAAACACCTTTTTTTATAATTCCCATTCAAATATCAGCAAAACATTATAGAAGCTCAACTAGTTTTTAAATTTTACCAAAATATGGATTTTATTTAGGAGTTAGCGTTTATTGAAGTGAATATCATCATTAATAATTCTCTGAAATGTAAGCTGGCATGTATTGTTCTAAATATATTTTCCGGTTTTGACCTGAAAATATAGAAAATCCCCAAAAGTTAAATTTACTCAGCTTTATGAAAAGAGTTCATACTTTGGAAGTACTCAACTAGAAATGATTCAATGCCATTGTTTAGGAGATATCACGACCAAGGCATTGGATATTTTATTTTTCCCACATGCATCGATGCATGTATTGAACAAATTGATTAAATCGAACGTTATTTAGTATAATAATTATTGCAAACATTAATTTTAGATGTCTATTAATTTTTGAGAAATTTAATCCAGAGAAAGGCTTTCAAATTTTAAAGAAATGATTATGTTTAATAATTGCAAAAATAGCCATTTTATATATTTGCCATTTTATATATTTGCTATTTTATATATTTTTAAAATAAACTGTCATCATTTTTAATCCATTTGTGAGATACTACACCAGTCTACAAGTTTTTAATTTACATAATACCGATATATTTTAATAATTATCAAATGAGTGATTATTTTGCAGGCATCTTTTACCAGAAATAATTAGACACCATTGTTTAGTAGTTATCATACGCCTTTCTTGAGATATTATAAATATTACTTTTCGACAGTGAGTGATACAACTCTAAAAAATTGACACGATTACTTTAATCAATTACCACAAAAACCGTATAATTACAAAATTCTGTTACTACAAAAACCTCATTGACAGCAAAGAAGTTGTAGGAAAACTGTAACTCGTGCTATTGTTTTAAGAAAATATCAAAATTCTTTGCAAAATCTTGAATTGGCGGATGTTTCTAAATAAAATTATTTCTTAAAAATACCTTCTTAATGTTTTGTGACACACTTACATTTATTTACGACACACTACTGTTCCGCTGAACACTGGTTGGTAAGCACAAATCTGTATCGATCAAAGACATTAAACAAAAATCCCTCATTCCATTACAACCACCTTATACGCTTCTGGTGTACAGTGGGAATCAAATAATTGTAAATATCATAGTTTTCTCCTGAAATCTGAGGTTTTATATTGGTATTCAACGTTTTCCCTGACCACACCCAAAACTGATTCTAATGAGATTTATGAATGATTAACAGGCATTACAAATCCCCTCAAGACTACCTCTGTGGAAGTAGAAGACAAAGAAAACAAACGGGAAGCGTTTAATCACAAACATTTTTCAATTTAAAAGTTGCGCTTTCCTATTGTTGTACATATTATTTCCAGTAACGCAAGCATAGTTTTTGGTAATGTTTAGTAATGCATTTTAAAAGTTTTATATGCGAATCATATATTTTTGCTTTCCACGCAAAATATGTTATACCTAAAGGAAGGGTATGGTAATGAGGTCATAAGCCAGGCTATTTTTATGTAATTTTAGGTTTCTTAGAATGTCAAACAACCACTTTTCAATCTTTTCTTAGTCTAATGCGGTTTCCCATGATGTTGAAAATCCGTGGTTTTTAAAACAAGTAATGTCTATTAAAATTCTATTAAATATCTATTAAAAATCATATGCGTTCCGCAGCTAGCGGTTAACGTATTATAACGCTTACTAAAGCCCCACTTGACCTAGATCCTGGATTTTTTTAAATACAGTTAACAATGCGGCAGCGTGTATAGTAGTTTTAAAATTTCGAATTGCGAAGCAAAAATCTTGATATATTTGTAAAAACCTCTAAAGGATAAAAACAACGGGTACAAATAAAAATAGCTACGACTACAAAAATAAAGTTAGGCGTTCCATTTTTTTTGAGCGAGAAAAGGATATGTTTCTAAAAACCTCTGCAAGATCAATTTTTTCAAAGAGTCGATATTTCCTTTTATACGTATTTTCTAAAACAAGTATTTCAAATTATTTTCGAGTATTCTCTGTATTTGTCATTTTAAAACTGTCGACAATCAAGCACATTTCGAGTTACGGCCTTCAAATCTCGTCATTGTGAGCAATCTTTTTTTAGCCCTGAAAAAAATGTGACTGTTTTCTTTGTCACTTTCTTTGAAAATATTTTACAATTAAATTAAGGATTCAGTATGTTTTCTTAATTTAATTGTACACCATGTTATGTGCGTTGTATTTAAAAATTGTAATCTGCGTTCTGCGTATCATGCTCGAACAAGTTCCCAGCTGTTACTCCCTATCTGCGGTCTCTATGGAAAGGAATGGATATTTTTCTCTTATAACAAGGAGTGGACGAGTTCAACAATCTTTGAGTGCTCTCTGTGTGGTTATGCATGCTGTTTCGTTTCACTGTGCGGAATTCTATCTCTTCGTTTGCGGATATGACAATTCCAATCAGCCTGACTCTCCTCGGGGAGGGCCGGCCAGGGGAAGCGAGGCGCCTTCATGTATAAATCTACGTTTTATCTATTTTACAGACTCGTTCTTCTATTGTGATGCAATTTTCACGTAGTATATTTTGCTCTGAAATGAACTCACTTTACTTGCTCACCCTAAATATCGACCCACTTTTGTTACTTTTTGAGCCTGCTACGGGGGTGCAGAACCTGCTAAAAAACTGATTCTGGCCCATTTATCATATGAATTATTTGACAAAACCTAGTGTACAGTGCAGTTACTGACCATATCCAATATAGGAAAATTCTTTGAGCCAGTGAAGCTCCGGGGATAATCCCCTGTGTTCAAATTTTATCCGTTTTAGATAATCACTCCCCTTGTTATACGTTACCTTACACTTTTCTGGTAGGTCGGACGGTCTGTGTCTCAACAACAACAACAACCCCACTTGTTATAAAGGTATATTTATTAAAGCTAACAATAATATAACATGCTATCTTTAACAAAATTTTTAAACAGATTGTTTAAAAACAGAAATATGAATTAGGGCTATTTTTTACTACGAGTATAGACAAAGTAGTCAAATGTTACTATCTGTGAAGATATTAGGGTCCATCTTCCATTCTCAATGCGCTCTTTTCCTAAAACTGTTTTATGAGGGGGAATTGACTTTTTGAAGCCTTGTGGCTTCGGCAATGATAAAGGCTGCCTTATGGGTGTAGGATGGGATGCAGTAAAGTCATTGATAAGGCCAAAACTCTCACTGAGCTGGTGGGCCTGTCAAGAAGACATTTTGCACAAGTACCGAATCAATCCTTTTAGTGACCTAATATTATTGGAGCTTTTAAATATTAAAGCTGAAGCACGTTCTTTACAAGCAATGTTTATAAGTATCCATGAAACGCTTTCCACATTTGTGACGAGATGTAAAAATAATAATGCTTTTCTGTCAAAATAAAGAACATTACCAAGATTACCAATGCTAAGGTTATAATATTTGATTAGAATTGCACTGAAGTTACCGCGTTCAGTTAAAGCACAAAAATCTTATTAGTATTTTTCGACAATTAAGAATTATTACTTTCCTTATATACATAATGTATATGGAAAGTATTATGACGGGGTCGAAAATTCGAATTCGAGTTTTCGACGGGAGATCACGTTTCAAGCATCCCTGATCACGAATCAAACATTCTTGAAGTGATGTCTGTGTGAGTGTGAAAGTATGTGTGTCTGTGTGTGTGTGTGTGCGCGTGTGTCAGTGAGACTGTGGAGAGGATAACTGACGAACGAATGGACCGATTCGAACAAAATTTGGTACAAAAATCACAATGCGTAAACACTGGAAGCCTATTGTTTTTATACGCAATCGAATGTTCAGAACCCCCCTAAATTTTCGAATGAAATTTTGAAAAAATTGTCAAAAAATTAAAACCTTTAATAAAGTTACGCAAATAGACATTTCTTATGTAATTTTTCATTAGAAAACGATTGACATAAATTTTAAAACGCTAACATGAACCGTTCTCGAGATATTGTACATTTTTCAAAAAAACAATATAAAAAGTCATATAAAATAAAAAAAAATATTTCCCATTGAGAAACAGTTCACTTTTCATATGTAATACCATACGTTAAATTGGGTGGCATCATTCTCGTGGATCTAGCTCGTTCCATTCATGAAAAAAGATACTTTAAGTAATACCTTTGTATTTGAACGCCAATAGTCATTTATCTGCTGTAAGAATAACTTATTTCTCCGTCCATAACGCTTGGCGGGATTTTGGCGGAATATCGCCAACTTGGCAACTTTTTGAAATGTTGCCAAATTAACGAAAATCCCGCGAAATGGATAAAAATGACGCTAAATCAATGAAAATGACGACTAATTGTCGAAAATTCAATATCTTGGAAAGAATATTAGTATCGACTATAAGAAAAACCTGGTTTTTTTTACTGTAAAAGTAGTGAATTCATTACGTTATATAAGGAAAGTCATGTGTTGCCCACATCAGATTTTTTTTAGTTTAAAGCAGCAAAAGTCAATTCCGCATGATTATTGTAAAATGAAATGAACTGAAAAAATCTCCCTCTGCAACGTATTCCTGAAATTCAAACGAGTTGTAAAATTACATTTGCTAGATGTACGTTATTTTACCTCTCTAATATAGATGTAAGTTGGGTTATGTCAAACAGAGTCGAAAGGACTGTAAGGTGTTTCATTCGTATGCTTTCAATTTCAGTAATATTGGCGTCAATCGTTAGTTCTGGCCTACTCGCGCAGCATGCAAGCACACTTTGGACCGTAGCGGTCTATGCAGCTTCACAAGAATTTTAGTGTCTGTCGTGACAAGTGAACTAATAAAATTCGTCATACGGTTTTTTATTTATATCTTCTTATATAGCTGATGTGTGTACATAAGGATTAATTTATCTGCTGCAAGAATCTCTATACATCTCAGAGCTACGGAATTTATGAGGTTTTCAAAATTCTATTAACATATAAAGGGAGTAAACGTGCAAAATAACCTATTCGACTTGTTGGGCAGTAAGCTACTGACTGGCGGAAACAAAGAAAAAACTCATTTTTATAATTATTGTATAACTAATAACCTTCATTAACTTGGCCAGTTGCTTTTTTAAAATAACTTAGCTGTAGAAAGGCTCTGATAAAAGGACATATTTCAGTACGTAGCATGTATTTCTAAGGGATTAACTGACTAAAACTCTCGAATTCGAATGAAAGTATATTTAGCGTAAACCTCTATTGCGTGTCTGTGTGTCTGTCTGTGCAGTGTATGTATCCACTGCAGCTGAAAAACTAATTGACTAAACTTCACAAAATTTCGTAGATAAGTCCATCTTGGGTTACGGTGATATTAATTAGATCTTAGTACTATGCGGAAAAAATAATCTACATTTTTTTGCTAAATGGCCGGCAAAAATTCTTAAAATTCAAGATAATATAATACATATCCTCAAATGTATCAACTCAATGCTTGTTTTAATTACGAAATGTTTGACTACTAAAAGAGATAACACTAGCCCCATTATTTTAGATCTAAAATTATTTAGTTTTTCGAATTTTTCACACCTCGCCTTTGAAAATACTTCGATTCACAAAATGAAAGCGAAAATTGAATTAAAATTTCAAATTAGGTATGATTCGTAATAGATGTCCATGTTAGTTTGGGGAATTAAGAAAGAAAGAAAGAGAAAAATAAATTCTGTCTGTAGAGAAAGTTATGTACTGTCCACATCAGATTTTTATATTTAAGAAGAAATATAATGTAGCATTAATAATGTACTGTTCTTATTCTGAAATTAGACGGCGTAATCGGTTATTATTAAAATTTTCTCTGCTATATATATTCTGAACTTATTTGAAATAAACGTTTAAAATGTTCCTTAAAGTGAAAAGTTAAAGATCCTGAAAGTTATAAGCACATTTACTCAAAATGAATCGTTTTATTTTTCACGAGTTCTTAAAAGCACTTATAGTATATTAACGTAATCCATTAAAGCATAAAATATAATGCAGTCCCACTATGTTACATAGGCATTTATTGAATATGCAATTTTATAATTCAAAAATAGTATGCCAATGAAAACAATTATGAAAATTTTCCATACAATGATAGCAGGTACTTAAAATATTCGTAAACATTGATATCTAAAAATAATTCCATTTATCATAGTTTATAGGTTTAATCGTATACATATCTGATAAATATTGCGATTTTTCACACGCTTGTGATGCAGAGAAAGACAAATAAAACTTAAATATCTATATTTGTTCGTGAAATTGGTGGTTTTGGATTAGTATTCAATGTTTTCCTGGCCACACCCTGTCTGTTTCAAAATAGGTCAACTCATGTGCTTCGGAAATTCTCTCAAGGCTAGTTCTGGAAATATAAGAAAGGTAAGAAAAAGTGTTAGTCAAACGTATCTGTTTTATTTAAAAGTTTAGGTTTCCAATAAAAATATTTTAAACCTTGAGGATAAGAGTGCCAACATTTATCAACCTATGTGACAGAAATGAAGACATTATTTTATTTTTTCTAATATTTAGATAATTATGACAAAACATGCAATTTTTATATGCTAATGTCCAAGGACTTCATTAATTTTGTTAAACATAGCTCTGATTTCCTCTTATGCGGCTGTAAGTAATACTGAAAGAGTTCTATTTTCCAGTTATACACTTTTTTGTAAAAATATATATGCACTCATAAGTAATTGAGCTACTGATGCGAAACTCAGCAAGTATGTATGGTTAGAAGAGATATGCAAATAGTTAGAAGTTGGGGAAAAACATGATATGGAGCAAAAAAAAAAAAAGAAAACGATTTATTAAGAAATAATGAGAAGAAAAAATATGCCATTTTAGTAATTGGTAAATTATAAATTAGCAGTTATAAAAGTCGATATTTGGTGCGGTAAAAAGTGAATTGCGTTGCATACGTCCCTGTGAGAAATATTTTACCACAGATGTTATAACTGGTCACCTAATTAAGTGGTATTCTGAGACGGCTACAATTGTCTCCCAGCATGTCCCAGACGTGTTTTAATACTGAAAGGTCTGAGGACTTATGGGAGGGTAATAAATATGGTTATGGAAGGGTATTAAATGCTCGAAGACATTATTAAGAAAGTTCTGCTATATGTGCTCTAGCTTTGCCTTGCTGGTAAATGGAACCTAGGCGGGTTGACAACATAGATAGAACAATTGGCTGCAGAATATCGTTGGCGTACAATAGAGCCGTCAGTTCAGCTTTCAGTTCAACAAGAGGAGATCGGTAGTCCCACGAGATGGCTCCACAGACTGCCACATCATGTTTTATTGCTATGTGCCAATTGACAGCAAACACGATATCAGAACGCTTGCCAGTTCTCCTCACACACGTATGCGGTATTCATAAGTACTGAGAAAGAAGTGGAATTATTTGATATTGTTTTGTACTTTAATGATAATTGATCATTTAGCTCATTTACAGCACTCTAGTGAACTTAATAATAAACTTAAAAATCTGATATGGGTAGCACGTGACTTTCCCTGCATACTTATATCCACGTTATATTTATTTTAATTAAATTTATTTCATTTGAATTCAATTTTCTTTCTCATTCGGTAACCGGACTTATTTTCAAAGGTGGCGTAGAGAAAATAAGAAAAACTAAAATAACTCGAGAACGGCTAGTCCTAGTGTAATGAGGTTGGTTTTATTATTTTCTTCGTTAAAAATTACGTATTAAACATGCATTTAATGGATATATTTGATTATACGTAGTTTTTTATTTTAGATTTTGGCTATTTATGCGGGCCATTTTGCAAAAAAGGCAGATTATTTTTTTAAGAATCCTACCAAAATCTAATCAGCATCAGCTGATTAGATTTGTGATTTGTTTCCACAAGTGATTTATCTACCAAATGTTGTGAAATTCGGTCCATTAGTTTTACAGCTAGAGTGGATACAAGCTTTTGCAGGCCATTTTGTAAAAAAGACGGGTTCTTTTATCCCGAATCGTATTCAAAACTAATCAACACCAAACTCGCCTACAAGTGACTTACCTACCAAATGTTATGAAATTCGGTCAATTAGTTTTTTAGTTAAAGTGGATACAATATCTGCACAGACAGACACACAGGCAGACAGGCACACAGACGCACAGACATACGGACACACGGACACACAGACACACACATAGACGTCACGCTAAAAATGGTTTTTTTCGTATTCTAGAGGTCTCGAAACGTGTAGATCCGTCGAAAACTCGAGTTGCGATTTTCGGCATGATTCCAATATTTTCCCTATACATTACCATGTATTGCAGGGAAAGTAAAAACTAACATGTGTTGTAATTTCATCTAGGAAAAGAATCAGTCTCTAATCAATAACTATTACATTAACAACATGAGGGGGATTTGAAAAGCCTTTCCAGAGCTTCTATAACCCATCGGTGACATTTAATGCTGAATCTTTGCACACTGACAGTAATACCCACGCCAGATGAGCTGAATTTAGACGAAAATTTACGAAATTCCATTATGTTGAAGACCCAGGCCGTCCGACTCTTCGACAAGGACATGAGCAACGATTTGGACGGCCGGAAAAATTCCATTATGTGTCTTTATACAATATACCTTAATGACACATTCATTATGCAACTGCCTTCTCATATTTTCTGCGAAGACATACAATTTACTTTATTTCCAAATGTACGTTACTTCCAAATGTACTTTACTTCCAAATGTACTTTACTTCCATATTTACTTTACTTCCAAATGCACTTTACTTCCAAATATATGTTACTTTGGGAGTAAAATACTTGTTTAAAGCACTTTAATAGTTGTAGTAAAATTGGAAGAATTACCCAGTGAGAAATTCTTCTTATGTAGCTGCCAGCATAATATACTAAATTTTCCCCGAGAAATATATGCCTCTTTATAATCAAATCTTTTAAGGCAGATTAATTATGCAGTATCACCTGCAGACGCAGATTAAGTAATAATGCATACTTAAAAGTTCATAAATATCTAGAAAGATTATTTAGCTCCTACTAATGTTTTTTGGGATTAATTGCATCGGTTGAGCTAATTGCATCGGATAAGACTTTCATCGAGCACAGATAATTCTTAAAACACTATTTACAATCACATTCGTTTTGTACTGAATTCCTTAAGGAGTAAGTAGTTTGTGTGTATTATAAACATGGCTTGTTTTGCTGATGAAAAAGTTTAATCTGCTTTGATATTTCTGAGAGTTTCCGTATAGTTTTAGACAGTTGTATTTATATTTTTAGGGGATCTTACCCCTGTTTTCTACTTTTACACACCCGGTTTTGGTATGTACATAATAATAATTTTAAAATCTAAAGTTAATAACAGTAAACGATTACACTATCAAACTAATTCCTGTGTTATACTACGAAAATAAATAACACAGTATACAAGTTTTCACCTTTAATTACATTTTAATATTAATTATTAGTTATGAGAGTCATATTTGAAAAAATTATGAATAGAAACGTGGTGAAATCTTGACAACAATCGATTCAGCTCGATGTCGGAAACCTTTGTGTGCAAAATGTTAGTTCCTTCCTTTTCGTGCTTATGGATATCAGACCTACGTTCAAAAAACTGCATCATTTTGAATCTTCTTGAGGACCATCCATCAATTGGCAATGGAAAATACTAAAAAAAAAACAATTCTAAAAATTCAAAATAAGTGCTAAAATGTATTAATAATATAAATAGTATGGAGTATATGCAATTGAAGTTTTAGTTTCATAATATCTCTAGAAGATGAAAATAAGATGCATTTTTACTTTCCCAGCAATACATGGTAATGTATAAGGAAAGTATTGTTTTCATATCGAAAATCGCAACTCGAATTTTCGACGGATCTACACGTTTCGAGACCTCTAGAATACGAAAAAACTATTTTTAGCGTGACGTATGTGTGTGTGTCTGTGTGTCTGTGTAGCAATGTATGTATCCACTCTAACTCAAAAACTAATGTCCCAGATTTCATAAAATTTGGTACTTAAGTCACTTGGGTGTAACCCTGGTGCTGATTAGTTTTTAGTACGATTCGTAAAAACAGAACCCGCCTTTTTTTGCGAAATGACCCGTAAAAATTTAATTTATCCGCTCTTGCTAAAATTGACTAAATTTCACAAAATTCGGTAGATAAGTTACTTGTTGGATGTTCTGGTGCTGATTAGAATTTGATACGATTCAGAAAAGAAGAACCCCCTTTTTTTTACGAAATGGCCCTAAAAAATGTCATGTATCCACCCTAGCTAAAATACTAATTGACCAAATCTCACAATATTTGCTAGATAAGTTATTTGTGGGACACTCTGGTGCTGACTCGATTTTGGTACGATTCGGAAAATAACAACCTGCCTTTTTTTACGAATTGGCCCGCAAAAATCGCCAAAATCTAAAATATAAAAATACTGCGTATGCTAAAATGTATAATTTAAATTGTTGTTTTATACGCAGTTTTTGACGAGGAAAAGAATATAACACACTCCATTATACTTTAGGACTAACCGTTCTCCAGATATTTGAGATTTCTAGCATTTTTGTTACGCCGCTATCGGAAAAATGTCCAATTACCAAATAAAAACAAAAATTGAATTAAAAATGCAAATTTAGTGTTATTTGGTGCAATTAAACTCATTCCAATGAATTATTAAAGAAATAAAGAAAATATGAATTTGAGTCTACAGCGAAAGTCATGTGCTGCCCACATCAGATTTTTACTTTCCCTGCAATACATGGTAATGTATAGGGAAAGTATTGGAATCATACCAAAAATCTCAACTGGAGTTTTTAACTGATCAACACGTTTCAACACCTCTAAAATGCGATAAAAGCATCTTTTGCATGACGTCTGTATGTGTCTGTGTGTGTGTGTCTGTCTGTCTGTGCAGATTTTGTATCCACTCAAACCAAAAAACTAATTGGCCAAAATTCATAAAATTTGGTAGGTAATTCACTTATGGGCGAATCTGTTGCTGATTAGTTTTGGGAACGATGCGGGATAAAAGAACCCGCTTTTTTTTACGAAATGGCCCGCAAAAGTCTGTATCCACTCTAGCTGAAAAAGTAATGGACCGAATTTCACAACATTCGGAAATTCGATAGATAAGTCACTTATGAGTCACCCTGGTGCTAATTAGATTTTGGTGCGATTCGAAAAAAGTAACCTTCAGTGTTTTGCAAAATGGCTTCAATAATCGTCAAAATCTAAAATAAAAAACTACGTATACTCAAATTTGTCTATTAAATGCTTGTTTTATACGTAATTTTTAATGAAGAAAAAAATAAGGCCAACCCCATTACACTAGGACCAGCCGTTTTCGAGACATTTTAATTTTCTCGTATTTTCTCTACGCCACCTTTGAAAATAAGTTCAGTTACCAAATGAGAAAGAAAATTGAATTAAAAGTGAATTAAATTTAATTAAAATAAAGAGAAGGTGGATATAAATCTTAAGCGAAAGTCATGTGCTGCCCACATCAGTTATTTACTTTCCGTGCAATACATGGTAATGTATAGGGAAAGTATTGGAATCATGCTGAAAATCGCAACTAAAGTTGTCCAAGGAACTGCACGTTTTGGGACCTCTAGAATACAAAAAACTCGTTTAGCGTGATCTCTGTGTGTGTACTTGTGTATCAGTCTGTGCAATGTATGAATCCACTCTAACTGAAAAACTAATGGACTTCACAAAATTTGATAGGTAAGTATCGTGTATATAACTCTGGTTCTGTTTATATTTTGGTACAATTCGGGATAAAGTAAACATTTTTTTTGGGGGGAAATAGTTTTCAAAAATCTCATGTGTCCACTCCAGCTAAAGACGAATTGACCAAATTTCACCGAATTTGGTAGATAAGTCACATGTGGGATACCCTGGTGCTAATTGGATTTTGATATGTTCCGATAAAAAAACCCTACTTTTTTTACGAAATTACCTCCCAAAATCATCGCTAAAATCTAAAATTAAAGGCTAGGCATGATCAAATGCATCCATTAAATGCTTGTTTTATACGAAATATTTGACAAGGAAAAAAATAAAATTGGCCTAGTTACTCTAGGACTTGCCATTTCAGAGATATTTTAGTACAGTTATCAAATGAAAAACGAAAACTGAATTAAAGTGTTAATTCGGTGTAATTTAAAAAATTCTGATGTGGGCAATGCATGACTTTCCTTATATAATGTAATGAATTTACTACTTTTACAGTAAAAAAAATAAGTTTTTCTTATAGTAGATACTAATATTCCTTCCAAGTTATTGAATTTTCGACAATTAGTCATCATTTTCATTGATTTAGCGTCATTTTTATCCATTTGGCGAGATTTTCGTTAATTTGGCAACATTTCAAAAAGTCACCGAGTTGGCGACATTCCGCCAAATTCGTCGCCAAAATCTCGCCAAGCGTTATGCACTAAGAAATAATTTATTCTTACAGCAGATAAATGACTATTGGCGTTCAAATACAAAAGTATTACTAAAGTATCTTTTTCATGAATGGAACGAGCTAGATCCACGAGAAAGATGTCACCCAATTTATCGCATGGTATTACATATGAAAAGTGAACATGTTTCTCAATAGGAAATATTTTTATTTTTATTTAATATGACTTTTTGATACTTTTTTTGAAAAATGTACAATCTCTCGAAAACAGTTCGTGTAAGCGTTCTAAAATTTATGTCAATCGTTTTTTAATGAAAAATTGCATAAGAAATGTCTATTCGCGTAACTTCATTAGTGGTTTTGATTTTTGACGATTTTTTTAAAATTTCATTCGAAAATTTAGGGGGGTTTTGAACATTCGATTGCGTATAAAAACAAGAGGCTTCCAGTGTTTACGGATTGTGATTTGTGTACCAAATTTGGTTCGAATCGTTCCATTCGTTCATTAGTTATCGTCCCCACAGACTCACTGGCACACACACACACACATACTTTCCCACACAGACACATACTTTCACACACACACACACGCGCACACACACACATACAGACATCACTTCAAAAATGTTTGATTCGTGATCAGGGATGCTTGAAACGTGCTCTCCCGTCGAAAACTCGTATTCGAATTTTCGACCCTGTCTCAATACTTTCCTTATACATTATGTGTATAAGGAAAGTAATAAGTATGTGTGTCTTCAGTGCAATAAGACACAATGCAATTAATTAATCTTGAAATAATCAGAAAATGAATGTTAGTCTACAGGGAATATCATCTGCTACTCACATCAGATTTTTTTCGTTGTAATGTATTTTAACATTAAAGGATGAACCCTGATATGTATCTTATCCTTACTTGTTTTCTACAGTTT
The DNA here is from genome assembly GCA_951213105.1 of Amaurobius ferox. Classification (NCBI taxonomy): domain Eukaryota; kingdom Metazoa; phylum Arthropoda; class Arachnida; order Araneae; family Amaurobiidae; genus Amaurobius; species Amaurobius ferox. The sequence continues at coordinate 46,345,614 of OX578145.1, forward strand.
AGATCATTTTAAATTATAATGTCTAGATTTTTGAATCTTTCCCATGCCGAGTTGGACTGGGTATGTTCACAATCCGAAGATACCCAGAGAAATAAACCAAATATTTTAAAAGTTTGAATTAAGGGCAACGATTTAAAGGAATATTCAAATATGCAAAACCACTTTACTTGATTATTGAAGGCGTACACTTTAGCACCTGTCTTGGTACTATTCAGTTTCGATTTGTCTTATCTTCTAAATCAATGAAAAAATCTATTATTTTGAAATTTCAACTATAAATAGCAAATAATTGTGGTTGCTATCACCTTGAAATAATAATTACAACATTTTAGTCGCATTTTACATTGCAGGTATTTTAAGCACAATGTATTTATTATTGTTCTTTGTAGTTTACTGGCTCCTTTGAGTTTATATTGGGCATAATTTGAGAATCATTTATTTAGTGTATATTTATATTATACTTTTCAAAATTGAATGAGTTTTTTGAAAGTTTGATTTCTACTCTTTATTCCTGTTTAATTCTGCATTTTAATCTATTAACCGAAAAAGTAGGTATATATTTGGTATATACTTCACATGAAGTTCCATTTTGCTAAATGTGGCGATCCTAGTAGCAATCCTATTAAATTTTTCAGGATTAAACAATTTCTAAAACTGTACTGATACTCTCACAAATAGCAATGTGAAATCCTATTCTTGCATAAAAATAGTAAGGTAAAATAATTACATTTTCATCTTAATGATTTTTATTTCATAACATATATGAAAGCGTGGCAAACTATCAATGCTTACAGGAGGAAGTTAAAAATTTGAAACTTCCGATATGAAAGGGCTTTCTCATAAAGAATGATTTAAAGAGGCCATAAAAATTCTTGTCAGAGACATTGAATTCTTGAATATGTCACGCAATATAGTACAGTAGACATGTAACACGCTGCAAAAGAAAATAAGAAACAAATGAAAAATATATTAAAATAAATATGGACCTTGGTTTATTTTTGTCTAGTTAATTTCGCCTTGCATATAAACGACTAGCTTAGGCAATAAATGCTAATTACATAAGTGTAAAACTGTGTTCTCTAATGGATATGTAAGTATTTTTGGGTAGGAAAAATGTAATGTTAACAGTATTTATATTCTATAAAATGTACCAGGGGACGTGTGAAGTATCCCAATAAATATGTAAGGAAAGTTTCATCAGTAGACACGTTAGCTCTGTCTATTACTTACTTGAATGTGACGTCACTACTGGGAGTTACAGTTTCTGTTGAACGGAATTTCCATGTTAAAATATGTTCTTCTTGCTGCTCTAGGTTCTATCGGTCTTTTTTCTTGCTTCTGGGAAGAAAATATGGATCTGTATCCACCATGTAATTTTTCTGCACACCTTTCTCTAAGGCATGCATTCTTAATTTTAACGTACTTGATAACGACCCATTACCATGTGGGTATTTATTCGGTCCAAGATGACAACATAAACAACTGCTATAGCATATTACGACGTGTGACATACGTACAAATGATTAATAGTAAAGTTCGATCGAATAAAAGCGGATTTCAGTACTCCTAGTACATAATTTAAAAAGTCGGCAACAAAATCGTGATAGACGAAAAACTCACTTGCGATGTTGCAGAGATGTGAGGCAGGAAATATCAATTTGCTAAGGTACGTTATTGTAAATAATGATACGTAACAACTGTCGAGGCCAATTCATGCATCATTAAAAATATTCTTTGCTTAAAATGTCGCTAGAAAATAAACAATGGATCGAAGGCTATATTTTTGCGCTTTCCGAAGGTAAATACACTTATTAAATTATAATACTCTTATTAAATTATTAAAAAAATGTGAAAAGCATGGTTTTAATATTTCTGCACGTAAATTAAGTGACATAATTAATAAAAAAGGAAAGAAAAGTCAAAGTTTACATTTGACTGAGAAAAAGATAAAAAATCACACCCAACAAAGGTTGGTTCAGAAAAAAGATGGAAAGTTTTGCTAAAGGTTTCATGGCTATTGCTGGATTCTCTTATAACGAAAAACTTAAAAAAAGGAAAGTAGAAAAAATGTCAAAATTAACTCGTGTCACTACCAAAAATATGTTTTAACACTTGTTTTCGACAAAAGCATTCCATCACTTTACTCAAACAATCTGCACTGTGTTAAGTTCCATCAGGATAAGGCTACCAGCCGTACCTCTAAATCTACTGTTATATTTTCAAAAAAAAATTAGAAATGAAACCGGAATCGATGCTATTCCATTTAAATGCATCCCACACAAGTCCCTCGACCTGTCTCCTATGGAGTACTGTGCATTTGGACTTTTAAAACAAGCTCTTTAAAAGCGGCATCCCAAATCATTGGATGGACTCTGGAAGATTATGGTGGAGGAGTGGAACAAAATCAACCTTGATATTTTAAGAAAATCTATTTTATCTTAGAAATCAAGATGTAATATGATAGTTCAACAAAAGGGCTATCAGATTGAACATATTAGAAAATAAAATTCTCATCTTTGTTTACATATATATTTTTTCAAAATCGTTACAAAAATCGGATGAACACCCTCTGTATATCCGATTAAAATTTTGCATAACCTCACGGAGACAGTCTAAAGCCCGACAATCTACACGTCACACCGTGGGTTACGAGAAGAATAGATGATATTCCAATAAGATGATGACGATGGGTGGGTCCAAAATACATTACAACTGACTAATAGAAGGAAGGAGAAGGACTTGCTCAAAGCAATGTTGCGAAATACTTGAATCTAAAATATAATGTATGATCTAAAGAGAGAGTTGAACGAGTCAGCGAAATTCAAAGATATATAAAAAAAAGTGGTAGTCATTAGAGTTTGGTGAAGGAAGAAAAAGTTGATGAAAATGTCACATGGACCATTAAATATGCAAGATATGTGCTGACTTATATGCAACTATTAGACGAGGTACGTCAGTTATATTTTTGGTAATGATTCAGTAATGCTGGTCTCAAATTTGAATTAAGGAAATATATACATATTAAATGATTCATATCCCCTTAACATCATTTAACAGAACTCTACGATTAATATAAATAAATATTTGTAACTGATGTCTATTCCTAATTACCATAATTATAAATAGCCGAGTTAAAGTAAGGAAATGTAATCAATGATTACACGAATACCCTAGGAGTAATCCTATATTGGCAGCCATTGTTGGGCCAATAAGAAACCAATAAGACATTTCCACGGGATTATCACAGTATTGGCTTAAAATATTGAGACAATATTACTCCAATATTCGTTTTTCATTGGAAATAATATTAATTTCCTTATATACATATTGTATACGGAAAATATTGTGACGGGGTAGAAAATTCGAATTCGAGTTTTCGACGGGAGAGCACGTTTCAAGCATCCCTGATCACGAATCTGTGGAGACGATATCTCACGAATGAATGGAGCGAGTCGTATAAAATTTGGTACAAAAATCAAAATCCGTGAATACTGGAAGCCTATTGTTTTTAAACGCAATCGTATGTTCAGAATCCCCTAAATTTTCGAGTGAAGTTTTGAAAAAATCATAAAAAAATCATTTAATAAAGTTACGCAAATAGACATTTCTTATGTAATTATTCCTTAGAAAACGATTGACATAAACTTTAGAATGCTAGCATCATCCGTTCTCGAAATATTGCGCATTTTTCAAATAAATGTATAAAAAAATCACATAAATTAAAAAAATATATTAAGTGTTAAGACACATGTTCACTTTTCACATGTGATATCCTGCGATAAATTTGGTGACATCATTCTCGTGGATCTTGCTCGTTCCAGAGAAAAGATACTTTGAGTAATACTTTTGTATTTGAACACCAATAGTTATTTATCTGGTATAAGAATATCTTATTTCTCCGCCCATAACGCTTGGCGAGACTTTGGCGACAATTTTGGAGGAATGGCGCCATCGGCGACTTTTTGAATGCTGCCAAATTACCGAAAATCTCGGCAAATAGATAAAAATGACGCTACATCAATGAAAATGACGACTAATTGAAGAAAATTCAATATCTTGGAAATAATATAAGTATCTACTATAAGAATAACATTTTTTTAACTGTAAAAGTAGTAAACTCATTGCATTATATAAGGAAAGTTATGTATTGCCGACATCAGATTTTTCCCTATGTAACGCCAATATTGGGGTACCATTGAAATGAAAATATTAGTCAATAATGTAACCCCAATACTTGTCCAATATTGGGATTACATAGGAAATATTTCCAGTGTAATATCAAGATATACAATATTGGTCCGACTGGACCATGATTAAATGCTACTTCTGCATTTATTTTTATGTAGAGTACGTATCTCTCCGCCGCAGCAATTGGGAAGTTATACGCGGAAATATCAAATTTACACAACGCAAATTTTATTCCATATTAATTATTGTAATATATCTACTATACACTTTACAATGAGGTTATTATCATCTCGACTAAGTACCTTCAAATTCTAACACGAGATGAGCATTTTTGAATTAGTAGGGATGTACATAAAAAACGCATGTATATGGAAGGGGAAAATGCAGTAATTGGACAACATGAATTCAGGAATTCTGATGAGTGAATATATGGCTTATTCCGTTTAGCATGTACTACTTTTTATGCCATAGATGGGTAATGCGTTGAATTATTTTATATGATCGTGAATCATTTGGCAACGTTTAACAGCATTGTGTGGCAACTGAGCATCTATCAACCAACTGCATATGGCTGATATTTATTGAGTTCCTTAGATGCGCTTCGTAATTCTTGGTATCGATCTCTACTAATTAGACAAAACTCTAAAATTTTATAATTTTTTTTGTTCTATTGCTCTGTGTTGTTGATGTCATTATCCTATCTTAAAATCTCTACTAGTGGCAATGCGATTACTTTTATTTGATGGACCATAACCAATTTGCTAGGTATATTGCTATGACGTATACATTCATTGAACATGCTTTTACCGATTTTATGGAATGCTAAAGGAATTTCCAAGGAATCTTCTATACCCATATAAAAACAATTGAAAATATGTATGTTAGCATCTCTGTTTGTTTGTTTCAAAATTACAAGAGAACGGCTGCACACGAATTTAAGATATTTTGTGGGTAGCCGTGAAATAGCTCCAAATAAAAATGTGTCCATGTGCCGTTTTTCTAGCATCAGGAGTTGTTGTTATATTAATAAAACAAGAAAGATCAATCATGCATAAATCATTGATTATGAAACACTTTCCAAATTCAATGCAATTTTATATAAACATCTCTACAATGCGATACATTGCTCGGTAATATTTTTTAAATTATCACAATACTGCATTAATTTATTATATTTGAAAACTTTATCGAAGAAAATGAACTTCATTCAAATGACGGCATTAAAATATAAACTGCCTGGTTTAAACATCTCTAAAATGCGATACATTCGTTGTTAATATTTTTAAAATTATCATAATACTACGATAATTTATTATATTTGAAAATTTCATCGAAAACAACTGAAATTCATTCAAATGACATCATAGAAGAAATAACACGCCTGGCACTCTCTATAAAAGCAGCATTTCATTCATAAACAATTTCCAATTCATTTCATTCACAAACAATTTCCAATTCATTTCATTCATCACAATACTATAATTTATTTTATTTAAAAATTAAGACCATGGAGCTACAAGTAATTAAACTCTATGCTTAAAACTTCATCGAAAAAATCATCCTTCTCTCTGTAAAATCAATGAATATTTCATTCATATCAGCTATGCAGACTGCAGGAGCTAAATAATTTTACGTTAAAGAAATTCAGCAATTCTTATACAACTCATTTTACATATTTTGCTGTTTACATTTTACATAAGTTAAAAATAGGCTTTGTTGAGGAAATAATCAAATTTGGATAATCATTTAAAGTCAAATATATTGTAATTGCGTTATTTCAGTATGTAGATGCACAGAATTTAAGCAAAAATAAAGTGATTTTAAGACGGATACAACACTCAATATGAATTAAAAAGAACTTTAATAATCACTATTTTGAGATAAGATGGATGCTATATTTCATTTTGAAGAGGGTCACGTGATCTTTTCACATCATGGTCACGTGATCACTTCATATAAGATGTGTAATTATTATTTTAATTTTTATTTAAAAAAATTCTTAATATATTCCGCTGAATTTTTTTTTATATATTTTATGGAACAATTTGAATATTACCTAAAATTTTCGAAGTAATTTGTGAATTTTAAATCCGCTTAAAAATGTTTGAAAAATTAGGTCTCATAGGGTTCAATGCATTTCCTTTTTTCAACACGGGTTAAATCCAAAACTAATTGGGTGATATTATTCATTTATATTTCCATTGATCCTACAGACCGTCTGAACAACTTACTAAAATTTCATTTTGATTAAGTCATTTTTACGGCAGTTATCGTTCTAACAGACATACAGACAGACAGACAGACAGACAGAGTGAACAAAATCATAAACACTTTTAAACTTTGTTGTAAAGTATTAAACAGAATGAACAAAGTCATAAACACTTTTCAACTTTGTTGTAAAATGTTAATAAAATTACATAACTTAAAAAACTTTTCCACAATGGTAGCAAATATATTTAGTGTTCTTTAGATTTAAATAAATTCAAAATTTGTAATAAAACGGTTGGCACGACCACCAAGGTAAAATTATATTATTGCCTATAAAAATCCTATTAATTACTTGCTTTTGATAATATTCATGAACGCGTGGCAAACTAGCAATATAGTCAGGAAAAAGTTAAACAAGAAAGATCAATCATGCATAAAGCATTGATTATGAAACACTTTCCAACTTCAATGCAATTTTATTTAAACATCTCTAAAATGTGATACATTCCTCGGTAATATTCTTAAAATTATCATTATACTACAAAAATTTATTATATTTAAAAACATCATCGAAAACAAATGACATTTTTTCAAATGACGGCATCGAAATATAAATCGCCTAGCTCTCTCTATAAAAACAGCATTTCATTCATTAACATTTTTGCATTCCTTTCATTCATCACAATACTATTATAATTTATTTTATTTAAAAACTTAAAACCATAGAAGTACAAGTAATTTAACTCTATGCTTAAAACTTCATCGAAAAAATTGTCAGGGTTCTATGTGTAAAATCAATGAATGTTTCATTAATATCAGCTATATTGCAGACTCCATGCTGAGCTAAATAATTTTGCGTTAAAGAAATGCAGCAATTCTTATACAACTCATTCTACATATTTTGGTTTTTACATTCTTCATAAGTGAAAATTAGGCTTTGATGTAGTCAATCAAAATTTGATAATCATTTAAACTCAAATATATTGCAATTGCGTTGTTTCAGTATGTAGATGCACAAAATTTAAGCAAAAGTAAAGCGGTTTTAGGACAGATACAGCACTAAATATGAATTAAAAAGAACTTAAAAAATCCCAATTTTGACACAAGATGTCATATTTTATATTTTATATTGAAGTGGGCCACGTGGTCTCTTCATATAATGGTCACGGGATCTCTTCATATAAAGGACTTAATTATTATTTTAATTTTTATTTAAAAAATTACTGAATATATTTTGATAACATTTTTTTGTATATTTTATGGAATAATTTGAACATTTCTTAATACTTTCGAAGCAATTTGTGAATTTTAAATTCACTTAAAAATGCTTGAAAAATTAGGTCCTATAGGGTTCAATGTATTTCATTTTTTCAAATCGGGTTCAATAAAAAACTAATTGGGTGATATTATTTATTTATATTCCCATAGATCCCACAGATCATATAAGCAACATACTAAAATTTAATTTTGATAAAGTTATTTTTACGGAAGGTATCATGCTAACGGCCAGACAGACAGACAGACAGAATGAATGAACAAAGTCATAAACACTTTTAAGCTATGTTGTACAGTGTTAATAACATGACTCAATTCGACCCTCCCTTATCAAAATTCATTCTTAGTACATTTTTTTTTCCAAATTTTAAAAGAAAATTATTGAAAAATTGGTAATGTGGGTCCAAATATTTATAACGTATCCCCCCTCACTTTAAAGGGCTTAAAAAAATCTTTCAATTGATATAATACTTGGCAATGTATCCCCGAAGGGGCGGGGTTGGTAACAAAACCCCGAGTGGCTTTAATGACATCATGAAAACAACAAGAAAGATCAATCATGCTTAAAGCATTGATTATGAAACACTTTCCAACTTCAATGCAATTTTATTTAAACATCTCTAAAATGCAATACATTCCTCGGTAATATTTTAAAACTTATCACAATACTATACTGATTTATTATATTTGAAAACTTACACCTTCAACGAAAAAAATGAACTTCATTCAAATAACGGCATTGAAATATAAATTGCCTGGTTTAAACATATCTAAAATGCAATACCTTCCTCGGTAATACTTTTAAAATTATCATAACACTACGATAATTTACTATATTTGAAAACATCATCGAAAACAACTGAAATTCATTCAAATGACATCATAGAAAAAATAGCACGCCTGGCTCTCTCTATAAAAGCAGCATTTTATGCATAACATTTTCCCATTCATTTCTCTAATCACAATCATATAATAATTTATTTTATTTAAAAATTAAGACCATGGAGCTACAAGTAATTAAACTCTATACTTAAAACTTCATCGAAAAAAATCGTCCTTCTCTTTGTAAAATCAATGACTATTACAATCATATCAGCTATGCAGACTCCATAGGCTAAATAATTTTGCGTTAAAGAAATAGAGCAATTCTTATACAACTAATTCAACATATTTTGCTGTTTACATTTTACATAAGTGAAAAATAGGCTTCGTTGTAGAAATAACCAAATTTGGATGATGATTTAAACTCAAATATATTGTAATTGCGTTGTTTGAGTATGTAGTTGCACAGACTTTAAGCAAAAATTAAGCGGTTTTAGGACGGATACAACACTCAATGTAAATTAAAAAGTACGTTAAAAATCACGATTTTTGGACAACATGGATGACATATTTCATTTTGAAGTGGGTCACGTGATATGAGTCTGCACTGAAAGACATGTTCTGCCCACATCAGAATTTTTAACAATATTACAACAATGATTTATAGAAGTACGCCACCTTTGACAATAAGACCAGCTATCAAATGAGAACCAAATTTAAGTTTACCCTGCAAATTCAATGTCATTTAAATTAATTATGGCTGTTATTTTGTGCAGATAAACTCAAATTTTTATTGAAGAAAAAAAGAGAACGTGAATATGAGTCTGCAGGGAAAGGCATGTGCTGCCCACATCAGAATTATTACCAATATTACAACAATGATTTATAGAAGTGAACGGGGATTAATTGCAGGCCATTTCGAAAAATATGTATGATCTATATTTAAAGATCCACCAAATTTTTGTAGAATAAAATGTTCAACAAATTTAAGCTGTGTAATAAATTTTAACTCTCTAGGACTTGCATTAAAAAGAAAGTGCATTAAAATGCCATCAAATAAGTATAGCACGAAGAGTTATATAAAATTAAAAAAAAATTAAATCTACCAAAGTTATTTTAAAATGTGAAACCTCTCTCATATACAAATTGATTAAACTTTAGGAAAGATATTTATTATATACTATATCTCTTTTTTCTTTCTGGAGGATATCCCAAAAGTCAGAATGTAATTGCACTTGTTTTTTCCCTATATTAAATAATTTTTAATTAAAAAACTACTTAATATATTTTACTGAAATTTATTTTTATATATTTTAAGGGATCATATGAATATTTCCTAAAAATTTCGAAGCAATTTCTGAATTTTACATTTGCTTAAAAAATGTTTGAAAAATTAGGTCCGATAGGGTTCAATGTATTTCATTTTTTCAAATCGGGTTCAATAAAAAACTAATTGGGGGATATTATTTATTTATATTGCCATAGGTTCCACAGACCGTCTGAAAAACATACTAAAATTTCATTTTGATAAAGTCATTTTTACGGCAGTTATCGTGCTAACGGACAGACAGACAGACAGACAGACAGAATGAACAAAGTGAATGAATGTTCAATTATGTTGTAAAGTGTTAAAAATAAAATTATATAACGGCTATTTTTCACAACAATGATTTAACGTGTAAAGTCTCATGATTATTGAGTCATAAATAAACGTTTTCTTGCATGATTATGTCAAATTTTGTGCTATGCTACCATGTTAAAAAAATATAAAATTTAGAATGAATTTCGCTCAAATTAAAAAGAAAGATCAATCATGCATAAAGCATTGATTATGAAACACTTTCCAAATTCAATGCAATTTCATTTAAACATCTGTAAATTGCGATACATTCCTCAGTAATATTTAACAAATTATCACAATATTATATTAATTTATTATATTTGGAAACTTAAAATTTCATCGAAAAAAATGAACTTCATTCAAATGACGGCATTGAAATGCAAATTGCCTGGTTTAAATATCTCTTAAATGCAATACATTCCTCGGTAATGTTTTTAAATCTATCATAATACTACAATAATTTATTATATTTGAAAAGTTCTTCGAAAACAACTGAAATTTATTCAAATGGCGCCATCGAAATATAACACGACTGGATCTCTCTATAAAAGCAGCATTTCATTCATAGACATTTTCTCATTAATTTCATTCATCACGATACTATAATAATTTATTTTATTTAAAAACTTAAGACCATGGAGGTACAAGTAATTAAACTCTATGCTTAAAACTTCATCGAAAAATATCGTCTTTCTCTCTGTAAAATCAACAAGAAAGACCAATCATGCTTAAAGCATTGATTATGAAACACTTTCCAACTCCAATGCAATTTTATTTAAACATCTTTAAAACGCAATACATTCCTCGGTAATATTTTAAAACTTATCACAATACTACATTAATTTATTATATTTGAAAACTTAAACTTTCATTGAAAATAATGAACTGCATTCAAATGACGGCATTGAAATATAAATTGCCTGGTTTAAACATCTCTAAAATGAGATACATTCTTCGGTAATATTTTTAAAACTATCATAATACTACGCTAATTTATTATATTTGAAAACTTCATCGAAAGCAACTGAATTTCATTCAAATGACGTCATAGAAAAAAAACACGGCTGGATCTCTCTATAACAACAGCATTTCATTCATAACATTTTTCCATTCATTTCATTCATCACAATACTACAATAATTTATTTTATTTAAAAATTAAGACCATGGAGCTACAAGTAATATAACTCTATGCTTAAAACTTCATCGAAAAAAATCTTCCTTCCCTTTGTAAATTCAATGAATGTTTCATTCATATCAGCTATGGGCTAAATAATTTTGTGTTAAAGAAATACAGCAATTCTAATACAACTCATCCTACATATTTTGCTGTTTACATTTTACATAAGTGAAAAATAGGCTTCGTTGTAGAAATAATCAAATTTGAGTGATCATTTAAACTCAAAAAATAGGCTTTGTTGTAGAAATAATTAAATTCGGATGATCATTTAAACTCAAATATATTGTAATTGCGTTGTTTCAGTATGTAAATGCACAGAATTTAAGCAAAAATAAAGTGGTTTTAGGACGGATACAACTCTCAATATGAATTAAAAAGAACTTTAAAAATCACGATTTTGGACAAGATGGATGCGATATTTCATTTTGAAGTGGGCCACTTGATTTTTTCATATCACGGTCACGTGATCGCTTCGTATAAGAGGTGTAATTATCATTTTAATTTTTATTTAGAAAACTACTCAATATATTTCTGTGAATTTTTTTAATACATTTTATGGAACAATTTGAATATTACCTAAAATTTTCGAAGCAATTTGTGAAATTTAAATCCGCTGAAAAAATATTTGAAAAATTAGGTCCCATAAGGTTCAATGTATTTCATTTTTTAATCCGGGTTCAATCCAAAACTAATTGGGTGGTATTATTCATTTATATTCCCATAGGTCCTACAGACCGTCTGAACAACTTACTAAAATTTCATTTTGATTATGTTATTTTTACGGCAGTTATCGTGCTAGCGGACAGACAGACAGACAGACAGACAGCTAGTTGCTTTCAACTAATAGCTTTAAATTTTGTTGTAAATTGTTAATAAAAATACAACTTCCGATTCGAAAGTATTGTCTAATAAAAATGGTTTAAAGAGAACGTAAAAATTCTCGTCACTGTGATGATTGAATCCTTGAATATATCACGCAATCTAGTAAATTAGTCATAGTGAAGGTTGCTGAAGAAAATAAAAGAAAACAAATAAAGAACAAAATAAAAGGGATATACACCTTGGTTTATTTTTGTTCAGTTAATTTCGTCCCTGCATATAAACTATGAGATTTTGCAATATATGTATATTTTTGTGTAAATTTGTCTGCTATAACCAAGCTGTAAATTATTATTTGGGTAGGATAATATAATATGATCTGTACTTTTGTATGTATAAATACACTGCAAACAAGAAAGATCAATTATGCATAAGAATTGAATATGAAACACTTTCCAACTGAAATGAAATTTCCTTTAAAAATTTCTAAAATGTGATACATTCAGTTGTGATATCTTTTACATTATCACAGTACTACAGTAATTTATTATACTTAAATATTTAAAACTTTATCGAAATACAAATCATCTCATTCTCTATGCAAAATCAATGAATGTTTCATTTATATAACTTGTATTCCAGACTCCAGTGCTAATTAAAGAAATAATAAAAGTTTAGGGATCATTTAAAATCACAACTATTGTAATTGCGTAGGCACGGAAATTAGATTCACAGATAATACACAGATAATATATGTGTGTGTGTGTATGTATTCAAAGTATTGGAATCGTGCCGAAGATCGGAACTCGAATTTTCGAAGGTTCTACACGTTTTGGGACTTCTAGAATACGAAAAAACTATTTTTAGGAAGACGTATGTGTGTATAAGGGTTTATCTGTGTGTGTTTCTATGTGTGTCTGTGAGGATATTGCATCCACTCTAACTGAAAAACTGATGGACCGAATTTCATAAAATTTGGTATGTTTTTTGAGGGAAACCGTGATGTTCATTAGATTATAGTACGATTCGAAATAAAAGAATCTGCCTTCTTTGCGAAATGGCAGGCAGAAATTGCCTTTATCCACTCTAGCTAAAAACTAATGGAACCAATTTAATAAAATTTGGTGTATAATATTTCAATAACCTACAAGTGATTTATATACCAAATTTAACAAAATTTGGTATATAAATCATTTGTAGGTTATTCAAGTACGATTCGGGAAAAGGGAACGTGCTATTTTTGCGAAATGGCCGCCCGCAAAAATCGTTAAATATAAAAATAAAAGACTACGTGTGCTCAATTATATCAATTAAATTCCTATTTTATACGTGATTTTTGAAAACAAAAAGAATGAGACTAACCCCATTACTCTAGGACTAGCCGCTCTTGAGATATTGCATTATTTTCGCGTTTTCGCTACGTCACCTTCGACAATAAGTCCAGCTATCAAATAAGAACCAAATTCAAGTTTAACGTGCAAATTCAATGCCATTTAAAATACTTATGGCTGTTATTTTGTGCAGATAAACTCAAATTATTATTGAAGAAATAAAGAGAACGTGAATATGAGTCTGCAGGGAAAGCCATGAGCTGCCCACATCAGAATTTTTAACAATATTACAATAATGATTTATAGAAGTGAACGGGGATTATTTGCAGGTCAGTTCGAAAAAAATGTAGGATCTATATTTAAAGATGCACCAAATTTTTGTAGAATGAATTGTTCAACAAATTTAAGCTGCATACCAAATTTTATCTCTCTAGGACGTAGGAAAGTGCATTAAAAATGCCATCAAATAAATATATCATGAAGAATTATATAAAATTAAAAAAAAATTGAAAAATTGGTACCTACCAAATTTATTTTAAAATGTGAAGCCTCTCTCATATACAAAATACTTAGACCCTTGGAAAGATATTTATTATATAATATATTCATTTTTTCTTTCTGATGGATATCCAACAAAGTCAGAATTTAATTGATTTTGTTTTTCTCCCTATATTAAATAATTTTAAATTAAAAAACTACCAAACATATTTTACTGAATTTTTTTTATATTTTTTATGGGATAATATGAGTATTTCCTAAAAAATTCAAAGCAATTTGTGAATTTTAAATTTGCTTAAAAAATGTTTGAAAAATTAGGTCCCGTTGGGTTTAATGTATTTCATTTTTCCAACCCGGGTCAATAAAACACTAATTGGGTAATATTATTTATTTATATTTCCATAGGTCCCAGAGACCGTCTGAAAAACATACTAAAATTTCACTTTGATTAAGTCATTTTTACGGCAGTTATCGTGCTAACGGACTGACAGACACACAGACAGAATGTATGAACAAAGTCATAAACACTTTTCAACTATGTTGTAAAGTGTTAAAACTCGTTTTTCAAACGGGATTTGACTAAGCGTCTCTAATTGAAATATTAATACCTTACTTTTCAATGAGCAAATCTATCTATCTATCTATCTATCTATATATACTAATTGCCAAGTGTCCGTCTGTCTGTCTGTCTGTCTGTCCGTCTGTCTGTCTGTCTGTCTGTCCGTCTGTCTATCACGCCTTTTTTAGGCACTTCCCGAATAGATAGAGACTTGCAATTTGGTACACGGCTCGGTCGTTCGATAAAACCCCCTGGAAAAATCGAATTTTTCGAAAACGTTCTATAGAGGGGGTGCCCCACACCAAAACGTTCGAAAAGTGAAATGACAGGAAAGCATGCTTCGCGATGAGATAGAGACTTCAAATTTGGTGTATGGGTAAATCGTTCGAAAGGAAGAAAGTGTGCAATTTCAGATTTCCAATATTTTCTACTTAAGGGGGGGGTGCAGCACACCAAAACGTTCGAAAAGTGAAATGATAGGAGAGTATGCTTTGCGATGAGGTAGAGACTTCAAATTTGGTGTATGGGTAAATCGTTCGAAAGGCAGAAAGTGTGCATTTTCAGATTTCCAATATTTTCTATTCAAGGGGGTGCCGCACACCAAAACGTTCGAAAAGTGAAATGATAGGAAAGCCTGCTTTGCGATAAGATAGGGACTTCAAATTTGGTATATAGGTAAACCGTTCGAAAGGAAGAAAGTGTGTAATTTCAGATTTCCAATATTTCCTACTTAAGGGGTTGCCGCACACGAAAATGTTCGATTTTCCGAATAAATGAGAAACGGCCCCTTTAAAATTTGATAGAGGCTCAAAATTTTATATATAGACTAATCATTTGATGAAAACACCCAAAACGAATATAATTTTTCAAAAATGTTCGTTAAAGGGGGTTCTCCAGAGGAAAACGTTCGAAATGTGAATTGATAAAAAAAAACATGCTTCGAAATAAGATACAGACTTCAAATTTGGTGTACAGGTAGATAGTTCGAAAGGAAGAACATGTGCAATTTCAGTTTTCCGATATTTTGAACTTTTGGGGGTTCCTCAAAACAAAATGTTCGATTTGTCGAATAAATAAGAAACGCGAATTATTAAAAAATTGACATTATTCAGGGGTTGCTTAATGTGGAGTCGTTGATTTTCAACGGGTATGCGGCTAGTATATACTAATTGCCAAGTGTCCGTCTGTCTGTCTGTCTGTCACGCTTTTTTTAGGCACTTCCCGAATAGATAGAGACTTGCAATTTGGTACACGGCTCGGTCGTTCGATAAAACCCCCTGGAAAAATCGAATTTTTCGAAAACGTTCCATAGAGGGGGTGCCCCACACCAAAACGTTCGAAAAGTGAAATGACGGGAAAGCATGCTTTGCGATGAGATAGAGACTTCAAATTTGGTGTATGGGTAAATCGTTCGAAAGGAAGAAAGTGTGAAATTTCAGATTTCCAATATTTTCTACTTAAGGGGGGGGGTGCAGCACACCAAAACGTTCGAAAAGTGAAATGATAGGAGAGCATGCTTTGCGATGAGGTAGATACTTCAAATTTGGTGTATGGGTAAATCGTTCGAAAGGCAGAAAGTGTGCATTTTCAGATTTCCAATATTTTCTACTCAAGGGGGTGCCGCACACCAAAACGTTCGAAAAGTGAAATGATAGGAAAGCCTGCTTTGCGATAAGATAGGGACTTCAAATTTGGTATATAGGTAAACCGTTCGAAAGGAAGAAAGTGTGTAATTTCAGATTTCCAATATTTCCTACTTAAGGGGGTGCCGCACACTAAAATGTTCGATTTTCCGAATAAATGAGAAACGGCCCCTTTAAAATGTGATAGAGGCTTGAAATTTGGTATATGGACAAAGCATTTGATGAAAACACCCAAGACGAATATAGTTTTTCAAAAATGTTCATTTAAGGAGGTGTTTCAGAGTAAAACGCTCGAAAGGTGAATTGATAAAAAAGACATGCTTCGGGATGAGATAGAGATTTCAAATTTGGAGTACGGGTAGATAGTTTGGAAGGAGGAAAGTGTGCAGTTTCAGTTTCCAAATATTTTCTACTTAAGAGGTGCCGAACACAAATATTTTCGATTTTCGAAATAAAGGAAAAGCGCCCCTTTTACAACGTGATAGATTCTTGATATTTGGTGTATGGGCGATTCATTTAATGAAACACCCAAGACAAAAGATTTTTTCAAAAATGTTTGTTTAAGCGGATGCTCTAGAGAAAAACGTTCGAAAGGTGAAATGACGAAAACTATGCTTCGGGATAGGAAAGAGACTTCAAATTTAGTGTACTGGTAGATAGTTCGTAAGGAAAAGTGTGTGCAATTTCAGTTTTCCAATATTTTCTAATTTAGGGGTGCCGCAAACCCAACTGTTCGATTTTCCGAATAAATGAGCAATTATTCTTTTAAATTTTGATAGACGCTTGAAATTTAGTATATGGCTAATCATTTAATGAATATACCTAAGACGAATAGAGTTTCTCAGAAATGTTCGACAAAGGGGATGCTCCAGAGAAAAACGTTCGAAATATGAAATGATAAAAAACATGCTTAGGGATGAGATTGAGATTTCATATTTCAGTGTACAATTTCAGTTTACTGATATTTTCGACTTTAGGGAGTGCCGCACACCAAAATGTTCGATTTTCGGAATAAAGGAGAAACGCCCCTTTTAAAACGTATTAGAGGCTCGATATTTGGTATACGAGCGAATCATCTGATAGAAATCGCAAGAAGAATAGAGTTTTTCAAAAATATATATTTAAGGGGGTGGATACTCTTGTCATGTCGCATTTCTGCGCCATGAGCCTTTTCGTATTTTTCGAGGAGAGAAATATCTTTTTTCCTTCCGTGCCTGTGTTGTATTTTTGCTAAGACTTGTTTGTATTGAATTAGCACTGAAAAGCGAGTTTGGTCGAGAATGCGTTGGAATGTCTAGGATTTGTGTCTGGCTGAAATGCGTGACGTTTGATCGGCTGTTGCGAAGGAGCGCTTGCCTGTCCTATCAGGAAGAGGCGCAAGGAGAAATGTTCGGCGGTTGCCTCGTGAGACGGAGCAGATTCGAGCTGGAGATTCCGACTGAAAGTCGCATCGGAAATTTTTGTCTTATTAAAGAGACAAAAGATTTTGGCCAAAATGGCTAAGCTGGCGGAGTTGGGCTTTTGTTTCTAAGGGAAACCGCCCTGCCCTTCTGGAGCTGAATGGAGAAGAACCTGGAAAAGTTTCGGCAATTCATTTTCATCTTTTCTAAAATTATTTTTCTTTATTCCAGGAGTCCTGTTTCGGTTGCTGGAGATGAACATTCTTTCGCGAAGGTCAGGCTACTTGCCATATTTGAATGATGTCCTGTTATCTAAATTTTGCACTGTTTTCCTCGGCAATCCACTTTTGGAAACGCTTTGATTCGACCTCAGTCCGTGTTATCCTGAATGGGACATTTCTTCGTATTGTAAAATTACTCTACCGCTCAGGTAAAATTTCTTTTTCGGAACAAGAAGTTCCGTTGCATCACAGGCACAATGAATACAATTTAATTGATTGTAATGACTCTCCAACTTTAAGTAGATATTTGATAACATTAATGTGTGATCTAAATTTGTGATTTGAAATTAAATATTGAGTAATATTAAATTTTTTGAACAGAGCATTTATAAGAATATTATATTTGATAAGAGAAGCTCTGAATAATTTGATTGATAATTTGAAAGATAAATATACTTATAATCACTTTTGCAAATCTTAAAATAAAATATTATTTGTTTGTTAAATGTGCCCTGAGTTTATTTGTGTATGCCTTCATGTTTTACTCACTGTACATCATTTAGGATTTAATTCTCCTAAACTGGGAAAACCTTTCGAAACTGAACCTGGAGTTTATATTGATAATTATGATGAAGTTAAGTATGTTAATTACTGGTTTTTTTGGTTTACTAAATTTACGATCACGAAGTTGTGTGTAGTGGAATCAGTAGGTGTTGTTCGGTACTGAGACCGCTACCACACTCTACACAAAAACATACAAAAGGGGAAATGCTAAAAACGCATTTCACCTTTTGAAGCTTCGCGATGAGATAGAGACTTAAAATTTGGTGTAAGGGTAAAAAAGTGGAAAGGAAGAAAGTGTGCAATTTCAGTTTTGCAACATTTACTATTGTAGGGGGTGCCGCTCACTAGAATGTTCGATTTGACGAACAAATGAAACACGCCCTCTTTACAATGTGATAGAGGCATGAAATTTAGTATATGGGCTAACCATTTGAGAAAAAACCAAAGATGAATATGGTTTGACAAAAATGTTCAACAGTGCTACACAGAACACAGGGGTGCTACACAGAACAACGTTCGAAAGTTGAAGTGATAAGAAGAACATGCTTCGCGATAGGATAGGGACTTCAAATTTGGTGAACGGGTAGATAGTTGAGAGGAAGAAAGTGTGAAATTTCAGATTTCCAATATTTGCTACTTTAAGGGATGTCGCACACTAATATGTTCGATTTTCCGAATAAATGAGCTACACTTCCTTTAAATATGACAGGGGCTTGATATTTGGTATATTGGACAATCATCTGATAAAAAACCCAAAACAAACAGAGATTTTTAGAAATGTTCATTTATGCGTGTGCTTCACAGAAAGACGTTCGAAAGGAAAAATAATAAAATAGCATGCTTCGGGATGAGATAGACTTTAATGTGGTATACGGGTAGATAGTTCGAAAGGAAGAAATGCGTAAATTAAGTTTCCCAATATTTTCTTTTTAGGGAGTTCTGCACACCAAAATATTCGATTTGCCGAATAAACGTGAAACGCGAATTATTCAAAAATTTACATTATGCAGGGGCTGTTTATTGCGAGACCGTTGATTTTCAACGGGTATTCGGCTAGTATTTATTCTAAATTTGATGTGGACCAAAACTGCACCTTTTTGTTTAGGATAAAAATACAACATTATATTTATACAAACGCATATTTCCCTCTTTTTATGCACAAGTAGTATTTGAGTCTTATATTTTCTAGTATTTGCTAGTATTTAAGTATATATCTTCATTCAATAAAAAGTATAAGATGAATATCTCAACACATCTTTATATAATGCTATAATTTATTATTTTCCCCATGTATTTAATAAACATGTGGTTTTAATCCCTGTAAAGTTGCTTGTGACGAAAACTTCAACGCGTTGTATTGCGTCAACTTTAATTATTTCGAAGTGTCCTGCAATAACTTTAAGTAACGAAAATAATGATTGTGTAACCTACTTTGACGAAATTCCTTACATAGCTGGAATTTGGAAGCTGATTGCGTACTTGGGCGCAATCTATTAAACCAGTATATGTATGTTCACAGTTTCACACCATTGTTATTTTCAGCTTCAAATATGTTTAATGCTTTACAATTGATGCCCAAATTAACGTGGTCGAGACTGGAGACGGGCTTGTTTCCAAAGGAAAGACTGCAAGTAATGCAAAATATATTCTTGCAATGCTGCAGTAGTGTATCTGGTGTCATAGCTGTAGCTGTGTATCTGGTGTCATAGAAGCAGTAGTGTACCTGGTGTCATAACTGTAGTTGTGTATTCCGTATCATAGCTGTAGTAGAGCATTTGATATCATAACTGTTGTAATGTATCCGTTATCATAGCTGTAGTAATGTATCCGGTAGCATAGCTGCAGTAGTGTTATCTGTATCATATCTGTAGTAGTGTATCTGGTATCATAGCTGCAGTAGTGTATCTGGTATCATAGCTCTAGTGGTGCAACCGGTGTCATAGCTGTAGTAGTATATCTTGTATCATAGTTGTAGTAGTATATCCGATATCATAGCTGTAGTAGTGTATCTGGTATTATAGCTGTAGTTATACGGTGATTTATATGCAATTTGTATAACATATTTACATATTTTTGCTAAAATTATTAATTATTATTAAGTATCTTAGTCAAAGTGTATTAAGTAAATTTATCATTAAAGTGTAAAGAATGAGGAACATATTTTGAAAATTCTAAACATATGCGTATTCTTTATAGAATTTTTGGTCGTAAAACATATTAGTTATTAGTCGGCAAAACATATTATAAAACAAATCAGCAATACCGTTAACCTGCGTCGTTCATTTAGAAAACTATTCTAATTAATATTTCAGCTGAGTACCATCAAACTCTATTAACGAAATGTTTATTTTGTGACGTTGCCAAGGAAACGTGCTAAAATAAATTCAAATGTTTCTACCCAAGTTGTGTCCTTACTAAATAGGAAAGGAAGAGGTAAAATAAAATTGTTTAATGAAAAGTTTATTTCATAAGTTTACCTCAGCTACTGACATTAGTGTATGCTCGTTTTGTTGTTAAACATTTTTCATTAAATAACAAGATAGTGAAAAATGTTGATTTTTGAATATAGTATATCCATTTATACATGGTAGTAAAATGATAAAAATGAGTTTTTTTCTTTAATTATTCATCGCTACTGAATGGCTAATGTAATGGTAAACCAACTTAGTTTCCTTTTATGTATGAATAGGCGTGCGGTACCTCACTTTACATAGTACCTTTGATTCATGTTTGAATTGCATTAATATGGTAACGACATATTCAATGTAAATCAATGTATATAGCTTGTTTTCTCTCTGCATATATATATGCATATATATATATATATATACCATTCGATAGAATGAAACGTACATGACATGCAAAGCAGGGTAGGACATGCAACTGATTACAAATGCAGAGTGAGTCGAATACTTGGGTTCCTCAGCACTGTTTGAACAGTCATACGAGGAGTATAAATAGAAGGCTGTGGAAGAGCCAGACTAGTATGGTATCGGTGTCCCCGAGATGAAAACTGCTCTATTGACGTCACTCGTCAACGGAAGAGGGCGCCTTATACTCAAGCTACAGAGTTTTAATGGGAAAGCATAATGGGTTTGCGGTAAGAAGGATTTTCGTACCGGGATATTGCTGCCCGTACGGAGAATAATGCCACGACAGCAATGCGAGAGTGGAAACAGTGGAACGAAGAAAATCGGACGTGTCGAAAATCCAACAGTGGACCACGCAATATCACGACAACACGGGATGATAGACATCTCACCCGCAAGGTGATGACGACCCGCCAGCTTCTTATCGAATGTTAGCGCAGCACTGGAGCACCGCTACAGGTGTGGCATTGTCTGCTTCTACGGTTCGAAGGCGTCTGCTGCGCAGAGATTTGCGTGCAAGCACTCCTTTACAGGGGATTCCGTTGACACTGAACCATTGACACCGCAGTTTATAATGAGCGAAGGAGTACAGACCATGGCTTGCGGTTTGGCACAAAATAGTTTCTTCGACGAGTCTTGCTACAACCTGGACTATATTGATGACCGCATACGCGTTAGATGGTATTGTGGTGAGCGCCATCTGCCTGCATGTGTCATACCGCGTGAACGTTAAGTGTGGTCGTGTGGGGGTAGCATTGGCTATCATTGGCGATTCCGGCTGATACACATTGGGGGTATGCTCAGCAGTAACCGCCGTATCAGGGAGGTTTTGGAGGCGGAAATGGTACCCTTTCTTCAACACACTCCTGGCGCTATATTTGAGCAAGATAACGTCTAACCACATGATGCTCGGAATGTCCAAGCCTTATTCACTGCACAACATATACTGCTTCTTTTTGGCCTGCCAGTTCACCAGACATGCCACCGATTGAACACGTAAGGGATATGGTCACTCGGCGACTGCGCCATTACTGTTCCCCAGCAGTCTTCATCAATGAACTGTGGACCAGGATGAAAGAAGCCTGGCATGACACTATCCAAACTTTCTTTGATTCAATGCCGTGACGTTTAGAATATCTTCTTGCCTCTTGGGACGGCTTCTCAAAATATTAATTTTGTGCCAACAGTGTGGTTGTATTGGTCTGAAACGGTAAACATTTATTTGTAAAACCATTAGAAATATGTGGCATGAATGCCATTCTAATCTGACCATTCCTGCGTGGTGTTTCAATTTTCATAAACAAGAGTGTATATTAAGACGAACAATACGATGATTATAAATGTAGTAAAATGCTTTTTACTTTCCTAATATACATAGTATAATGCATAAGGAAATTATTGTGATAGGGGCGAAAATTGGAATTCGAGTTTTCGACCGGCCAGCACGTTTCAAGCATCCCTGATCACGAATCGAACATTTTTGCGGTGATGTCTGTGTGTGTATGAAAGTATGTGTGTGTGTCAGTGAGTCTGTTGAGACGATATCTCACGAACGAATGTATAGGAAATTATTGTGATGGGGTCGAAAATTCGAATTCGAGTTTTCGACCGGACAGCAAGTTTCAAGCATTCTTTTAGGGCGATGTCTGTGTGTGTATGAAAGTATGTGTGTGTGTCACTGAGTCTGTGGAGACGATATCTCACGAACGAATGGAGCGATTCGAATGAAATTTGGTACAAAAATTATAATTCATGAATACTGGACGCCTATTGTTTTTAAATACAATCAAATGTTCAGAAACCCTAAATTTTCTAGAGAAATTTTGAAAATAATCATAAAAAAATGAAAACCTTTAAAAAAGTCACGCAAATAGACATTTCTTATGCAATTTTCCTTTAGGAAACGATTGACATACACTTTAGAATACTAGTATGAACAGTTCTCGAGATATTGCACATTTTTCAAATAAATTTATGAAACAATCTCATAAATTAAAAAAAAATATTAACTTTTGAGAAACACGTTCACTTTTCATATGCAATATCATGCGATAAATTTGTTGACATCATTCTCGTGGATCTAGGTCGTTCCATGCATGTGAACATATACTTTGAGTAATACATTTTTATTTGAATGCCAATGGTCATTCATCTGCTATAATAATAACTTATTTCTCTAACCATAACTCTTGGCTAGTACACAAAAGCCGTATCAGGGAGGTTTTGGAGGCGGAAATGGTACCCTTTCTTCAACACACTCCTGGCGCTATATTCGGCGCAAAGTTTTTGCGCCGAATTTGGCGAAATATCCCCAACTTGGCGAATTTTTTAAATGTTGCCAAATTAACGACAATCTCACCAAATGTATAAATATGGCGCTAAATCAATGAAAATGACGACTAATTGACAAAAGTTCAATATCTTGGAAAGAATATAAGTATCTACTGTAAGAATAACTTATTTATATTTTACTGTAAGAATAGTAAATCTATTGCATTATATAAGGAAAGGCGTGTGCTTGCCACATCAGATTTTTATTATTGTGGTAGTCATGTAAATGTTATGCCTCTAAAATCTTTTACTGATTTTCTAAGTTTGCTTTTTTTATGTCACTATGTTTAAAAAATGCTAAGGCTTCAACAAGTGTTTTTCAAGTCATTTGATTGATTACTTTTTGTATATTCACTATCATCCACCTAAAATTACTAAGGATGAATTTCGCAGTATAGTAAAAAGAAAAATTTGATACTTTTTATATGTTTTTGCATAGTTGTTGCGTTTAAGTTTCGTCTCTTAATTCATTATTATAAAAATCGTAAGTTATAATCTAGACTGTTTAAAGATATTGCATAATATTAACAAGAAAGATAAATCATGCATAAGCATTGATTATGAGACACTTTCCAACTGAAATGCAATTTTATTTAAAAATTTCTAAAATGTGATACATTCAGTGTGTGTGTGTGTGTGTGTGTGTGGTGATATCTTTTACATTATCACAGTACTACAGTAATTTATTATACTTAAATATTTAATACTGTATCGAAATATAAATCATCTGATTCTCAATGCAAAATCAATGAAAATTTCATTCATGCAACTTGTATTCCAGACTCCAGAGCTAAATAATTATGCGTGAAAATATTCAGCAATTCTTATGTAACTCACCTTACAATCGCTTGAGATATTTGCATTCTGTATAAGTTAAAAGTAGACTTCGTTGAAGAAATAATAAAAGTGTAGGGATCATTTAAAAACATAACTATTGTAATTGCGTAGGCACGGAATTTAGATACACAGATAATATATGTGTGTGTGTGTGTGTGTATGTATTCAAAGTATTGGAATCGTGCCGAAGATCGGAACCAAATTTTCGAAGGATCTACACGTTTTGGGACTTCTAGCACACGAAAAATCTATTATTAGGAAGACGTCTGTGTGTGTAAGGGTATATCTGTGTATGTTTCTATGTGTGTCTGTGAGGATATTTCATCCACTCTAATTGAAAAACTAATGGACCGAATTTGATAAAATTTGGTAGGTATGTTTTTTGTAGGAGACCCATCATTTTTCATTGGATTATAGTACGATTCGTAATAAAAGAATATGCCTTCTTTGCGAAATGGCCGGCAGAAATTGCTTTTATCCACTCTAGCTAAAAACTAATGGAACCAATTTAACAAAATTTGGTGTATAATATTTCAATAACCTACAAGTGATTTATATACCAAATTTAACAAAATTTGATATATAAATCATTTGTAGATTATTCTAGTACGATTTGGGAAAAAGGAACGGGCTATTTTTGCGAAATGGCCCGCAAAAATCGTTAAATATAAAAATAAAAGACTACGTGTACTCAATTATATCAATTAAATTCCTATTATATACGTCATTTTTGACAACAAAAAGAATAAGACTAATCCCATTACTCTAAGACTAGCCGTTCTTGAGATATTCTAGTTTTTTCGCGTTTTCGCTACGCCACCTTTGACAATAAGTCCAGCTATCAAATGAGAACCAAATTTAAGTTTAACGGGCAAAGTCCATGTCATTTAAAATACTTATGGCTGCTATTTTGTGCAGATAAACTCAAATTATTATTGAAGAAATAAAGTGAACGTGAATATGAGTCTGCAGGGAAAGACATGTGCTGCCCACATCAGAATTTTTAACAATATTACAACAATGATTTATAGAAGTGAACGGGGATTATTTGCAGCCCATTTAAAAAAAATGTTAGATCTATATTTAATGATCCACCAAATTTTTGTAGAATAAAATGTTCAACAAATTTAAGTTGTGTACCAAATTTTAACTCTCTAGGACGTAGGAAAGTGCATTAAAAATGCCATCAAATAAGTATAATATGAAGAGTTATATAATATTAAAAAAAAATTTGAAAAAATGTTATCTACCAAATTTATTTTAAATTGTGAATCCTCTCTCATATACAAAATAATTAAACTCGTGGAAAGATATTTATTATATAATGTATCCATCTTTTCTTTCTGGAGGATATCCCAAAAGTCAGAATTTAATTGAATTTGTTTTTCTCCCTATATTAAATAATTTTTAATTAAAAAGCTATCTAACATATTTTACTGAAAATTTTTTTATATATTTTATTGTATAATGTGAATATTTCCTTAAAATTTCGAATCAATTTGTGATTTTTAAATTTGCTTAAAAATTGTTTGAAAAATTAGGTCCCATAGGGTTTCAATGTATTACATTTTTTCAACCCGGGTTCAATAAAAAACTAATTGGGTAATATTATTTATTTATATTCCCATAGGTCCCACAGACCGTCTGAACAATATACTAAAATTTCAGTTTGATAGAGTCATTTTTACGGCAGTTATCGTTCTAACGGAGAGAGAGACAGACAGACAGACAGACAGAATGAACTAAATCATAAACACTTTTCAACTATGTTGTAAAGTGTTAAAAACAGAGAAGTAGGATGTTTAAATTATGATTTCTTTTATTTTTAGGTCAAAATTTTTATTTGTACCCACACTATTTTTACGTTTTCATACTATGTAATTTAGTATAGAGAAAGTATTAGTTTCATCAAACATTATCGAATTCGATATTTTGATTTCGATTATGTTTTCAGCTCTCCGGAATGCGTTTTTACAATTTTTGGAGTGATGTCTGTCTGGCTGTCTTCTGCCGATGTCTTGCATGCACGACAGAGGCCACAAATAATAATGAATATTACGAAACATCCGGCTTTGTTTTAAAAAATATAGAACTAGATAGAATTTTTTTAAATTCGAACGAAAACTTCGACATTTTATTTTTTTTAACATGGTAGCCCATTGCAAAATTTTACATAATCATGCATAAAAGGGATTATCAAGAGACTTAAGAGACTTAATGATCAAGAGACTTAATAGTTTCAATTATTGTTGTGAAAAATAACAGCGATATAAAATTTTTTGCCCGTGACGTCATTTCCCCTCTCGGGGCCAACCTTATCCCAGTCAGGGGATGCATTGTCAAATATGGTATCAATCAAAATAATTTTTTCAAGCCCTTCAAATTGAAGGATAAGATATTGTAATTATAATTATTTGGACCCAAAATACCGATTTTTCAAAATGTTTCTTGAAAAATGTAAAAAGAAAAAGTTACTAAGAACTTAATTCTGTAATGAAAAAAATCGAGTTTTTCCACACTGCAGTTAATTATTCTTATTAAAGTCATTTTGTGTGCTAACAACTTTTAATAATATGCATAATAGGTAAATAAAAATTCGTACATTAGTAATAATATCATTCAAAGGGTTCTGAGTGCTCTTATATACTGAAAAGGCAAGCCTTGTTACTGTATCTAAAAGTCTGAAAAATTGTAATAAATATAATCTAAATATATCGTTATACACGCGCTTATAGTCCATCAAAATATCACATCAACATTCAAAATATTCCCCACTTCAACGTTTCTGGAAATGGTATTCTAGATAACAGACGTCTTCTCGGAAATAATGAGTGCTTGTTGCGTAACAAAGGGAGTCAGTAGTTGCAAATTCAATTATGTTTCTAAGCTAAAATTAAGTTCTATTGTAGTGCTAAAATATTGTACGCTCCGGTCGTTGCATGCTCACATATCTCAAGTTTTAATTAGTTGAATGGGAGTTTATGCTGTCTTCACTGCTCTTGAGCGAGAATGTTTATAAATATTCTATTTTTATCTAAGAAAAATGTTACACTTCTGTAAATCAGTATTTCCAAATCGGGAATGTAATATCCTCAATAGGTATGTGGGATCAGATTTAACACCAGGAAAATGTGAGACAGTTTTATATTCATTATTTATTAGGTCTGTAGTGGTTAACTATCCCCAGTTATGCCACCTGCACTAACACGAACTCGAAGCGGCGTTTCTCTGTGTATCTGATAACTGAGGAAACCGCATACCGTTTCCTGTTTTAGACGCTTGACTTACGAAGACTTCCGATGGGGATTTGCACAATATTTTGACGCCGGTGACAGTATGTTGACATTTGAAGGCCATAATTTTTGTTACCGGCATGTGTGAAAAACAATACGATGGTACACATTGAAAACACGTGGCGTGCATGTTGGACCCCCCCCCCCTATAAATTAACCCCGGAACGACGACGACCAATGAGATGGTCGGTCACTCCTTCTGGGGCGTATACAAAATTCAGTTGACAGAAAAATTTTCATCTATTCAGACGAGACTCTCTCCTGAAATTTCAACTTAATCAATCGAATCTCCGTTGACTTGCTCCCGAACATTTGTCACATCCGCAGTCGAAAACTCCGTTCGACTGCTTCGAACTTAACAGTTCTAAAATCAAGACCTATCCCCCTGCTGCAGAATCTCTCTGCAAAGATGTGCCTGCAAATATTACGATGTATATAGATCTGTAAAATTGACTGTAAATAAATGTTATTTTATGCAACGTTAACGTTTTGCCTAGGAAACAAAAACAAAAAATGTCGGGGGATTGTGTCGGGCATTAATACCGCATGTAAGGTTTAGCCCACACAATCAAGCAGCAGTAAGGAACCCCGCAGGTTTGTAATGTTAAATAATGACATTAGACTTAAGTACACCAGTTTTAAAGCATCCTGACCCGAGAGGTCAAATATGCCATAAACCTAGGAGGCCAAAGTGAAGCCACGAAATTGGTTAAAAATGTTAACTAATATGGAAGCTATCTGGTCGCATTGCCCTGAGGTCGACCAATGATAGCTGAAGAGGTGTATCAGACCTCAGGCAAAAAGAGGTGGCAACCAAAAGGTTCCAGATATTCTAGATACACTTGAACGTCAGTTTTTCCATAGCATATACCACCGAGATTCCATATACAGTTCGATGATTTAAACGATAGAGTTTGCAACGGAAATGTCCAGATATATACTTGAGCGTCAGATTCCAATGAAAAAAAACAAATGCCCTGATATACATTTGAACGGGAACTGCGGAAAGAGAAATCTTAGATGTAACCAGAGGTAGCCAGAGTATCAGATGCAGTACGATGAATTTGAGTGCCAGATGTAGTACTATAGAAATGAAACAGAAACAGCGTACGAGCTCTATGTTAAATTTGCAAAAGAAATTGGAGGTATGTGCATATCCATTATTTTAGCAGGTCATAGACCATTTTGATAATTAGAATTTACTAGGTCTCACATATCCTATCTCCTCCGCAAATAGTATGTTATATATTGTTGTAATTAATTTCATAATTAAGAGAATGTTTGTAATAAATGATTTTATTTTAAAGTTAAAATGATATAGTTAATTGTAGTAGTATGTTAATGTATTTTACTACTGTAACTTGCACTGAAGATAATATGGTGGGTTTAATTAGCGGCACAACACAATGTGTTTCACGATATACGATTAACGACCATGTTAATTATGAATAATCAATAAGTCTTTAATATAACACAAAGTTTGCTTATTTTGTTTGTGCACCACAGGTATATCTCAACTTTCAGTGGATATGCAGGGATGCGCATCTGAAACGTCATTTTACGGGATCCCATTTTATTGGATTTTCCCATTTAGTTGGATCCCATTTTACTGGATTTCCCCTTTTAGTTGTATCCCATTTTATTGAATATTTAATTGGTTATATTTTATTTTCAGAACAAAGTAACATTTCTGTAAAGCAGTGTTTCTGAATCGGGGATTAGTTACCCTCTATAGTAACGTCTAAAAGTTCAATGGATACGCAAGGATTTGTATCCAAATCTTCTTGAATTTGAATTTTATTAAATACTTTTCACTTTAAGACCGGAGTTACAGTTCTGTAAAACAGTGTTTCCGAATCGAGGATTAGTTACATCTAAAATTTCAATGGATACTAATGATTTTGTTTCAAAATTTCTTGGATTTTAAATTTATTATTTTTCATTTTCAGAATGCAGTTTCACTTTTGTAAAAGTGTTATTGTATCGGGGATACGTTACCCTCTGTAGCAGCGGTTCCCAACCTCTTTTGAGTCGGAACCCACCTTTTCAAATAGTAATTCAATCAGCGCCCCCTCTTTACAAAAAATACATATTTTATTCGATTTATTTATTTTAGGAATTTAACAATACTGGCGTCTTGTTCAAAGCAGAATAACCAAAAAAATGTTTTCAAAAATGCATCTATATAATATTTTTAGTGACTGAGCTTGGTGTGATGACACTAATTATTAATATTTTGTGCCATTTGTGTCATCAGCAGTTGTAAGTCACCACGTTGCACTATAAACAATATGTTTCTTTTTTTTTTGTCAATAGATTGGTAACCACACTAAATACCCTTTCGGCTAAATATTATGATGAAAATGCAATGGTCTTCTTTGCTGCAGCCCATAAAGCTAGATATTCTATACACTTGAGCCAAAATTATTGATACCAATTTTTAATGTCAATTTCAGTTCTTCTTTTTTTGATAATTCTAGCAACTCCAGCAATAATTCTGCTGCATGTTGATTTGATTAAAATTCTAGGACCCAATCTGGAACAGCCATATTGAGTATGTTCCGAAATCGATTCATGAAATCTTCTTTAAATGCTTCCAAATGCTGGGTGTATACTAAAATGTCGTGATCATTTGTTGCTACTGAGGCAAGATTTAGAAATAGGTAAAATTCTCTTTGGTCTACATTTTGTTTTTATAAGGCAATGCCCCTTAGATCTTCTCAGCGTCCACCAATGGGCGCTACCCGTCCCTTTGGGAACCAGCGCTCTATAGGTATATTCAAACTTTCAATGGATACATTTTGCATCTAACATTTCTCTAAATTTAATTTTATTATTTTTCATTTTCAGGATGGAGTTACATTTCTGTAAAGCAGTGTTTCTGAGTCGCGGATACGTTACCTTTTAAAACTGTATCGCAAGTTTCAAAGGACAGGTGCGGCTTTACATCTAAAGCAACTCGTATTTTTAATGTATTACTTTTATTTTGGTTTAGAATATTTTTAATTTTCGTTACCAGCAAAACAGATTTTTATGAATATAAAAAATAATCTAGTAGTAGATCTTATGTATGAAGTGCATTTTTACGATATTTTTTTATTAACCAAGTATCGGATGTAGTATAATTGCATGAATGTTCTATACAGAGGGGCCGTTAAAGATTTAAGTAGGCCAAATAGCGTTTTATCGATGGTTGCCGGAACTATGAAAGTAAGGTATTGTTATAGAAAAGTGATCATTCGCTACCAGATGAGATTGACAACAGCGTCCCTTCTGGCAAAATTTGCAAATTAGTTCATTTTAAATTTCATAACCTTCAGGGCACTAACAATGACTCTAATACTGCAGTTAAATAAATAATACTCCTCTATTCACGATATAGGCCAAATGATGCAATTTTTAATACTAGACATAAACAACATTTGACGCCATTATAAGATAGGAATATTAATAAATTTGGATGGTATATGTATATTAAATTTGATAGATACGAATACCATTTTTATCACTTTTATCATATTTGCATAGCTCAGAAACAAAATTAAACATATTTCTAATTGTATCTTAAGGCATTTCATAGGCATAATTGTTATTCAAATATTTTCTCCAGTAATCCAAATATCGTACTAAAATATTTTATAGCATAAATTCCGTATCCATAGCGCCTTTTTATACAGAAATGTAGGCAGAGCATAAAAAAGTAATTTAAAATTTTGCTTAGACACTTATCCACTACACTATGTGAAATGATAAATTAAACAAGAAAAATATTCCATCAAACATTTATTTTTATTTTGCTTGTGAAACAGATTTAATTTCTTTTCAATTTCCTCATATCAATAAAGATTTAATGGAAAAACTGAAATTTAAATTGCTTAAAAAGTAATTACTTTTCTAACAATAATTTACTTTTTGTGGATCGAAATTATTTCGACTGAAAACGCAATGTATGGATTTTCTCGAAACAGATGATACAAATATATAGGAATAAAGTTGAATATACACTAAAATATTCATATATATATATATATATCCATAAATTCCGAATTGGTTTAAAAATTCCTAAAAATTGAAGGAATTGGTATATTTGAATGCGGTTTGCGACAAAGTTAGTCTCATAAAGGGGATTTTTTTGGTAGAGAAAAAAAATAGCTCAAAATTTTGTCAATAGGCGGCGCTGCACGCAAGCAATCACAGGAAATATGCAAATCAGAGTCATATCAAATGTTGGATGTATGATATACAGCTCATTTCTGAATTTTCCTGTTACTCTCTTTCATTGTGATGTTGACATTTGTTAGATAAAGCACTATTGGTTAAGTTGTTTTACCTCAGCCACGAATCGCCGGCTGAAACTTTACGAAGGTTTCGGACACAGAAGAGATTGAAGAAAGGTTCTGGTCCAATCGCTCCTGCCAGACTGGTTTCCCTGGTACGACGTTTCAAAGAAACGGGAAGTTTGTGCAGCCTTCGTAGTGGTAGACCACGTTTGTCAGAGATCCGTACCTCCACTATGGCTTCGCAAATGCACACTCTAAGGGAACAGTCAACGAGTGCAGCAAGTAGCGCACGAGAACTGGCAAGATAAGTGGTATACCGAAGACATCGGTATTCCGCATCCTTCATGGTGTATTAAAATTGTACCCGTAAAAGTTGAAATCACTGCACCAGCTCTTACCAAATGACACAGCTAAGCGAGTGCAATTCACAAATTGAGCTTTGTCAAAAATCGACGAAGACCCACAATGGCTGCTCAATATCTTGTTGACAGACAAGGCTCATTTTTCATTGCATGGAACAGTCAATACCCATAACTGAAGAATCTGGGCAAAAGAAAACCCACATGCCTACAGTGAGGAGCCCCTACATTCCCCACGTGTTACTGTTTAGTGTGGATTCACTGCGTCCATTATTGTGGATCCTTTTTTCTTTGAACAGCCCTGTGCAAAAGCAGGCTGGCAGACGTACTCAATTATTGGATCACGCTACTTGCAAATGCTAACGGAGAAAGTAATAGCGTGCTTTTTGGAACATAATGTCCTTGACACAGTGACATTCATGCAAGACGGAGCACCTCCTCATATTGCAAACAAAGTGAAGAAGTTCCTGAGCAGAACCTTTACTGAAGAACGATTAATCAGCCGTCACTGTACAATTGAATGGCCCCCTCGCTCACCAGACTTAACACACCTAGATTTTTGGCTCTGGGGTTACGTTAAGTCCCGAGTGTACCGCAACAGCCCATCTTCTTTAGTGCAGTTAAATGATGCCATTCGCCACGAAATCTTCTTCATCCATCCGAATATGCTGCATGCTGCAGTTAACGGTGTTTTCACTCGCTTGCAAACTATCATTTGTGGTGATGGCGGACACATAGAACATGTACTCTAGTGCTGTGATATGCTTGTAAACATTTGCCTGCATGCAAATGAACGTAGTTTTCCACGCAATTCAGTGATTGCTTGCGTGCAGCGCCCTCTACTGACAAAATTTTGAACTAATTTTTTTTCTCTACCAAAAAAATCCCCCTTCATGAAACTAAATTTGTCGCAAACCGCATTCAAATATACCAATTTCTTCAATTTTTAGGTATTGTTAAACTAATTCGGAATTTATGGACTACCCTGTATATATATATATATATATATATATACATATATATATATATATACATATATATATATATATGTATATATATATATATATATATATATATATATATATATATATATATATATATATATATATATATATATATATATATATATATATATACTTTTAGACTTACAGATACTTTTAAAGTTATTTTCGGAAACAAAATTCAAAATTTTAAAATATTGAAGTTATTTTTATACATTTATTATTTAGACCCTATTTCCGAAAAAACAAGAAAAAATATTCATATTTTCATCGATTAGATTCGTGGGTATAAACGCATAAATAAAATTTTTGCATTTTACGTAACGCTTCGTTTTTCTCCCAGAGAAACCCCACTAAAGATATCATATAAAGATATCATATAAAAAATAAGCATTGTAGTGTAAGACCAGGAGGCAATTTATGAGTTTTGATGTTTACGCCGAAATGAAGCGAAGACATGTAGCCACCGTTTTATGGTCTTGTCCCTGAAAATCATGACCCCAATAAATTCACGTCACACGAATTGCCAGTGTGGGTGGGCAAATATGTCCTAGGACCAAGATTCAAACCAAGCTTCATTGGAAATTGAAAGAAGCAATGATGCGAAAATGCGGTATCGCACTGAGGCGCATCCAATGAGAGCAAGGATGGCGTATCTGGACTTCAGAAAAAATGATATGATGACAAGGTGAAAAGTCAACGAATATATCTCAAGGATTATCCAAAATTGATGAGAGAGAGTCGTGATTATTCAGAATTAATAATTGAAATGCGATTGAGAGGGGTCATGATGATTCGAGCGTTGTTGCTAAGAGAGTGAATCGTTAGAGTAGTGAAAATATTTAAGAAAAGACGAAGTCTGACTCCAAATGTCAGAAAAAGAAGCGATAAAAATCCCAGTGATGCTGATCAATAGATCCGAAACACAGAGGTATGTGCAGTTTTCTATATATATATTAGGTCAATTTTTGATCTTCTGAATAAGACTAAAAATCTTGGTCACACACGGTGATTTTACCTCCTTAAGCTTTTGTTAAAATTGATGTAATTTTAATTATAACAATAATAGAGAAATTAATAAACGATAGTTTATTTTAAAAGTTAAAAATGTTGATTTTATTGTGTAGTGCTTTGATTTAATGATTATGTTATGTAACTTGGGCAAAGAGGTAATGATCGGACTTATTGGCCACGATAGTAATATTCGAATATTACGATTCATGGACACGTTGTTTGTGGGTTATTCCAAATTTTCTAATTATGAGCATTCAATAATATGAATCACCACAAGTAGGATCGGAGATTCACGGGGAGACCCCTGGCTCTCTGAATAATATATAGTTTCTTTTCAAGCCAATATCCACTTATAACATAATTGAAAGCGTAACTGGGTACGATTGACTGTTATATATTTCTTACTTTGGTTAGTTAATATGTGTGGAATTGAACTTTCACTATAAACCACAAATCTCTCGAACATCTACAAGATTTTGTGACTTAAAATATCGCCAGCACTTTCTAATTTAATTATATTTCGCTTTCAACATTTAGTCCTTAGTATAACAGATGCGTTACAGTCGTAAAACTAGAACATACTGCAAGGAAAATTTAATAAACGTTCTAACACAGAGATATCTATTTTACAAAATTGGTTGTGTGGGTTGTGAAATATATATATTATTTCAGAGAACAGAAATTACATTTTGTGTTAAATAAAATAACAGTTGATATATTTTGTGACTTACTGTTATATGTTAATCCGGCGTTTTATAATTAAATTCAATTAGGAATGTTAGTATGCACTAAAGAGATTTCACATAACATTTTGAAGCATTTTCTGGATCTATTTTGGATATTGATTAGTTTCCCTATATACATAATATAATATATAGGGAAAGTATTGTGACTGGATCTAAAATTCGAATTTGATTTTTCAACGGAAGAGCGAGTTTTAAGCATCCCTGAACTCTATTCGAACGTTTTTGAGAAGGTGTATGTGTGTGTGTTTGTTTGTGCATGGTGTATGTGTGTTTTCGTTGTGTGATAGTTCGCATTGTCGTGCTGGTAGATTCCAACCTCCCCAGGAAAGACAATCAGCATATATGGGTGTATGTGGTCTACAAGGATAGATCCTTAACGAATTCGATTAATAGTGCGGTGGTACACATTTGCAAAATAGTACTTAAAGTTGGCACTTTTAGCTTAATTACTATTAACATATCTATATATCTTATCATGGCCGTAAAATCATACATAGTGGAATTCATTATTGTAGTACATTGCGATATGTGTGCCCGCTAATAATCCTCCAATTATTTATCTTTCGCGCGAGTTCTGTAAAATAATTATTAATTAATATAGTACTAAATGGATTACACCATTTTAACTAAACAATAAATTATTTATTAACAACATACCACACTCAATTATGTCTTTCCCGGACGTCCAAATAGTTGCTCAAGTCCTCAGGATGAGTCAGACGGTCAGGGTCTTCAACACTGAATTATTTAATTACAACAATTCTTCTTCTTACTAATTATTTCGGTTGAGGGGACAATGTGAGATCACTTAAATTGCCTAAAATGTTTTGATGACCTGTAAATATTTGAGGAACACATACCTTCACTTTCGGCCTTGACCATAGACCATAATGCTTGCATCTGTCACTCATACTGGCCGTAACTCTGGGTGTTTTGCTCCATCTCGTACTTCTGACCGCACTGCACAAATCAATAGATCTAACCATTATTTTGGAACATCTACCGAACACTCTGCATCTCTAGTCGTCGTGCTGTATTCACCAAGTATCGCTGTCCTCATTTTAAGTCAGTATTGTCCAAGGCATTGTCGTTATGTCATCATGTCGAGCAAGTATTTTTCTTTATCTGAGTGTCATCATCGTGCTAGTCATAATGTCGAACTGGTATTAACTTCCTCATCGTCGTTATATCACAGGTTGTGTCTCTTTTTCCTCAGGACTGTCACTCCCCCTTTGCTTTGATTGGCAGTCTTCAAAGCGACGCCACAAGCATATGCTTCATAGGATAGACTTTTCATCCAATGTCGTTACTTCACATTTTCTTACGAGATTTCTTACGACCCCGCTCTGTCTTGACACCCCTAAATTAATGGTTTTATCTGACCTTTGGTTTCACGTGCTGTAAAACTTGGCGTCATTCAGACTGGAGGTATTGTATGTTTTAGACACATAAATAATGTACATAAAACTGTCTCACCAAAACCAATGCGAGATCTATTTCTGGTCTCACAAGTACCTTCCACAGGTATATATGAACCCAGAGAGAATGCTACGAAAACATTCCCTAGACCATAACGCTATCCCTTATGTTCTTCCAGCAATGGTTAAAGCGTGTTTGTTCTTCGATGTTTCACGCCTTATACGCCAACGTCTATCCGTTCGATGGAGGGGGAAACCTGACTTATCGGAGAAGGCAATCTTTTGCAAATCAACGGAGGTCCATTTCCGTTACTGTCGTGCAAATGTAAACCTTCCCTACAGATGCACTTTCTTTGGCATAGGTGCAGATGGCAGGATTCGCTGAACTGTCTTTTGAGATACATTTCCGGTATTCCCCTGGTTCATTCGGCCAATGAGGTAGTTTTTCCACTATATCCCGACGTTCGCCACGTTTCGGAAGTTCTGCCACCCTTTTCCCGAAACCCGATAATCATCAGTTTTTCTAAATATGATAAATCGCTCTTTTTAGCCATGACAGCAACGAGTGATGTGTTTTCGAAATGCCTACTCTAAAACTTATATACCCACCAGGCCAGCTCACGACACGCGCCGCCTTTCATTGGATGTTGACCTTAAAAGTAGGAGGTGGTCATAATAACATGACTCGACTCTGTAGAATGCAATAAAATTATTTCCTTTACAGTGAAACAATGATACATAAGATCCACGGCAGATGGTTTTAAATTTTATCCCTTTTCCGTAAGATAACATGTAAAATTATTTCGCACCCAATTAACTTATATTTCACGCAACTATAAATTAACAATTATCAATATTGATCATCGTCAATAAGCAATATAGTCCGTATGTTAAAATATTTTGATAATTAATTGATCAATTAGTTGTCATTATCATTAAACACTTTACAACAAAGTTGAAAAGTGTTTATGACTTTGTTCATTCTGTCTGTCTGCCCGTTAGCACGGTAACTGTCGTAAAAATGACTTAATCAAAATGAAATTTTAGTATGTTGTTCAGACGTTCTGTAGGACCTAGGGGAATATAATTGAATAATATCACCCAATTAGTTTTGGATTGAATCCGGGTTGAAAAAATTAAATACATTGATCCCTATGGGACCTAATTTTTCAAACATTTTTAAGCGGATTTAAAATTCACAAATTGATTCGAAAATTTTAGGTAATATTCGGATTGTTCCATAAAATATATAAAAAAAAATTCAGCGAAATGTATTCAGTAGTTATTTAAATAAAAATTAAAATATTAATTGCACCTCTCATATGAAGCGAGCACGTGACAATGATATGAAAAGATAACCTGACCCACTTTAAAATGATATATGGCATCCATCTTGTCTCAAAATCGTGATTTTTTAAGTTCTTTGAGCTCTTTTTGAGTGTTGTATCCGTCCTAAAATCACTGTGTTTTTGCTTAAGTTCTGTGCATCTACATACTGAAACAACGCAAATACAATATATTTGAGTTTAAATGATCATCCAAATTTGATTACTTCTGCAACGAAGCCTATTTTACATTTATGTAAAATGTTAACAGCAAAATATGCAGGATGAGTTGTATAGAAATTGCTGTATTTTTTTAACGCAAAAGAATTTAGCTCATGGAGTCTGCATAGCTGATATGAAAGAAATATTCATTGACTTTACCGAGAGCACACTGACTTTAACAGCAAAATATGTAGAATGAGTTGTATTAGAATTGCTGTATTTCTTCAACAAAAATTATTTATTTAGCCCATGGAGTCTACATAGCTGATCTGAATGAAATATTCATTGATCTTACGAAGAGAAGGACGATTTTTTCGATGGAGTTTTAAGCATAGAGTTTAATTACGTGTAGCTCTAAGGTCTTAATTTTTAAATAAAATAAATTATTATAGTATTGTGATGAATGAAATAAATGGGAAAATGCTATAAATGAAATAAATGGGAAAATGCTATGAATGAAGTGCTGCTTTTATAGAGAGAGTCAGGCGTGTTATTTTTTCTATGAAGTCATTTGAATGAATTTCAGTTGTTTTCGATGAAGTTTTCAAATATAATAAATTATTGTAGTATTATGATAATTCTAAATTTATTACCGATGAATGTATCACATTTTAGAGATGTTTAAACCAGACAATTTATATTTCAATGCCGTCATTTGAATGAAGTTCATTTATTTCGATGAAGGTTTAAGTTTTCAAATATAATAAATCAATGTAGTATTATGAAAGCTTAAAAAATATTACCGAGGAATGTATCGCATTTTAGAGATGTTTAAACCAGGCAATTTATATCTCAATGCCGTCATTTGAATGAAGTTCATTTTTTTCGATGAAGATTTAAGTTTTCAAATATAATAAATT
Organism: Amaurobius ferox; assembly: GCA_951213105.1. Taxonomy (NCBI): domain Eukaryota; kingdom Metazoa; phylum Arthropoda; class Arachnida; order Araneae; family Amaurobiidae; genus Amaurobius; species Amaurobius ferox. The sequence goes on from OX578145.1 coordinate 46,384,498, forward strand.
AATGTAGTATTGTGATAAGTTTTCAAATATTACCGAGGAATGCTTTGCATTTTAGAGATGTTTAAATAAAATTGCATTGAAGTTTGAAAGTGTTTCATAATCAATGCTTTAAGCATGATTGATCTTTCTTTTTATAATTTTGCAGTTAATTTTGTCAATCTGAGGAGAAGTTTTGTTTATTCGCCAACTGTATTCTCCTGCCATACTTTCTGTTGTTTTTATATGATTAAGTGAGTACTCTTTACAAATAAATAATAATTTTTATCAGTTATATTCCACACTGTAAAAATATGATGTTTCCAGCAAATGACTTTCCCTATAATGAATTATTCAATGAAGGAAATTCTTTAACAGTACAAAAATGATGTATAAAATCTACTGCAATACCTTTAAAACGTTGAATCATAATTTTGTGGAATTTCCATAATTTTGTGGAATTGTCTGAGAGCTACTTAAATTGCAACATCCGTGCCGATCTCTGATGGTTCTCAATCATTGTGTGGTCTTTCCCAAGAGATCATACCTCACATGGAATGTGGAGTCGTTTGCATGTTGTTTTCTGTGGATGTTTTTACAGCAGAATCTCACAAACCCCAAAGTAAACTAATATGGACCCTTTAATGAAGAGAACGATACACTTATCATAATTATATTCGTGTTAGCACGCGCTGATAGCACGGACCCTGTGTTAACACGTGTTAGCACGGACCCTGCATTTACCCACTGTAACATGCACTGAAACATAAATCTAAAAAATTTAGTTAAAACCATTTATATTTTATTCTTAGGAATAATTTTACTCCCTTTATAATTTCCTTATTTCACTTCAGATATTATTAAATAGAAAATAAAACGTTAGCATCTACATCATAATTGTGGTGAAAGAACAAGAAATTAGGTTTACCTTTAAAATAAATTTTGTGGATTAAATTATTAATCTTGAATAAAGTGGTCGTGAATCGTAACATTTATATATTGCTATCATGACCGCAAAACCCTTACATTTTTGCATGAGTTGCTTAACATAATTATCAAATCGAAACACTACACATTAAAGTCCACATTTTAACCTTTAAAATAAATTATCATTTTCTCATACCTGTATAATACTATAATTAAAATTACATGAATTTATTAACAAACGCTTTAGAAGGAGAAAAGAAACGTGTGAGACTAGGTCGTTTGAATCCTATTCCAAAGATCAAAAATTGATCTGACATTCATGAAGACTAACACATACCTCTATATTTATGATATATTGCTCAGCATGGCTGTCACTTTTTCTGATTCTTTTGGGTACATTTGGAGTCATAATTCGTCTTTTTTCTAAAACATTCTCAATACTCAACTGAATACCGACTTTGTCTTAATAACTTTCTTGAAATCAAGCCTCTTCAACTCCCGAATATTCAGTCTAATTTTCGTTGTCTTTTCTCATTGAAGCCGAAACATTTGGCCTGGGATTCAGATACGCTCTCTTTGCTCTCATTAGATTCTCCTCAGTGCGATGTTGCATCCTTTCATTATTGGATCTTTCAGTTTCTAATGACGCTTGGTTTAAGTCTTGGCCATAGGATATTTTGTCCCAATCACACCTTCAATGTCTGTGGGGTGTATTTACTGGGTTCATAACTTTCCGGGCCAAGATTATCATAAAATGGTGACTAAAAGTATGCGCTTTGTTTCGTCGTAAACGTCAAAAACTGCGTATGGTGTTTCTTGGTCTCACAATAATAAAAATTTGATGTGGGCAGCACATAACTTTCCCTGCAGACTTATATACATATTCTCTTTATTTTAATTAAATTTAATTCACTTATAATTCAATTTTCGTTCTCATTTGGTAACTGGACTCAACTTCAGAGGTGGCGTAGAGAAAAAACGAAAAAACAAAAATATCTCGAGAACGGCTAGTCCTGTGTAATGGGGTTGGTCTTATTCTCTTCTTCGTTAAACATTACGTATAAAACAAGCATTTAATGGATATATTTCAGTATACGTAGTTTTTAATTTTAGATTTTGTCGTTTTTGCGAGCCATTTTGAAAGAAAAACAGGTTATTTTTTTGCGAATCGTACCAAAATCTAATCAACACCAGTGTATCTCAAAAGCGACTTATCTACCAAATTTTGTGAAATTCGGTCCATTAGATTTTCAGCTAGAGTGGATACAAGCTTTTGAGGGCCATTTCGCAAAAAAAGGCGGGTTCTTTTATCCCGAATCGTACCCAAAACTAATCAGCACGAGATTCGCCCACAAGTGACTTACCTACCAAATTTTATGGAATTCGGTCAATTGGTTTTTCAGTTAGAGAGGATACAATATCTGCACAGACAGACACACAGACACACACACAGACGTCACTCTAAAAATAGTTTTTTCGTATTCTACAGGTCTCGAAACATGTAGATCCGTCGAAATGTGATTTTTGGTATGATTTTTGGCTCGAGTTGTGATTTTTGGTATGATTCCAATACTTTCACTATACATTACCATGTATTGCAGGGAAAGTAGTAAGATAAACACCTTTATTTCCTCATATTAAATATTATTTCGTTAAGCAATTCAACTTGAAATGAATATATCACTTTATATCTCCCAGTATTTCATTGTATTGAACATTGTTTCAAATAATTAAATTTTAAAATAATTTAATACATAAATGTGCGTTAATTTACAAATAAAATTTTATCTCCTAAAATTGCAAATATAGTTTGCATAATAAAACATTATGCTTATGTATATGTATTCACTTATTATATAATATCTGCAGATAAGATAATTACTAGTATAATATATATATATATATATATATATATATATATATATATAAATGGAAAGTACAGAACGGGGGTGACCATATGTCTTTCATAAAATGTTATAGGGGTGGATTGCGACACCCCTTTCCCGTTTAAAGCAGCTTTTACCGCCCGGGCAACTATCACGGTACCTATGTAATACAATGGTCAGTCCTCCATATGTGCAAAGACAAAAGCACTTCAACAGTAACAAAATCAAAAAGGAGACCTGGAATGGATAAAAGACGCCATAGATTACTGTTCCCAGATTCCACAGTATTAGTAAGTCAATTCGCGCATGCGTGTTGGGATATCTTTATAACAGTATCGCAGATACGTTTAAATACGCTCAAAATCGCAATTGAATAAATCAATGTCTTTGTCTTCTTTGAAAAAAGTATTATAATAATTTTTTAAGAAGTATAATGGATAATGTTTTTTATGGCTTCCTTTACTATTTTTTGGCTGTTATTTATGCAGTCCTTCTTGAAAGTATTATATATAAGGTTTGTTTTGAAATGTCCGATAATGATATTTCTGAAAACATACTTTGTGAGATTAGAATTTCAATCAATTATAGGTTTGATCTTGATGTTGTATGAATCTCGTTTGGCATGTAGAGTCGTGTATATCTCATATTGCCGATGTTTTCTGATTGACAAATCCAAAAAATCCAAAGAGCATAATCCTTAAAATATGCTCTTTCGTCAAAATCTCGATGTCGAATTTTCATCCCCGTCACAGCAATTTCTCCATACATTATACTATGTATATAGGAAAAGTAAAAATCATGATATTCCCTCTTATATTGATTGCAATGCACATGGACAGATGATCGTGTGCGGAATATAAATTTTTAGAGAAAATCGAGGGGTAACTGACACCTGAACTATTTTTACCGCAATAGTCCCCAGCAAAATGCAATCATGCTAACATATTGCCAGAAAATGCAGCGGACGGGACAATATGATAGATATGCAGTCACAAATGATGGATATTCTCTCCGTACAGAACGACTTTGTGTGGAGGGAAGTACTAGAGATACATCAGACAAAAATATTTCTCACATTCAGATTTCAAGTTTTACACATTATGCATGTTTCAAACTACTTCTGAAATGAAATTCTGTGTTATATTTTATAAAACGTCTGTGCATTTTTGAGAATGCGGAAAAAATGTAGATATTCTTGTGATGGTGTATTTCCGGAATTTCTTCTGTCCCATAAAATTATTTTTTTTAAAGTAGGTTGTTGTAAGTTACATGCTACATTGCGTTTTAAAATTTTTATTAGTTATTTTGAAATTAAAATTGATTTATCTTTAAGTTAAAATTTAAATTAATATATATTTCGTGTACTTTTCATGTATATTTTATGTATCTCTCAAGTCCTAACACTCTAAATTCCTTTCGACTTCAGTGTTTATTTAATTATAATTCAATAATGCGGTGCTAAAAATTAATCCAAAGTTGAAGAAAATTATATCATTTTTAATCAATTAGAGGTATGCTGTTATGGCATATGGTATGTAGTAGTGACATATGGGTGACATAGTGATGTGAATGAAAGGTATGTAGTGGTAATATAGAGGTATGTAGTACATTATAGCATATTAATTAATTCCAATATGTTATTAGCTTAACTCATGAATTTTGCTGGTGCATACATAAAACTTATACAATAAGGAGTAGTTAATATACGCATAAAATACCATAACCTGAAATTCTTAACCAGGAATTATTAAAAATATTATGTGGCCAGCACATAACTTTCTCTACTAAATGTAATAGTTTTACTTAAATTGTTGTCTTTAAATATAATAATTGTATTTAATTTGTAATAATTGCATTTAAATGGAAATAATGCTATTTACATATAATAAATATCCTTCACAGTGAAAAAATGATGTATAATTTCGTAAAGACCAAATGTATCTTTATCCACTTTAGATGCCTCTGTAGAGGATATTTACTTAATCTGTCCAAATTGACATAACTCAAATTTAGAGTACTTGATATTTCGACATTTCGCTCCAAGGGCAATAACACAGGACGGCACTGTTTAAAATTCAAACTCAGATTTTGGGGAGCTTTAGAGAAATTACAGCAGTTTGCTGTTTAAGTAACTGACAACATATATACTAATTGTTATTGCACACTCCCAGAATAAATGACAAATATACAAGCTACTGCAATATACCAGGCTGGTCATAATTCTTAAATAGAGACGATTTCTTAAGCATATATGCTTACACCTGCATTCTGTTACTTTTTACGCATTGCTGCCACACCTCGAATACTAGACTCTTCCCAGTCATTGTTGTATCGAATTGGGTTTCCTTCTATTGGACAGACGGTCAATTTCAGAACTCTTCTAAATCTATCATCGTGCATTTTGCATTACTCCAGCTCACTCCTGTCCAAACTCTTCCTAGAATCGTTTCACTTACTACTCGAATCCTTCATCTTCTATTCACATAGTCGAAACATAATCCTATTTAACCTTAGGAAGGCAGAAAATGCTAATTAGCTCAGTGAATGGTCAATCAACCGAAGCAGTTAGAGATGTTATTTTAGGTAAACATAAATTATAGGGGAAAATGGGGGAAATAATAATCGAAATGTTATTTTGACCGCACTGTGTCTACCAAAACAATGTTTTAAACTTTGAATTGAACATTTGGCATTTTTGAGGATGACATCATAATAAAACTATCTCGACATACCGAATTAAAATATATTTCGCGCAACTCTTAATAGTCAAGTATCAATATTAATTACAGGAGTAATAAGCATTATAGTCCATACATTAAAACATTTTAATAATTAATTCATAATATTGGCGTCATTTTCATTTTTACACTATTCACAATATTTTCGCCCAACTCTTGAGATATTTTGTTGAATTAGTTTCCAAGTTTGCCAAATGTATCGTCAAGCGTTACAGATAGACAGAGAGTTACTTATAGTATATAAATAATTGTTTGTGATTGAACAGATGTTGGTGAATTGACAAAACACAAGCTGTTACCCCCCCCCCCCCCCAAAGAATCTTCTCTCGTAAATAGAACGGAATAGATCCATGAAAATGTTATTAACAACTTTATCACGTAATATTGCGTATGGAATATAAAAACATTTCATAATAATTAATACTATTTTTTAATTTTTTTTTTATAAAATTATTTGAAAAACGTACAATACCCCGGACACGGTCCACTCTACAGTTCTAAAGTTTGTGTCATTTTAATGACAAAATAACATAATGATCCTTTTCTTAATATTTTTAGAGGCTCTGATTTTTAATGATATATTTAACGTTTCATTTAAAAATGTTTGGAACATCCAAACATTAGATTACTCTTAAAATCAATATAATTTCATTCCAGTATTCACTGATTGTAATATTTGTACCTAATTCTATTTGAAATGAGCCACACTTTTAGTGAGATATTGAATCCACAGCCTCACGGACAATCAAACTAACTTATATACACTCACACACTAACATTTATCCATACACTCACGCACTAACATGTATCCAGACATACACACATACATACCTCAAAAACGGCCACTTAGAGATCAGAGATGCTTAAAACTGGATAAAACTGTCTAAAACTGAAATTCAAATTTTCGACCTCGACATAATATTTCTCCCTATGAATTTCACTACGTATAAAGGGAAAGTAATAAATGGATTTTTCCGTTAAATATATATGCGCTTCTTTCCTAGAAGTAAATTTATTTGAAACATATATTTTCTTTATATCCATTTTGGCACCCTTATAATAACTTTACTAATATATCCATATCGAAGGATTTAATTTTGCAAATTTGAATATTTGACTCTTATAAATTGACCCATTGCAGCGAAAGAACTCAAGATTCATGAGATGGAAATATTTCTAACACGAAATTGTTATATTGCATGAAATTATGAGGCTTCAAGGAAGATTGAATAATCGAATTATAAAATGTATTAGCAGTTCGGAGTGGAATACAATTTGGAAATGACATATTTGCATATCTATGCTTTAAATGTTAGAGCATGGGGAAGCATTTATAGCATCAGACATAATTATATATTTTAGCGTCCGAAAGATTTAGTTGTAAAACAATATGTTTTAACGTAACGTTTTTAATTATATTTTAATTTTATATTTGACTCATATTTTAATTTCATACTATGTGATTATAATATGATTTTTAGGTAGTTTTGTATGTTATAAATACGAAAAATGTACTTATTGTATCGGTTTATCCAACTGCCTGTCTGTCTGTTTTTCTGACACTGTAAAAATCACACGATGGATGTATTTAAAATGTATTTATAAAAATGTATTTATAAAATGTTTAAGACAATTTTATATATTTACTTTATTATTTTTCATCTTTCATTAGAAGGTTACGGGAATATACTATGGTAAAATATATCTTGAATTGAGTCAAATAAGTTTCTAATGAACATATGTTGCTTTTACGATGTTTTAAGACATTAAGTATAGTTTGCCAGTACATATTAATAGTGATAATAAATATAGTGATAATAAATTATGGGACAACATATAAATTATGGTATTAAAAATATCAATTATGTAAACACATTTAATTTAACCCCCAACGCACATCAGAAAATAATCCTTATAGATGGCATTGCGTTAAATATCTACCGTTTCTTACTCAGTAATTTCATTCTTTATTAGTGAATTATAATACCAACAATTTAGTAAAATTTTGGAAGATCTATGATATGTCTTCAACGATTAAATAAGTTTGTCACTTTTCACTATTATACCTGACTATAATTTTAGCAACATGTGGTATGTACTCTACTGCCGTGTTGATTTTTCTTACAACGACCATTGATTATCGAACCACTGTTACTTTATTTCTGCATCTGATTCTTGCAGGCACTAGACTTTCTCTCAATTTGGGGATATTCGGCAATTCTGCTTTTATGCTGGGTCAACATTGCCAAAACATTGCCTAAAAATTGCATTTTTGGCCATAAAGGGGTGTACTCTCCCAAACTGTCAACATGCTATACCCCTTGGATCTGCTGTTAGAATAATCAAAAATAAATTAACATACATACATAAATCCAAAGTGGGTGAGAGCACAAATCGTAAAAAGTGAGAGAAGTCTATTTAATGCATTCTTGCTGGTCCTCGCTATGTAAGCAGTGGTATTTTTTTCGATTATTGACAGGGTATGATTGCCTTGCCAAACACCCTCATAGTATTGGTATCTACAATAGCCCGGAATGTGTCCTGTGAAGAGCGATAGTTGATATAGACAGTAACCATCTGTTTAAATATTTGGCAATATCAGGGGAATGGGTCCATGCAACCTAGTGAAGAACTATAGATTTCATGAAACAGCTTGACTTTTCTTGATCATTGTACTTTCTTTGGTTTTGTTTTACTTTAACGCATATGTCACTGCGTGCCACATGGGGTTAATAGCTAAGTGTCTTTGCAATAAGAAATAAGTAAATAAAAACCTTTACTCTGGATCAACATTGCTTCCCTTCGTTGGCTTATTCATTTTCTCTCTCTTTGTATCGTGTGGCTATGTTAGGCGCGTATTTTTTCTCCGTCCACAACGCTAAAAGATTTGAGCTTTGGCCCGTCCTTCAAGTTCTGGTTGGTTACCGAGAATATGTGCTCTCAATCTTAGTATATCAGTAGTTGACGATTTAAACTTCGTTGGATTTTCACGTGGCTGTCTTCTAATTGAAAATTATTGTAGAAGTAGTCATGAATATAGGAAACAAAAATGTATCTTTGTGTCCAACTCACGCGTCAGCACTATACTTTTTCCTAGCACACCTGTGTTTACACAATGCTAATATCACAAACATCATGGTACCATAAATAGTTTAGAATGAATACGAATACAATCAATAACTTAAAAGTTCCTATAAATAGACCTGTCGTGCACTTTTTGAAAAAAATAAAATAGCATAATAGTTGTCATTAATAGATCTGCACTATACTTAAAAATACGCCAGGAGTTTGCTAATGATGTGCATATGACAACCTTCTGGTAGTATTACGTGATTGTGGCCATAAACTGGCCAGCTTTTTAAAAATGGGTTAGAAACCTACTTATGTAATGTGCATGAATGTCAATGAAAATAAATTATGAGAAGTGGGCGATAAACAGACATGTTCCTTACTTTAAAAAATGCACAAGGATCCTACTTATGAGGTAATACAATAGACACACTTTAGTACTAGGTTTAATAATTTAAAAAATGCTACATTTTTTTTTCAAAATTGTTATTGCCAAAATGCAGAATGTATCCTTTAAGCACACTGGTGAAAGCATATTTAGTGAAAATAATATTAGAGAATTAACTGTGGTGATAATAATACTTAACTCGTAATTAATAATTAGGTTAATTTGAACTCGAGATCGTAATATCGTGTTCAAAGTCATACGTCTAAAATATAACCCATCTATTGTGCAATCCGGCGTCAACCTGTAAATAAACCCAATTCCTAAGAGATAAGCTTTAATTGTCGACTTCTTATTAAATACACATTTGATTTTTATCACATAATTGTTTATCTCAACAAACATATTCACTAACATATACAGCAAACATACACACTAACATATACAACAAACATATACACTAACATATACAACAAACATTTCCCTAACATTTTCAGTTAATGAATCAAACTTATACCTTTCACTAATATTTTATTGCTAATTTTGAAATTGTATTAATTTTCAATTTTAGTTGCAGGCGCATATGATGATGAAGTAATTTATAGAAAACTTATTTTGACGAATATCGAATTATTCATGGCAAAAAAGGAAGTGTCTGTTGTGGATACAATTCTTATGGTAGGAATTGTTGTTGAAATTACCTTGGTTGTGGTCATCATTTTAGCTTACCGTCGCCTTGATTTTTAGGACTTTCCTTTTTCATTCATCAATAATATTTTTAACCACCTTTGTTCACCAACTTTTTATCTAGTCATTTCCAATACTTTTAGCTCGACGATTGTTCTCACACCCATTTATTGTACGAAAATTTGACTTGCCCTGACAACAGTCCAGCTCACTCGAGAGTATGGAGCAGTTGAATGAACGGCCGGGAAGTATGATTTGACTTGCCCTGTTGAATCCCTTCTTTTATTCCACTTTGACGCATAGGCTGCTGCGCTCATAAGAGGACCGCGCGCATTATTGGATGCACAAACGCTAGGTGTAATAGCCTGAATTCCAGAAAAATACGTGGACTTGCGATGTGTGTGTATGGGACTTATTTATTACGCTACATAAATGCATTTGAACTTAATGACAATCACTGGCCACTATCTGACTGTGTTCATGAGTGACGCTTATAAAGTTTAATTCAATTATCTAGAACTTATTGTTTGAGGCCATAAATGCCCTAAAGGGGGTTGCAATTATCCCCAATGCACAAACAAATTGCACTTTCGGTATCACCTCCTCCTGTCCTCTATTATTCATGGTCTGCACAATAATTTTTTGTGCTTGCCATTCGACTTTTGCATTGTGCATTTTGTGCACTTAGTCTATACACTTATTTGGTTATTTACTCCATTTATCACACATGAAGGAAGATTTTTCACTCCATATAATATTAGCGAGAATGTGAACAATCGTATATTACAATATAATACCATATAAATGTATTTTGTTTACATTTCATTGTAAACATTTTATCTACACTTCAAATACACGTATTCAATTTTCTACAATTCATTCACTTTCCAAACTTTATATAACATGTTTACTACAAATGCTAAGCACATAGATACTACTTAGGTTACAGTTTTTATCAGGCAATTTCCATGTACTTTCATCGCTGTTGAAATTGCATTAATAATTTAAAATGCAAAATCTGACATACTGCGAAATGATTAACGGATTAACAAAAACAAATTTACAATTGAAACTACTTATAATTTCGATTTTTTGCATTGCTATTTGCAAATTAATTTAGAAATTAATTTAGAAATTAATTTCAAATGATTAAAATACCTTTGAAGTGTTAAACTTTTATCATTACATTTTTACATAAATTACTTTTGTTTAATTAAAAAATTCGTTAATAATACCTGAATGTTTTCCATCGAATATTTTTGTTTAATTTTGAAATGCACCTCTTGTATGAACTAAAGATATATTGGATGCATTTTACTTAAAAATGTATTGTTCATAAAAAAGTGTATGAAATGTTTTTCTTCATTTATAGACTGATAAGTATTAGAATGATGTTAAGGCTCAACTACATATTTTACTACGTTTAATTGTACCCACAATTCACTAGTATTGCTTTTACAAAGTAAACAATTCTGGTTTTGTTGGCTTCAATTTATCGTCTATTTTAGTTTTATATTTTTACTTCCCTAATATGCTTATAATGCATAAGGAAAGTATTGTGACGGGGTCGAAAATTCGAATTCGAGTTTTCTACGGGAGAGCATGTTTCAAGCATCCCTCAACACGAATCAGACGTTTTTGAGATGATATCTGTGGGTGTGTATGTGTGTGAAAGTATGTGTGTGTGTGTGTGTGTCAGTGAGTCTGTGGAGACGATAACTGACGTACGAATGGACCGATTTGAACGAAATTTAGTAGAAAAATTACAATCCATGAATACTGGAAGCCTATTGTTTTATATACGCAATCGTATGTTCAGAACCCCTTAAATTTTCGAGTGAAATTTTGAAAAAATCATCAAAAACTTAAAACTTTTAATAAAGTTACGTAAATAGTCATTTCTTATATAATTTGTTATTAGAAAACCATTAAAATAAATTTTAGAACGCTAGCACGAACCGTTATCGAGATATTGTACATTAAAAAAATATTGAAAAGTCATATAAAATAAAAAATATATATTACCTATTGTGAAATATGCTCACTTTTCATAAGTAATATCATGCGATAAATTGGGGACATCATTTTCGTGGATCTAGCTAGTTCCATTCATGAGAAAAGATGCTTTAAGTAATACTTTTATATTTGGACGCCAATAGTCAGTTATCTGCTACAAGAATAACTTATTTCTCCGTCTATAACGCTTGGCGAGATTTTAGCGGAATGTCGGCAACTTGGCGACTTTTTAAATGTTGCCAAATTAACGAAAATGTCGCCAAATTAATAAAAATGACGCTAAATCAATGAAAATGACGACTAGATGATGGAGTAATTATTAAAGTAATTTAATATATGGACTATATCGCTTATTGAGAGGGTGATATCAATATTGATGATTCTTTAGAGTTGCGCAAAGTATAAGTTAACTGAGTATTTTGAAATAAGTTGACATGTTGTCTTCCTGAAAATCGCCCAATGTACAATTCAACGATAAAAACACAGCACCGTGGATCTTATACATTCTTTTTTTATTGAAAAACTAACAAAACCGTCGCATTATATAAGGAAAGTCATGTGTTGCCCAGACCAGATTTTTAGCGTTACATTACTGTTGTATTTTTTGTGTTATGTAAAGAATAACAGGAGTTTTAAATGCCATATTCATAGAGTATGGGATAGACAAAGAAAGTGGAAATCCTGCCAATTCTTCATCCCTCTTTCTACATCTTAAACGATTACATGTTAAACGGAAACCGCTAGGCTTCACTTAAACCCATTTCCTCTGGTATCTGTCCTATCTGTCTTTCGGTATATGAAGCCCTGATGCATTGAGAATACTTTACAAACTACGTTTGATTCTGAATTTGAAAAAATCACTAGAAATCCTCACCATTTGCACATATTATGCGCACAATTTATAAGCAGAGATCTACACAAGATTATTTTACGACATTTAAAAGTAATAAAATACCAGATCGCGTTTTACATGCGACATTATAAAAGAATCAAATTTGTAAATAAATACTTTTAAAACGGCCATAAATACAATCATAAAATTTAACAAGCATTTGTGAAGTATATAAACTATTTTTATTATCTCGCCCTTTTTCACTTGTTGCTTTAAGTACATATATGTATTTTCATCTCAACAAATGTAAAATATAGACTTTCTTACAAATTGAATAAAACTACTTTCTGTATATTTAATGCTGAAAGACAAATCTGACAAGATTTAAAGCAATGAATTAACTGTTAACTGAGTTAAAACATGTTACATATAATAATTCCATAGTAAATTTAATATGTTTGCCGTATTCCCAGATATCTGCCTTTTTTCTTAAATATAATAATTAATATAAGAAATATCACAAAATTGGTTGGTGTTCGTGCATCTTGTACGGATGTCACTATTAGAATACAATAATCACAAATATTAGTGAAAATGTACATTATAACTTTCCGTATATACATACATAGTATAATGTATAAAGGAAGCATTGTGACATGCATAAGGAACGAATTGTAACATGTATAAGGATCTGATAATGTATAAGGAATGTGACATGTGATAATGTATAAAGAATGCGCCATGTAATAATATATAAGGAAAGTGTGTTGTTTTCGACGGGAGAGCACGTTTCTAACATCCCTGAACACGAAACAGACGTTTTTGAGGTGATGTCTGTGTCTGTGTGTGTGTGTCAGTGAGACTGCGGAGACGATATCTCACGAACTAATAAAGCGATTCAAACAAAATTTGGTACAAAGGTCACAATCAATGAATACTGAAAGCCTATTGTTTTTACATGCAATCAAATGTATAGAACCTCCACCTAAATTTTTTAATGAAATTTTGGAAAAACTGAAACAGGCAATTAAGTTACGCAAATAATCATTTCATAGTAATTTTTCATTATAAAAGGATTGGCATGAACTTTAGAACTCTATCATGAACTGTTCTTGAGATATTAAACATTTTTCAAGTAAATCTATCAAAAAATGATATAAAATTTAAAAAAAAGTATTAACTACTGTGAAATCTGTGTACTTGTTATATGTAATACTATGCGATACATTTATTATCAACATTCTCGTAGATCCAGTCTTGGGAGAAGACATTTTGGGTTATGGCATTCTAATTTGACGCCATTAGAAGTTTATCTACTAGAAAAGTAACCTATTTCTGAATCCACAATGCTTGACGAAATTTTGACGACGCATTTAGCAGAATATCGCCAACATGGAATGTTTTAAAAGTTGTCAAATTGACAGAAACATTACCAAATTGATAAAAATGTCACCAAATTGATGAAAATGACACTAAATCAATGAAAATGAAGACTAATTGATGAAAATTCGATATCTTGGAAAGTACATAAGAATCTACTATAAGAGAAGATGCTTTGGGCAGTAATTTTTGTATTTAGACTCCATTAGTCGTTTATTTACTATAAGAACAACCTATTTCTCCGGCCATAACCCTTGACGAAATTTTGGCGATAGTTTTGACGGATAATCGCCAACTTGGCGAGTTTTAAATATCGCCAAATAATTAAAAATGACGCCAAATTGATAAAAATGCCCTCAAATTGACAAATAATGTGGCCGAATATATAAGAATGACGCAAAATCAAAGAAAATGACAACTAATTCTTGAAACTTTAATATTTTGGAAAAAGCTTTTCCAAGCGATCGTTTGACCGCCGCGTTGTGGGATCGAGTCCCACGTAAGGCATGGAAGTTGTGTTGTTGGGCGCAGTGTGTTCTGGTGCGCCTAGAGTAATGTACTAGGACGGCTAAATGGTTCACGTTCCTGGCCGATATATAGGCGAATGATGGAAGTCAAGTGTCTGGCCATTTAATTAAAAAATAAATAAATAAATAAAATGGGAAATAGTCTAATTCCCCATCTGTAACGTTTGGCGGAAATCTTGCGACGAATTTTGGCGGCACATCGCCAACTTGCCGACTTTTTTTATATGCTGCCAAATTAAAGAAAATGTTATCAAATTAATAGAAATGTCGCTAGAGTGATAAAATTGAAGCCAAACGGGATGCAAAGTTTTGCAAATTTTTAATTCCGTCTTATAATTGGCATACCTTTTATTATATAAGAAATGCTTTTCTAAATATTGCCAACTTGGCCATATTTAGCCCCACATTATCGAATATATCGTCAAAATTGTAAAAATGATGCTAAGTTAATGACAAAGACACCTAATTCTCGAATTTCTTATTAAAATAAATAAATATATGGTCTATAATGCTTATTGAGGATGATATAAATATTGATAAATGTTAATTTAGAGTTGAGTAAAATATAAGTTAATTAGGTACATGGTGTCATTTGGACTTCATTGCATTATATAAAGAAAGTCATGTGTTACCCACATCAGATTATATATATATATGTACAATGAGTATGTATGTGTGTCAGTTTTATTTTTTGTACATGATGGAAGAAATATATCTAGAAATACAATTTAAAATGTACCTATCAGATTCAATTTATTTAAATAGAACACCATTTTTATTATTAGAGATATATTTAATGATTTAAACATATTCTTAAGTATTATCTCATTTATATACATAATCGTATAAACCAATGTTAAAGATTAGTTTCAAACATCAAGGACTGTTTCTCTTTCTCATTTTAAAATCGTTCGTTATCTTTTCTTTCCGTAATTCCCTGGCATTTAAAACGAATACCAAATGTCAAGATCTATTTCAAGGCAGCAAATTATCTCTTTGTATATCCTATTTGCGATCGAGGATCCGATATCTTTCTCCTCCAGAAAAAAGAAATTCTCAATCGATAAGAAGCTCAGAAAAGCGTCTTCATAATAACTTTCCGAGTTGGAAAATTCCCTCAGGTGTTCTTACCTGAGTACTTCTATTTCAAATGCATTTTTCAAAGATGCGAGGTACTACTTACACCTATAATATTATTCACTTGTTGCACTTGTTGATGACGTCATGAAACCGTTGCCAAGACGACGGAATTTAACCATTGAAGATGGGAGAACGCAAGTCGCAGTGGGATTTGGAAATGCTCCTTGATATTTTGTATTTTATAAATAATTTAGTATATTAATATTTTACCGAAACTTAAATTGCATTTTGACTGTCATATGCATTGTTTTCGTACTTAATTTTGTCATGGAATGATTCTATAATCTTTAATGAGAATTCTCATAGATCATATGTATAATAAAGGATATATATATATATATATATATATATACATATACAGGGTGTCCAGTGCCATCGGTGCCCAATGGTTATTTCCTCAAATGTTAGTCACAGAAATATACTTCCAATTGCAAAAATGTTTTAAATTTTGAAATTTATTATCTTAGAGATAGTTTAAATCAATAAATACATTTCTGAAAGAAATGCAAAATATCAATTTTTATACGGTCCCCCGGTCCGGGCCAACGGCTGTACCGTGCTGAAAACACCGGTTCTCGTTAGATCACCGAAGTCAAGCAGCATCGGGCGCGGTTAGTACTTGGTGGGTGACCACCTCGGAACACCGCGTGCTGTTGGCCATCTCGGGTGCGGTATCCCCGTGGTTTGCGCGCTAGATTTTCACGCTACCACAAATGCCGCCGTGTTCATGCGGAGTACGATCACGTTAAACATGTGGGTCCGTAAGTCCTTCCGACAGGTTGGTGGTAGGGGAAGGAGGGTACGGTCCCTGTGGATGCCTCCCCCACTGGGTTCCGGTCTATATTGGGTGGCACTTCCCGGCCGTCCATACAGTTACCTTATACCTTTCTGGTAGGTCGGACGGTCTGGGTCTCAACAACAACAACGGTCCCCCGGTCCTACCAATTATATTTAGGAAAATCATCCTCATACGCTTTCATGCAAAATAAAAATATCTTCCTTTTACGACCAATATTCACCGAGTTATGAAGCATTAAACTTTATGACTTAAGTCGCTTTTCCAAGCATAAAAATATCCCGTTTCAGGCAATCAACCAATCAGGGACCGTATTGACCATTTCTCCAGGCAACCAACCAATCAGGGACCGCATTGGCCATTTCTCCAGGCAACCAACCAATCAGGGACCGTGTTGATCATTTCGCAGCACAAAAACTGCTCCAACTTTCAACATCTATAAGTCTGTCAATTTTGGTCGTAAAAGAATGATTATTTTTATTTTGCATAAAATTGTATGAGGATGATTTTTCTAAATATAATTGGTAGGACCGGGGGATTGTATAAAAGTTTATATTTCGTATTTCTTTCAGAAATGAATTTATTGATTTAAACTGTTTCTAAGATAATAGATTTTAAAATTTAAAAAATTTTTGAAATTGGATGTGCATCTCTGTGACTAACGATTGGGGAAATTGCCATTGGGAACCGATAGCACTGGACACCCTGTATATTAATTTCAATTAAACTTTAAATGTATTAAAATTTATCATGTTTTGTTGGAAATGAGTTAAGTAAAGGACTGATTTAAATTCAGAGCATTCTATGCATATATTTATGGGTCAAACTGATACAAATTTTGTAGAAATGGCTTCAAGAAAATATGAGATTATTTTTTTGAAAATTAGTTATCGGTGGTTGCTTTAGTGATTTTCATAAATATTTCCATAAAGGTTCAAACTAGATCTACAAGTAGTAATATTCTGATGCTGTTGGCACATGACTTTCCCTGCAAACTCTAATTCATTTTCTATTTTTCTTCTTCTATAATTCATTAAATTGAGTTTAATTGCCCAACATAATGTGCATAATTATTTAGAAGTACACTTAATTTGCAGTTTTATTTCAATTTTCGTCATCATTTGTCGACTGGATTTATGTAACAAAAATGTGAAAAATTACTAAGAAATAAAATATGGAAAACTAAAATATTTCGAGAAAGGTTAATTCTGGAGTTATGGGATTGGTCTTTCATTTTTTTGTCGTCAAAAATGTTTCATAAAATAAACATTTATTTGATACATTTGAGAATACGCAGTCTTTTTGTGTTTTAGTTAACACTTTTTGCGGGCTTTTCTACACAAAAAAGACACCTCCTTTCTTTAAGAATCGCACCGAAATCTATTTAGAATCCAAATATCCCGCAGACGACATTTTTGTTACAAATTTTGTGAAATTTGAAAAATTGGCTTTTCGTTCAGAATTGATAAATACGATTTTTGCGGCTATTTCGCAAATAAACGGCGGGTTCTTTATGTTATTTTTTAATTGTACCAAAATCTTATGAGCACCAGGATAACCTATAAGCGCTCTTACTAACAATCTTACCCAAGCGATCTACCAAACTTTGTGAAATATGGGAAAACAATTTTTACATTTAGAGTAGATACATGTGTGTGTGTGTGTGAAAATGGAAACAATACATCATATAGGAAAAGTAGTGTGCTGAACACACCATGTTTCTTTTTATTTTCTCTTACTAATGTATAGAGAAAATTTGGTTTACCTAAGAATTTCAAATTAAAAAATTTTGACGGATAGATTAATTTTAAGAACATTTTGATTGCTACTGTTAGGAACTTTATGGATTTCATATTTACATATTTGTGTTCAGTCCTTTTAACGTCACATACTATTACATAGATAAAATGTGGATTCTTTAAACCTTTCAAATTACAGATTTTTAAGGATAGGTAGTCACAGTTTAAGACATCCTGAACTCATTTCGAACGCCAATATTAGGAACTTTATGGATTTTATATTTACACATTTGTCTTCTATTTTCATATACTCATACTGTTAAATAGAAAAAATGTACTTTCCCTAAAACTTTCAAATTCCAGATTTTTACTGATAGGTAACATTTTAGATCCTCCTGAACGCATTTAAAATATTTTTAGAAATATATCCATGTACGTATATGTGGATACTAAAAAGTTGACTAATAGGATATATTTTATCTGATTGTACTGCGAATAAACAGTTAACTTGCACCTTTAAGTTATTTGTATTTTAGATCAAAACAACCAAAGAAATATATGATTAGAAATACTATTTATATATATATATATATATATATATATATATACATCTATATATATATATATATATATATAAATATATATATATGTATATATATATATATATATATGTATATATATATATATATGTATATACTATATGTATATATGTATGTGTATAAATATATATATATATATATATATATATATATATATATATATAAATTCCCAAATAGGACAAGTAGCAATGTACTCGTAAAATTTCTAGATAAGTGACGGAAGTAACGGCCGGGGGGAGTTGCGACCCCCAACACTCCGGTTAAAGCTTTTTTCCGCCATGGCAAACGCTCCCGGTAGCCGATACTCCCTACACTATTTTCTTCATGACTCTTATAAAACCGTAAAAATTACATACATACATATACACTTTCAATATCTTGTAAAAATCCAAATGTTTACTACAATACGCTAAAACAAACCAAAAAGGACACACTATAAAAATATAATAATTAATTTAAAATACAAATGTATGAAATCACTTCACACGTGGTTATTTAATATCCCAATATCAATATATTCAAAAATTAATGTTTGAAATGCAAGACAGAGAGGTTATATTTAAAAATTCGGATATAAGACCAATTGGCAACTCTATCGCCATATAAATACAATTGTATGAATTTACTTCACTCGTGGTTATTTAATACTTTAAAATCAATATATTCGAGACTAATGAAATCCAAGTCCGAGAGGTTATTTTAAAATTGGATGTAAGACCTATTAACAACATTATTGCCATAAAAATACCAATGAATGAAATTAATTCACTCGTGGTTATTTAATCCTTTAAAAACTATATATTCAAAAACTAATGTTTGAAATACAAGTCAGAGTGGTTGTTTTTTTAAATATGGATACAAGACCTATTGGCAGCATTATCGCCATATAAATACTGATGTATGAAATTACCTAATGTATGAAAATATATATATATATGTATAATATATTATATATATATATATATATATATATATATATATATATATATATTATACATTGATATATATATATATTAATAAATATTATCCGTATCAATAAATGTCATTATTACTTTCAGTATTTAATCATTAACCCCATATGGTAAGTACGTTCCATTTTCAATGCCCTCAATGCAGGAGTCTGTATCAAATGATACGTGGCAAGTCCTAATCAGAGTAATGGATTAACACTATAGAATGTAGCCTTGAATGAACAGAACGGGTTGCTAATCATTGCAATACAATTTGATGTAACATTGTTACTACGGGCAACATAATGATATGGTAGACTAACAATAAAATATGATAGCTACAAATCACGTACAGTTCGGCTCCAGTTACCCAAACAGTATCAGAATTGGATATAGGATTATTTATAACTCCAAATTTGCGCAGCAAAAATGGCCATATATGAAAAATGA
The DNA here is from genome assembly GCA_951213105.1 of Amaurobius ferox. NCBI lineage: Eukaryota > Metazoa > Arthropoda > Arachnida > Araneae > Amaurobiidae > Amaurobius > Amaurobius ferox. The sequence continues at coordinate 46,404,595 of OX578145.1, forward strand.
CTCAACAAAGAAGAAAGTTTTTGCGGAATACGATTTTGGTTTATTCAATACATAGGGTTCTAGGAAAATCTTTAAATACTTCCACAACTTCAGGATAAACGTTTCCTGAGATTAAATGTGAAATCTATCTATAGTAGAGTCACCAATATGGAATAAATATAGGTGATTGAAGCGCCATCTAGTGGAACATTAAAGAAGTTAGGAAAACGAACTCATCAACAAAGCGAGATATAAGGAAAATATCAGTTTCAACGTTCTAGAGCATTGCCAAATCTGTAGCAATTGTCACTACATTGGTTGAAGGAGATAATTATTTGACAAAATATGTTGTGATTGGCAAATGTTTGCTACATTCAGGAATAATACAAAATACGGCTCTGGCATGCATAGGAATCTAATGTAGAATATTGTTCAAAATACTTCCTGCAATCTATAATACGTATTTGAGAAGCAATATTACACAGTAATTCGTGGCAGAAATTTTCTCTTGCGATATCTATTTCTACAGATCAACCACAGATAACGATTAGATGTTGATTAATATGAATTCAACATAGAATTCTGCGGAGGTTGGGAGTTTACTAAACATATCCATTATCGGTTCCATTTTCAATTCCGGTTCCAAAATTTGTATATCTTAAGACGAGGGATTAATAGCTGTTGCAGATTAGTCATCACATTCTTGAGAGAGCAAAATTATTCAAAGCATTTTCATTTCCGGTTACTTTTTAACTTTCACTTAAAAAAACTTTATCGAAATATCTATTTCTCAAGTTAGGTTATACATAAAACTTAGAGAATAACTGTTATAGATGAAGCATTAGATTATGGACTCACCAAATATTTCCATTTCTGGTTCTTGTGATATTACTTCCGATTAAAAAAATTGTGTTTTCCTTGAAACATATATTTCTCAGATTCTGATATAGATATAACTAAGTTGATAACTGATATGGAAGCGGTAGAAAATTTTGGAGGGCGTGAGAGTTAATTAATATTCCTATTTCCATTTTTTTAACACTTTACAACAAATTTGAAAAGTGTTTATGACTTTGTTCATTCTGTCTGTCTGTCTGTCTGTCCGTTAGAACGATAACTGCCGTAAAAATGACTTAATCAAAATTAAATTTTAGTATGTTGTTCAGACGGTCTGTAGGACCTATGGGAATATAAATGAATAATATCACCCAATTAGTTTTGGATTGAACCCGGGTTGAAAAAATGAAATACATTGAGGCCTATGGGACCTAATTTTTCAAACATTTTTTAAGCGGATTTAAAATTCACAAATTGCTTTGAAAATTTTAGGTAATAGTCAAATTGTTCCATAAAATATATAAAAAAAAATTCAGCGAAATATATTCAGTAGTTTTTTAAATAAAAATTAAAATAATAATTACACATCTTATATGAAACGATCACGTGACCATGATATGAAACGATCACATGACCCACTTCAAAATGATATATGGCATCCATCTTGTTTCAAAATCGTGATTTTTTAAAGTTCTTTTTAATTCATATTGAGTGTTGTATCCGTCCTAAAACTACTTTATTTTTGCTTAAATTCTGTGCATCTACATACTAAAACAACACAATGACAATATATTTGAGGATAAATTCTCATTCAAATTTGATTATTTCTACAACTAAGCCTATTTTTCACCTATGTAAAATGTAAACAGCAAAATATGTAGAATGAGTTGTATTAGAATTACTGTATTTCTTTAACACAAAATAATTCAGTCCATGGAGTCTGCATGGCTGATATGAATGAAATATTAATTGATTTTATAAACAGAAGGCCGATTTTTTTCGATGAAGTTTTAAGCATAGAGTTTATGAATTGTAGCTCCATGGTCTTAATTTTTAAATAAAATAAATTATGAATGTATTGTGATGAATGAAATGAATGGGAGAAAGTTATCTTAAGTTATCTTAAGTTAAGAAATCCTTCTTTTATAGAGAGATCCAGGCGTGTTATTTTTTCTATGACGTCATTTGAATTTATTTTCGATGAAGTTTTCAAATATAACAAATTATTGCAGTATTATGATAGTTTTAAAATATTACCGTGGAATGTATTGCATTTTAGAGATATTTAAACCAGGCAATTTATATTTCAATGCCGTCATTTGAATGAAGTTCATTTTTTTCAATGAAGGTTTAAGTTTTCAAATATAATAAATCAATGTAGTATTGTGATAAGTTTTAAAATATTACCGAGGAATGTATTGCATTTTCGACTTTTTTAAATAAAATTGCATTGAAGTTGGAAAGTGTTTCATAATCAATGCCTTAAGCATGGTTGATCTTTCTTGTTTTACTTTTGGTTCAGAAATTTTCATTGAAACGTATATTTAATCGCATTGAATTTAAATAGAGGATGAATGATATGGATTCAGCATCGAATTCTAGAAGAGCTTGAATGCTCACTAAGAAATTTCATCTCCGATTCTGAAGATAACACTTCCCGTTATTCCGAAAATTGGTATGATCGTGCAAAATAATTATGCAAAAGAAAGAACAATTGCATAACAGTTGTGTCAGAAATGAAGTGCATATACCATTTGTCTCTATATGAAGGAGATTGCTGCTACTTATAATTAGTGACTGCATATCTAGAAACTAATGAAGCACTGAGGGTAGCGTAGAATGTGAGAAAGTATTGTTCCCCAAAATATTTTGATTTCAAAATTTTGACGTAAGTATATGTCTTAGGAGCTCTTGAACATATTTGACTGTTTCTGGAATGATGTCCTTCTGCCTGTCTGACTGTTTGTCTGCTTATCTGTCTGGGGTCGATTTCTGGTGCCCACGATAACTGCTAAATATATTGATGGATTTTTACGAGATTTTACATTCGGCTTTGCTAACGAAAGTTTTAGAACTAGATATAATTTTATGAAATTAGAACACAAACTTCAAAATTTTAAATTTTCTTAACAGGACAGCATAGGACAAATCATTGGGAAATTTGATATAACTATGCATAAAAATGGTTATGCATGTTTCAATGACCAAAAAACATATGAATTTTTATTACCTACGAAACTTACTAATTATAGTGAGAAATAGTCACGATAAAATTTTTGTGTTTGTGACATTATTAGTCTGGCTGCAAAAAACATTAACAAACTTGGTATCAAGCAAAACATTTTTTGAAAACCTTTGAAATGAAGGGTAACATATCATAATTGTGATCATTTAGACCACAAATTTAAAGAATTTTCTTGTAATATTCGCAAAAAAATGTTCAGAAACAAATTTTGGAATCAGAAAATAAAGTTGAGTCACAATCCAATTAATGTATTTACATGTTAAACCCTATCACTTACATTAGAGTGGAATCTATATCATCCTTGCATATTTGAAATCAGCTACTTTATTCTACATTTTACGACACTTTGCGCCAGAAGTAAAATGCAATGATCATTTTATTAAGCGAAAATGAAAAAAAGAAGAAGCCGTAAAATCCTTCGTAAAATATAAAGTAATGAAGAATACCGTCAAAAAGTAAAATAACAAAAAAATAATATCGGGATCACTTTGTAAAGTTAAATTTTTAGAAACTATAAAAGCAACACGATGTATAAAATTCAATAATCACATTAAATGCACAATTATTGTAATTGGACTTGAATTTGAAAACTGATTGTTTTGGCATTAAAAATATGAAAATTATAGTTAGTATACACTCGTCAAAAGTGAAATTGCAACACCATGAATGAACGAACGTAGTCATATGCAAATTACAGTACCGGTAGAAGAGAGAGCCATATGCAAATGATTAAGTTTTCGTACGAATCGGGTCACCTGACATCGTTGTAGACTGGCACTATTAACGATTGCACCTGCGTGTACCCAAACCTTTCGCAACGGGTTTCATTAAGTACAGCTGCGTGCACGGTACTTGAAAGTTCTCTACACAGGGATATACGTCTGGTTTGGTGTCGTAGTCATCCCATCTGGACCAATGAATGGCATCGGGTACTGTTTACTGATGAATCTCGCTTCTGCCTGTGGAGGAATGACAGCCATGGAAGGGTGAGCCGTTTGTCCTTGGAACGTCACTTGCCAGCCCATATCACCGAGCATCACACCGGCCCCACGGCAGCCATCATGGATTGGGGCGGTATCATGTTCGATCAGCGGACAGCTCTGGTGCTCATTGCAGGTAATCTGGCAGCGGACCTGTATGTCACACAAGTTGTGATGCCTGTGGTTCAGCCACTGGTGCAGTCTGTCGTCGGCACTGTGTTCCAGAAAGACAATACCACACCTTACACCACACTACGAACTCTCAACAGCCTGGACGGAATTCACACACTTTTCTGGTCGGCAGCCCTGCCGAATCTCTCTCCCATTGAACACGTGTGAGCTCTCATAAGACTTCAGGTACACCGGGGACCATCGGTATATACCGTAGACGAACTACGTGCCGCAGTTGACTCTGCTTGGCAAGAATTACCTAAGAAAGTCAATTATAGCCTCATCGATAGTAGACCTTGCCGTTTAGAGGTATGTATAGCTGCTCGTGGGAGCCACATTCTTTACTAAATAAACAGGTTCATTTCGCATATCTGTGTTTGTTCTTCCAATAATTTGCATATGACTCTCTCCTCTACCGGTACTGTAATTTGCATATGGCTACATACATTCCTTCATGCTGTTGCAATTTCACTTAGACGAGTGTATAATTAATTCTTAATGTTATTGTTCATATATTAAATTTATAATCCAGACTTTTGTCACTAAATGTATGTATTAATCCAGTTATCGTATATAACTAGACTTAAATGATTTTGCAGGATAGGGAAGCTTACAGTAATATTTAGGGTGAAAAGGGGGTTATTTCACTTCTTTCATACATAGGGGGTATAAAGTCAATTAATAAGATGCAGAGTGTCAAAGAATTAATAATAAGTATTTTTGTTCCTCCCCAAAAGATGGGAAAGGACCCCAAAAACTAGTGTATACAATCTAGTTCTCAAAAACAGCCGAATATTTAGACAATGAAATTGACTTCATTATATACAAGGTGTAAAATATTCATAATCGGAAAGCTGGAACACATGTAATAAGATATTGTGTTTCACAGTGCCACAACGTTTACACTGTTACATGCAAAAAATAAAATGTATACTTTAAAATCGTGTTTTGCAGCTTACGCTGTGTAATAAAAATGTTTACTACTATTTGCAACATTCTACAACATATTTTTAATTGATTTTTCCACCAATCTTTATCAAATTGCTAGATAGTCCCTACTATATCCCTAAAAAGGGGGATTAGCCACCTAAGGTTATCAAGTAGCATCATAGGGGTTTCCTATACATCTGCATAAAATGTATACGATAACCCATGATTTTCGAGTTATTGTTTTAATCCATGACATTTATTGACAACCTTTATATAAATAATTATTAAATATTAGACAACAATATCTACATTTGGCAAAGATTTTGTATCATCTAAATTGTAAGTTTTTCTGTATATATAAAATAGGCACATTGTGCGCTAATAAGTTATTGAATAAATGTCAATAAATAATTAATAAATATGCAATACTTATTAGTATTTGTAATATAAATTAATTTATTATCTAAACGGTTTTCCTTCTGTCTGGCTATTAACTTCAAAAATACTAATTACAAATCCAGAGTAATATGTTTTTTTGTCGGTATTAATAGTGTGAAAAAGTAAATGTGGAAATACAATTCTATTTTATGGAGGAATTAAAGTACGGGATTAAAAGAGTAATTTAAGTAAGGGATTAAAGAAGGAATTAAAGGAAGAATTACGGTATTAAAGGAAGAATTAAAGTACGGGATTAAAGGAGGAATTAAAGTACGGGATTAAAGGAGGAATTAAAGTACGGGATTAAAGGAGATATTACTTTATTTTATGGATGATTAAAATTTTGCCTTAAAAGAATATATTTTTTAATCTTTGTATTATACATGAAAGGTAATTGGTATTTTTCTTTGTAATTTTTCTACAATTGCATTGTTTGAATGCAACAGTGAAGCATGAATATTGCCGTTATTGCTATATTATATTGCTGTATATATATATTATGCTGAACGCATGGGCGTCCATAGGAGAGGGCAAGATGAGGCACTTGAAACCCCCCTGGACGTCCAAGTTCACAAAATCCGATATAAAGCTAGTCAATGTTATGCATCTTATATTTCAGTTTATATCCCCCCTCTTCCAGGTAAAAATGTCTATGTGTGCTCATGTACCACAGAGCGTTAAATGGAACTATACCATTTCAATCATTTCAATGGTCATTGTTTTTCTCCCCATGGTAAGATATTTTAATCATGCATTTTATTACATATCTGTATACCTTTAAAACGTATATTCAGTCAGAATACAAATTCTTACTGAAAGCCTACAAAGTTCTGCTTTTTATATCTGCAAATGTGGTTCAATTTTGTTTCTATCTGTTTTAAAATATGAGTTACAGCTATTTTTACATTTCTTCATACCAAATATTTAGAATTTGAAGTAATGTTCTGCTAATCGGAAGTGATCTTAAATGCCTGTATATATATACATTCAATGTGTGATGATGAATATAAATTAAAACTTAAATTCAACTTTCAACTCTTTAAAGGACGTAAAAAATCTGGTAACGAACGTTTTGATAAACATATGTCAGCACAGTTATGATTCGTAGCATGTGTGAGCTTTAAGGAGAAAATAATAATAGGTTTGAATAATAAAGATGACGATCTGTACAAATTAGAGACATTTTAAAGTTTAATTTTGATTTTAAAAGTAGGATTTGTATTTAAATTCTATTTTAGCTTTTTCTCGAAATGGTTTTTTATGAAAAAGGTCATACTGCTGAAAATACAAAAAAAAATATTCAGCATTTTTAGGGATATATTTTATAAATATATAATGGGAATAATATAATATACTAATGATTATATAGTCATTTTTTGTTTTAAGAATTGATATATTTTTTTATGTCAATACTTTAACTCTTAGAGCTTATTAAGTCAATCAAATATTGGGCTATAAAAATGAAAACAGTCTAGTTGCTAGAGTAAGTTATTGTAATCATAATAATATTTACAATATATAAATATATTGATTTAAATTTGAGTTATCATCTTTTGTAGAAGTGTCATTTTCTAGGAAGTTGTACATATCTTCCCTGCTACAAAAATTCCAAACCCATCTTTTTAGCCATATTTTACAATAAAATGACCATAACAAAAAATAATTATTTGATAATTATACTTTAAGTGTACACATAGTTCTTACATCAACGATTTTACATTTACTTATGTATATGTGTGTGTGTGTGTGTGATGTAACTTACACATATATACCAATTTTTTAAGTCAGTCGTTAGTGTAGAGTGCTGTAGGGGCCTTAATATGGAGGCAAATTAAAATTTTAAATTACGTCATCTGCAAGTCCCTCATTTTCCCAGATACAATTTCATATTTTTCAGATTGGTCTGTCCCCAGATTGGCGACTGACAAAATTGGAATAAAGAAGATATATAGATAAATATTATTCAGGTAAAAATCCAAGAAATAGGCTATGAATTATGTGACTGTTCCCTACGGCTAGTCAAATTTTAATATTGTAGATAAATAGATAATAGCACATGACATTTCTGATAAAAACTTGAAATCCACAGACGTTGAGTTGTTACAAATACAACTAAGAATAGCAGATGGATTGGAAATCGATGGTTCTTTAGAGAGATATCGTGCGACGGCAAAAAAGCGGAATTTGTTTTATAAGCGAATAAAAAGTCAAATGGAGAAAATGAAATTACAGGAATAGTAACACCGTAATCAAAAATTTGAGAAAGTATTATTTCTTTGAAAATTTTCGATTTCGAGATTTTGATGCCAATATATGTTTTAGGACATTCCGAACACGTTTTGGCTATTTTTGGGGTGGAGTCCGTCAGTCAGTCTGTCTGTCTGTCTGTCTGATACCTGTGGTCGATTTCTTGTGTTCATGATAGTAGCCACAAATATTAATGGATTTTTGCGAAGCTTTGTATCCGGCATTGTCATCCAAAAATGCCAAATTTGAAACTATGCCGATTGGTTAAAGAATTTACCAATGAAGAAATAACGCTGCATCGACCTGAGGACAACCAATGAAATATGGTGGGCTTAAAAGGATGTGTTTTCTGGTCATGGCAATTAATCCGATACTATAGAAAATATTTAGGTGATTGAAAGATGTCTGATTTGTTTTAATTTTTAAAAGGAAATTAGTTATGCCCTGTGATGTTAAATGATAATCAAATATGATGCATTTTATGAAATTATTAAGGTTTAAATGAATGAATAATGAATTATGTAAAACAATAAAATATGGAAATAAATAAAATAAAGAATGTTAATAATTTTGCTAAATTTGTTAAAATGTTGTTTATTATGTGAGAGGTGTCAATAAATGCATATAAAATGTATAAATAGTAGGCGAGTGAATATGCATATATAAAATATAGTCAATTAGTCAAAATTTAAATTTTACTTTAATTTAGAGCTCGATCTAATTTAATGGTAATTAGTGCATATAACTGATATATATGGTGTAAAAAACCGTCTATGTGTTTACAACAAGACATTTTAAACTCGTATCAGTTATTCATGACAAACTTTCAGTGACCAAAAATGACAATTATAGAGTTGCCAAGGACAGAAATTTTAAGGTGTTTCTTTTTTGTTTACTTGTGTGGCGGAGAGTATATGTGACCAGGAGACATGTTAGCAGTGTGATTGTACGTAGATTTATCATATCTACCAAACTAAATAAAGGCCCAGACTCTTATGCACCAGTTTACAACAGCTCTGGCCTGAGAGATCATGAAAGAATGGCACTTAAATTACAGGTGTGGTTAGGTTAGAAAATCTAATGGAAGCCAAAGCTGAAACCATGCAGATTGGTTAAAGAAATAACCAATGATGAAGTATTTCTGTGTCGCCCTGAGGGCAACTAATGAGATACGGTGGGCGTGTCTGAACCTCAGGCGAAACGGTGTAGCAACAGATATAAAATTAAACCGATAAGAGTCATTATTCGCATTGAGAAGATGCACTCATTAAGTTAAATATGCTTTAGTAGACAGAGTTGATATGTAAAATAGTCGATATTAAGAAATGGTGTGAATATGTGCACTTTAAGAATTATGAGGCTATGCCGACCAAGATTGTATTTTGGCATTCAGTATGCAGATAAAGATATGGTGTGACGATATTCAGTTATTATTCAAATATTGAGAGTTGGTGCAACAGTAAATGACCCACTCTCAGTGAAAAGTCTAAAGACGATAAAAGAGGTATGCATCAGTCAGCTGTTATAAAAATTCATAATTATTTTAGGCAAATAAATACCTTGTCTCACACACCCAGTCTCCTCCTTAAATATATATATATATATTTAATGTAAGTGAATCTTAAATGTATATATTTAATATATAATGTTGATTTAAAAGTTTAAAATGGTGGAAGTTAATTTTGTAGTATTTAATATACTTATGTTTTAGGAACTCGTACAAAGAATTTATGGTGGACGCGGCAACAATGGAATGTACGGCTATAAGATATACGGGCAATTAAAAATGATAATGTTAGTCAACCAAAATTCACTATTTAATAATTAAAAGGAAGCAAACCGGGTCTAACTTTTTTTGCGTACCACAGTATTAATCGGCAGACTTTTTCAAGTTCTTTAAAATAAAGGGTAACACGCTATAGTTGTAATCATTTGGACCCACGAGACAGGTTTTTCACAAATTTTCTTGTAAACTTTAGGAAACAAAACGAATTATGGTATGAGGAAGTCGATTTAAGCCACACACTAGTTAATTCAATGTACATTAATGTTACTTAACTGAAAAAGATTCCATTATATTTTCACATTTTCTTGCTAAATTAAAAAAAGAAAGTGGATAAGTATATACTTGTGTTCCGAATTAAAAGAGACAAAAATTATTTCATATTTTCACCTTTATTATTTCTATCTCAAAATATTTAAATTAAAATCTAAAAGACAAGAACATAATTTCTCCTTAAACGCATTTCTGTAAAAGACACCTAACTCAAATCTCAGCTAAATTCCCAAAAGAGCATGTCGATAAATTCCATCACTATGGCAACATCCGTGAACGTCACGAAAAGCATGAGACTCGAATATCATTAAACATGCAAAATATGCGAATGACGTTGTTTGAAAAAAAACCCGCACATCTGTAGGCTTATTGGCGTGAAGCATATATTCGTAAATCTGGTGCATTGCGTAAAATTCACTCAACAGTAGGCGTTGCGTTTTTGTAATCAATATGATATTTTTCATAGCCCTGGAAAATTCTAAAACTGTGGCAATTAGTATTTATAGGTGCAGAAGATATACTCTTCAAATGTCAATGCAGCAGTGTTTTTTTATAATAAACATTGATAATTAAATATGACTTTTCTTCGTGGGAATTCCTGGTTGAGTTGCATTTCCTGCAAGTTGTGAAATGCGTGTTCATTTTTAATGGCCATGATAATATTGTTTTAAAATAGTTTAAAAACAGTGAAAAAAGTTTGGAGTAAAATGTAGAACCAGGGATGATTTGAATAAAATATTTAAATAAAAAATATACAGAAATTTCTGTTGTTTTCAATACGCAACGTTTATGTATGCAAGTAACGAACAAGAAATCTATGAAAGTGACTTCATATGGAGCAAATGATGTATACACTTTATTCTTAATGCAAATTTTAAACATTTTTATTCTCTTTTGCATAATTATTTTATACAGTCATGCGAACTTTCAGAAAAATTGGAAGTGTCATCTCCAGAACCAAAAATTAGAATTCTTAGGAACCTTCACCCTAAAACCCCACTGATATTCATTGTTGGATCAAAACCATTAATCTTTTAAGCTTTATCTACAGTCAGTCCTAAAAAATAAATGTTTCCAGGAATATTTTTGATCCAGATATGTAAATAAAATCAGGAAATGGAAATTTTAAGTGAGTCGATCTTAAGAAATAGACATTTATAAATTTTTTAACCGAAAGTGGTAAAAGACTTTGAAGTTAAAATCCTTAGTAAACACCCACTACTCTCCAGAATTTGATTTTAAGCTTATTCCGTATCAGGCATTATACATATATATATATATAATATATATATATATATATATATATATATATATATATATATATATATATATATATATATATGTATATGTATATATGTATATATATATAAATATATATATATATATATATATATATATATATATATATATATATTATATATATATATATATATATATATATATATATATATATATATATATATATATATATATATATATATATATATATATATATATATATATATATATATATATATATATATATATATATATATATATATACAGGGTCTTTATAATTAAAGTTCCACTTTGAAATGGCCATAAAAGGAAAACTACTGGACAGAATGCTATCAAACTTGGTAATAGTTTACATGAGGTCATGGGATCTTAATTTTCCGCAAAAAAAAATTCAAAAATTCACCGCCAGCGGGGAATGGCGCTGTATGCAATATTGTTAAACGAAATAAGGCATGACGACATCTGCTTAAAAAGTTTTTAATCGTTTCTAAAACGTGTTACAAATCATGTTCAATGTGGCTTCTACCATTTTCTGAAATCAAGTTAAATCGCATTACTGCGTTCCCAACAGTAGCTCTTAGCATATCAGGAGGAATGTTACGGACATGTCGGTATATCGCATTTTTCAATTCCGCCAAGTTGTTTATGTTATTACCATAAACAGTGGCTTTGAGGTAACCCCATAGCCAGAAGTCACAGGGTTTGAGGTCTGCTGATCGGGGTGGCCAAGAAATGGGGAAGTGTCGGCTTACAATCCGGTCATCCGTGAAATGTTGCTTAAATAACTGTTTAACACATGTACCAATGTGAGGTGGAGTTCCGTCCTGCATAAAAATCGTGATATCTAAATTGCCACGTTGCTGAAACTCAGGTATCACGAAACGTCTTAACATCGATTCTAAGGGAGCAACAGTCACAGTGTTAGTCACGGGCCCAGCTGTCGATTGCTCTTCAACAAAAAATGGTCCAATTATAACATTAGCTGTCATACCACACCAAACAGTGACTTTAGGAGAATGCAATGTAACTGGGTGGATAACATGAGGGATGTATTTGGCCCATATCCTGCAGTTATGGGTGTATTGACATCCCCATTTAGGTAAAAATGGGCCTCATCCGTCCACAGAATGCTCCATGGCCAATGTTCATCTTCCTCCATCCGTGCAAGAAATCGCAAGCGAAAGATTCTTTCACAGCAGGATCGTTATGTTCAAGTTGTTGAATAAGTTTGATTTTGTATGGGTAGTACAGCAGAACTTTACGAACGATTTTGTACACCGTACTCAATGGTAAGTCCATTCGACGTGCAACAGCACTTACTCTGCAACGCACTATATGGTTATGCCCTGTGTGTGCTTTCCATTCTTGCTTCCTCTACTGCTAATACAACAGCCTCCTCGGTTTCCACAGAAACAGGCTTCCGTCCCCGGCCAGGTGCAACAGATAACAGACCTGTGACTTCAAACTTTGCCATCATTTTCCTCAAAACCTGCGGTGTCGTTGGCCCTCGGCATATTCGTCTAACGTTACGATACTTTTGCAAAGCGGATGTAGAAATATCACTTTCGTTTTTACCAGAAATATGTATTACTGTATGAAAGAAGTGTACAGAAAAGTATAAAAGTGGTCAATAGTGTACGCACTATATGGTTCCGCTAAATGGTCGCTAAGTGTACGCACTATATGGTTAAGGTAAATGGTCGCTAAGTGTACGCACTATATGGTTAAGGTAAATGGTCGCTAAGTGTGCGCACTTTATGGTTACGCTAAATGGTCGCTTAGTGTACGCATTATATGGTTACGCTAAATGGTCGCTAAGTGTACGCACTATATGGCTATGTTATTGCTAAATGTAAGCACCCGTTGTCACCATATAAAGAGAGCCCTTCATAATTTTTTGTTTTACTCTTTATTAAAGTAATAAAAAAATAAAAATAAATAAGTAAAAGGATTTTCTATCGAATTGTAGCAAACTTAAATGTAAATGTTATAAAAATTAACACGTTATGGATGCAATAATGATATTTTTCTGAATTAATGAAGTATGACTTAACTGGATAAGAATTCGTTATTCTGCAGTTTGTTAACATTTTTTTTCCAAAATTCTGCAAGAAAAAAAATGAGAAATCTGTATTATTTGTCCAAAAGACCACAATGATAGCATGTCATCCTTCACTTTAAAGGATTTAAAAAAAATACTTGAAAAATAATTTAAAGGGATTGACAGTTCGACAATGAACCTCTTCGGAGGAATAACATGCCCCCAGCGCCCCGAATAGCACTAATGATATCACGAACACAAAATTGTATCGCCGAAAGTTTTATCACAATGATTGAAGCTATTAAATTTCGTGATCATTGCACCATAAAAAATCAGATGTGGGAAACACATGACTTTCCTTACATAATGTAATCAATTTCGTCCATTTGCAGTAAAAAAATATATAAGATCCACGGTACTGTGTTTTTAATGCTGAATTGTGCATTTGGCGATTTTCCGGATGACAACATGCAATACTATTTCAAAGTTCCCAATTCACTTATATTTCACACAACTCTAAATTAACATTTATCAATATTGATAACATCCTCAATAAGCGTTATACTCCATGTAATAAAATAGTTTAATAATTAATTCATCAATTAGGCGTCTTTTTCATTAATTTAGCACCATTTTTACAATTTTAACGAACTTTTTGTCAATCTGGAGCAATAGATCGCCATGTTGGAGATACTTTGTTAGAATATTCACCAAGTTTTTCAAGTACATCGCCAAGTGTTACAGAAAAACGGATAGACAAGCATTTTTATATACCAGAATGTATTTCCCTTCATATGGAGGAAATCAGAATTGCCGAAGTATTTCATCTCGTTTGGCGTCATTTTTATCAATTTCGCGAAATTTTTGTCACTTTGGCAACAATTAAAATAGTCGCCCAGTTTGCGATGTCCCGCAAAATTTCTCGCCAAGCCGTACCAAGGGACGGACGGAGAAATAAGTAATACGTATAGTCTATTCTCATGTTCATTCCAAGATATTGTACTTATCAATTAGTCGTCAGCGGCAGTTTCATCAATTTGGCGAATTTTTATCAATTATGTGACATTTTCGTCTATTTGGTAACTTTAAAATGGTCACTAAGTTAGAGATATTACGAAGAATTCGTCGCCAAATTTTTATCCAAAGGTTACGGACTGAAATATATAGAACGAATATATATATATAGAACTCGTAGATTTTTATATTCCTTCCAAAATAGTGAATTTTCGTCAACAATTCATCAGTTTCATTAATTTAGCACCATTTTTATGAATTTGACGATATTTTTGTTAATTTGGCAATATTTAGAAAAGTCGCCAAATTGGCGGAATTCTTCCAAATTCGTCTCCAAAAACTCGCCAAGCGTTATGGATGGAGAAATAATATATCCTTATAGCCGATAAACGACTCTCGGCGTCCAACTTCACAAGTATTACCCAAAGTATATTTTCCTATGAATGGGGCGAGATAGATCCACGAGAATGATGTCACCCAGTTTATATTATGATATTATGAAAAGTGAACACATTTCACAATAGTTAATAATTTTTTATGTGATTTTTTGAGAAATTTATTAAAAATGTGCAATATCTCGAGAACGGTTCATGTTAGTGTTCTACTGTTTGTGTCAATGGTTTTTAATAAAAATTGACATAAGAAATGACTATTTCTATAATTTTATGAAGGTTTTGATTTTTTAATGACTTTTACAAAAATTCACTCAAAAATTTAGTGAGGTTCTGAACATTCGATTGCATTTAAAAACAATAGACTTCCAGTGTTTACGGATTTTAATTTGTGTGCGAAATTTCGTTTGAATCGCTCCATTCATTCGTGCGATACCGATACACAGAGTAACACAGACGAGAGATATCGATCGATATACACTGTGAGGCTAGGATTAAGTGAGGCAGTTTTATGTTCATTATTTATTAGGTCTGTAATGTTAAATAATAGCATCAAACTTAAGGACGCGAGTTTTGCAGCAACCCTGATCCGATAGTTCAAATTGGCCATAAACCTAGGAGGCTAAAGTGAAGCCGCGAGATTGGTTAAAAATATTAACCAATAGTGAAGTGTCTGGTCGCATTGCCCTGAGGTCGACCAATGACAGCCGAAGAGACGTATCAGACCTCAGGCAAAAAGAGTCGGCAACCAAAAGGTTCTAGATATTTCATATACACTTGAACGTCAGATACCATAGAGACTTCAGCGAAATGTCCTGAGAAAACAAACTCTTGAACGACAGATGAAATGAGTACCAGATTCGGAGGTGTGAAAAGAACGAGAACAGATCAGATGCGATTGAATATAGATTCTAAGACGCAGATCCGATGCGGCCATGTGCAATAGGGTACATCGTTTGAAAGGGCAAAAACAAATTTAGAATTTCGAAATGCAATAGGGAGCAAAAGTTACCCTGTTTTATAACAAAAAACCTGTTGTTAAGGGATTTTTTGAGGAAATAAAATCTTTAGGCCTCTACGCAGCATTGTAATATGCCTAAAAGAAATAAAAATATAAAAAAACGCATTTTTTTTTAAATAAAAACTTTTTTTAATTATCTGTTTGATGTATATGTATTTTAATATATTTAAACAGTAAATATAATTCACATATTTAAACCGTTTTATGAACATTTTAAAACATTAAGCAAAGCCGCTCATAACAGTAATTTTTGCTAGTAAAATGCAGTCAAACCAACTTTTAGATTTTCAGATTATAATTTAAACGTATTCTATTTTTAATCAAATGTGAACCAAAATCGAACATGTATATAAAGTAATGTGCTAATTTTATGCATGGAATAGCATTTTGTGCGCTGTTTTGGAAAAAAAAATATTGTTTGAGCCTTTGTAATATGGGTAAAAAATATAACAAAAATTTGTCTGATTCTTAGGAAAAGACATTTTCTCCAAAACAGAATAACAGTCAAAAGTTTTCCTGTTCTACAAACAAAATGGAATATTAGTGTTTGAAGTAACTAAGCATTAAACAATCTCCTTCAGATCCCTATCAACCTTCAAAGTCTTTGGGAAAAGGTGAGGGGGGGGGGATCAAAATCAAATAACTTCTGCTGCATGCATTGTGCACAAAAAGGTAGAAATACATGAAACACTCTAAATACTATGAAACTACAGTATGAAACACTTGATATACACTTGAAATACAGAGAAAGAAAAGGCAAATTAGAATCATAGTTATAGTACTGGATATTGTTTCTTGCTCTCAAAATTTGGCAGAATTTTCCTTGATTTTGTTGTTGCCCTGACGAATCCATCTTTGGCTTCAGGCACTATTACAGAAACTGAGACTTCGGACATCAGTTTTACATATCGTTCAACAGTTTGCGTGTGACACGGATATAAATGGAAATCAATATCAGGAATTTCTTTCATTTTAATAAATTCTGCTAACTCAGTATCTGATATTGCATCAAGAATTGGTGGAGAAGTGACGTCACACTCTGCCCAAAATATGAGATCGGTATAATCTTGAGAATGGAATCATAAATTCTAACTGCATTTGCTCTGTCACCTTTTCTCATCCTTGCTTTTAAACTGCGTCTAAATCCTAATTCTCTGATGCTACGGCGATTATCATCAAGAGCAACATATTTTCTGAATGGCAAAAGTAAGTATATCTTTGTATCACAGGATCTTCTATTACCTTAAGACTAGAACTGAGGTATCTTGACGATTCTACTAACCTGTGAACTTGACAAGCGCCATATTTACAAGTTCGATATTTTTTATATGGAACCATGATGGTGCATAAACTTTGATAATGAATTCAGTTATAACATTTAATTCTGTGGATGGATTCTGACGTTCTACATAAACTCTTAGTATTGCGTTGGCTGTTGTTACCCACCTTGAATGGGGCAAATGTCCTGGAAGTCAGTTAGCGAGGTCCTCTCTACAAGAACCCAAAGAAATTGCTAGGCAAATTTCATAAAGGTATTTTTGATCTGGACTCAGACTATGAACATCAACTTCAGGCAAACTGCATGGTAGAGGTAAAAAATGTACAACTGTTTTTTGTTCATAGTTCACTAGTTACTTCTCAATTGGCTCACTCTGCTCTCGAGGCCCTGATGTAGCTTTACCAAGATGTCGAGTCAGGTGTCGAACAGACAGTTCGTTGTCGTGTACTTGACAGACAAACCACTGTAAGGGAAGATTTAACTTATTTTCTAAATATCTAATCACACCATTCGTATGCCCTATGTTGATATTAGTTCCATCACACCCAATAGCTCTTACATCATTTAGGTTGAGGTTTATCGATGCAAAGTATTGAATTATTGACGTTGATATACTTTTATCAGTACTGAAATATGGTGTTGTGTGGCCTAAATATGAAGACCCTTGCTCGGCTAATAAATCATAATGTTCTACATTCTTGCTCTTGCTATGATATTTTGCCAACAAGTTTTTCTTGGTAAAGCGTTTGTTCCTTTCTCCAGTAGAAGTAGAGAACAGTTACAACATAATTACTAATTTTAAAATTCTCAGTAAGTGTTTTACGGTTACATAATCGAACTGCTCGTACTTTATTTTTATCAATAACCAGAGTTTCATCTTTCACCGTAATAATACCAACGTCCTGTAAAACTACCGAAGCCACTGGCGATACACAATCTGTGCGATACGTGATATTGGTCATACATTCCTGTTAGTGTGAGAATTTGACGTAATTTATTTTGCTAGACGAATTGGATGACTTATGTATGTCAAAATTCTGGCTTTCACAGAATTCGTTCATTTCCAACGTTGGAGAAACATTGCATTCTTCTTTTGAGATCTCATTAGATGAGGGCATTCGATGGTTTGATTTTCCTCCCACAATGTGCGATTTTCTATTCTTGCATATTTGTTTTCTATTATTTCTGTTTCAACTACATCAATATTTCCTATAATCATTTTTCTGCATGTCTTCTGATCTATCAAGAAACTTCGTTCTGTGCGGGAACTTTAAGTGCCTTTTCAAACTTACATTTATG
Organism: Amaurobius ferox; assembly: GCA_951213105.1. Taxonomy (NCBI): domain Eukaryota; kingdom Metazoa; phylum Arthropoda; class Arachnida; order Araneae; family Amaurobiidae; genus Amaurobius; species Amaurobius ferox. The sequence continues at coordinate 46,422,802 of OX578145.1, forward strand.
AAAATCCAGACATTTGCAAAACGCAATATCAATAATATTTTTTGTGCATTTTCTTTAAAATTATGAACTTTGAGATCATAATTATCGTTCCTTTTTTTCTTAGGATACCGAACTAAGTTAAGATGCTTGTTGTGGTACGTCAGAATCAATTGCAAAATACGATGATGAGAAACAATTGGTATTAATGCTCGCATCCAGATTCTTTCGGTTTTTTGGGCAAATATCACACTGATATCAAAAACTCACGGATCTTTACCCGATAATGTATATTTTAGGTCATGTTGAATAAGTAAATAACACTTTATAACATCTTTGTTGGTAGATAACACAGTATCACAAAATCCGATTTAACTAAAAATAGTACATGAAGTTACACTTCCAATACTTACTTTACTAAAGCTCATTGTTTTCATGTAATTTGTCATAAGGTAAAATTGTCCTTATCAAAATTACCACTATAGGACTTACCTACGATGCCGTCGCTAGGGGTGGAGCATGTAAGCTCCAGGTTCTCTAGTGTGTTGTCATTGGTTCCCTCTGCAGCATTTAGATAGTTCATTAACTTTCCTGGCATTTGTAATTGAAATTACAAAATGTCGTGCACGCCGTACGACATAATTTAACAAGACTTTTAGAGCATATGACAAATACTTAACTTCAAGAAGACAGTCGTTTCGAAGGCGAATCAGCAGTAAGAAATAGTTAACTTTCAACTGGTGCTTTTCTATTAAATTGAAATTAACAGTTTCCAGGAAGGAGTTATCATTATCCTCTGTTGGGAAAATTCGAACATCAAACATATAGTTATAAGTCTGTACTGTTCTTTAGGAAAACTTCTTCTGTTCTTAACTGTTCTTTAGGAAAACATTTTCTTTTCAAACTATTGGAAATTTAATTGATAAATAAAATTGCATTCACATATAGTGTTAAAATGTTAAATTTGAAAACTTTCTGGTCTTGTATAGAGGCCTGAAGATATTAGAATATTATTTAGAAATGTCTAGACTGTCTAACGATCGGGCAGAGCAACTTTTGGTCACTATTGTGTTAACGATTTCGAAAAAAAATTACGGCCCACCCTAATGTGTAATAGCCAGTTGTGCGAGTGCCAATGTAAAAGACAGGTGACCGTGTGTCAATGCACAAAGACGAAATTGGAGGTATGTGTACATAATAATTGTATTAGGTCATATCCCATTTCATAGATTAACTTACCAGGTCTCACATGTCCAATCTCCATTGCAAAAAATATGATACATATTGTTGTAATTGATTTAATAATTAAGAGAATATTCGTACTAAATAATATTATTCTAAAGTTAAAAAAATGATGCAGTTAATTGTGGTTGTATGGTAATGTATTCTATTCCAGAAACTCGCACTGAAGATAAAATGGTGGGTTAAAGCGGCATTTCTAGTATCAGCGCAATGGGTTTAAATAATTTCAATAATTTTCTTTTTTCTGCATCACATTTAGTTTCCGTGACACTTTGGTGCGAGTTTGAAATTAAAATAAAAATTTTGATAAATACTACTAAGGTTCATAAAAATAATAAATTTAAATAAAGTAATAAATAATTTTAATGCAGGAGCATGTGATAACCAGATGATAGCATTTTTAAATTAAAATATACACATTCACTAAATGTATAATGAAATAATTTGAATATATTGAAGATAAATTGAAAATAATTTGTTTGAAAAAGTAATATTAAGAAATTTGCATTTAGAAGAGTTTGATGTGCATTATGTTGAATTGTGTATTTTATGCTATTAATTAGGATTTTGGAAGGGATGATTTTGTTTTAAATGCCTCCGAGAAATACTAGACGGCAGAAGACGCCTCAAAGATCGCAATTTGGGATTGTTGTTGTTGTTGAGACCCAGACCGTCCGACCTACCAGAAAGATGTAAGGTAATCGTTTGGACGCAGGGAAGCGCCACTCAATTTAGACCGGTACCCAGTGGGGGAGGCATCCACAGGGACTGTACCCTCCTTCCCCTATCACCAACCTTTCGGAAGGACTTACGGACCCACATGTTTAACGTGATCGTACTCCGCATGAACACGGTGGCAGTTGTGGCAGCATGCAAATCCAGAGTGCAAACCACCGGGCTACCGCGCCCGAAATGGGCCAACAGCACGCGGTGTTCCCAGGTGGTCACCCACACAAGTACTAACCGCGCCCGATGGTGCTTGAGTTCGGTGATCTAACGAGAACCGGTGTTTTGATCACGGTAGGGCCGATGGCGCAATTTGGGATTGTTGATAATCCAAGGTTAAAAATGGATAATTTTGGATTAATAAATTTATTGCCTGTTTTTAATGGACGTAAAGACGAGACTGTTGAATCTTTTATCGCGCAATTTAAAATTGTGACAAAGATGACTGAGTGGTAAAAAAATGAGGCAATAATTTTAAAACCCAGAAATAAGGAGAAAGTGCATGAATTTTTGTCAAAAAAATGGAACTGCAAATAGCAATTAATATTGAGAAAATCAAAAATTTATTATTGAGACAATTTAAAACGTCTCTTATAGTGCTGCAAAAGCAGACAAATTTAAATGAAACTAAAATGAAGTCAGGAATTAAAGTGTCGGAGTTGGAGTTTGTAAATAGTCAATACGGCCAATGAATGTTCGTAATAAATAATGTTATTTTAAAGTTAAAACATGTTGCAGTTATTTGTGGTAGTATGTTAATAAATTGTATTCTAGGAATTCGCACTGAAGATAAAAAATGGGGGGGTTAAAGCGCATTTCAAGTATCAACTCAATGGGTTTAAGTAATTTCAATAATTTTGTTTTTCCTGCTCCACACACACTACACATACACTCACAGACATCACCTCAAAAACGTTTGATTCGTGTTTAGGGATGTTGGAAACGTGCTCTCACGTCGAAAACTCGGATTTGAATTCTCGACCCCGTCACAATACAGTCCTTATATATATCCTTATACTCCTTATATATTATACTATGTATATAAGGAAAATAATAAACCTTTGTGTGCATAATTATGTCAAATTTTATCCTATTCTACCATGTTAAGAAAATATAAAATTGCGAATACATTTTAAATGTTTTTGCTCGAATTAAAAAAAATGTCTACTAGTTCTAGATTTTTGATGCCAATACTAGATAGCGAGTTTCGTTAAAATCCATTAATATTTGTAGTAGCTATTGTGTACACAAGAAATCGACCGACCGACAGACAGACGGACATCACACTAAAATACTCAAAACGTGTTCATGTGTTATTAAACACATAATGGCATCAAAATATCGAAATCAAAAATTTTCATCAAATCAATACCTTCTATTTTATGTTATATAGTATAAGAAAGTAAAAATATTTTAAATGCATTACTGCTGCTCTATAAGCACGTCTGGATATTATTAGGAGCAATTTTCCTCATTCGAAAAGGACTAAGTTTGGTTGAAAAATATATGTTAAGTATATATGAGACAAAGGAGTGAATTTTTGCTCTTAAAGATCGGTTATTTCCTTATTTTGAATACCTTCAAATATTTTATAGGAAAATAGAAACGTATTTTCTTAAATTTGTCTGCTACATCCAAGCCACATTTTGTGACATTCCTACGGCAGTTACGTGACAGTAGTCACTTTCTTCATCTTTTTTACTTATATTCTTATGGCTCGGCATTGTTTGACATCTGTTTAGTGTATCAGATTTTTCGTCTATTATTCATAAAATCCTATCCACCATATGGCGAATTGACTACATTTCTACATTTTATACAAATTCACATCTATTTATATAAAAATATTGAAATTCTGTCCTTGGGCGTAAGTGAGCTTGTATTTGTCGCATCATTACCAGGAGAACGTCTGCACATAATTTCATAAAATTTTGTGGGTAGCCTAGTAACAGTCTCACTTAAAATTTATTCCATCTGTTGAATTTCTAGATACAGTAATTGTCGATAAATTAATAACAAGCAAGATAAATCATGCATAAAGCATTGATTATGAAACACTTTCCAACTGCAATGCACTTTTACAAACATCTCTAAGATGAAATACAATCAGACGTAATATTTTTTTAAATTATCGCAATACTACATTAATTTATTATATTTGAAAACTTAAAGCTCCTTCGAAAAAAATGAACTTTATTCAAATGCCGTCGTTGAAATATAAATCGCCCGGATCTCTATGTAAAAGCTGTGAATATTTCATTCATACACTTTTATTCTATTCCTTTTATTCATAACAATACTACTATAATTTATGTTATTCAAAAATTAAAATTATAAAGGTAAAATTAATTTAACTCTATGCTTAAAATTTCATCGAAAAAGTCTGCTGTAAAATCCTCTGTTCTCAATGTAAAATCAATAAATGTAAATGTAAAATCAATAAATGTGAATGTAAAATCAATAAATGCTTCATGCATATCAACTATATTGCAGAATTCAGAGCTAAATAAATTTTAGAATGAGTTAAATAAGAAATTTAGCAATTTTTATACAACTCATCCTATGCGTTTAAACAACTCATACTTATGTGTTTACATTCTCCATAAGTGAAAATTAGGCTTCGTTGTAAAAATAATCAAAGTTTGATGATCATTTAAAATTAAATATATTGTAATTGCGTTGTTTTCGAATATAAATGCACAGATATTAAGCAAAAATAAAGCGGTTTTAGGACGGATACAACAATAAATATAAAATAAAAATAACTTTGAAAATCACGATTTTGACACAAGATGAATGCCATATCTTATTTTGAAGTGGGTCACATGATCTCTTCATATAATGTTGGTGTAATTATCATTTTAATTTTTATTTAAAAATTTATTTAAATTTTTTTTTATTTAATTTATTTAAATATATTCACCAAAATATATTCGGTTTTATTTAAAAACCGAATATATTTTGCTGAAATGTTTTCATATATTGTATGGGATAATTTAAATATTACCTAAAATTTTCGAAGCAATCTGTGAATTCTAAATCCGCTTAAAAAATGTTTGAAAAATTAGGTCCCATAGGCTTCAATATATTTCAGTTTTTCAATCCGGATTCAGTCCAAAACGAATTGGGTAATACTATTCATTTATATTCCTATAGGTCCCACAGACCGTCTGAACAACATACTAAAATTTCATCTTGATAAAGTCATTTCCACGGCACTTATCGTGCGAACGGACAGACAGACAGACAGATAGAATGAACAAAGTCATAAACTCTTTTCAACTATGTTGTAAAGTGAATAAATAAATGCTTTTTGTTATGTAAATTATTAAATAAAGGTTTTGCAAATTTCAATTATGGATAAGTATTAAGTATAAGACAATTCGTATAACTGAATTCGTACAAATGAAAAGTAAAAGTTTGTAGATTTAAATCATTGAATATAAAACATTATATTTTTGAAATTTAAAATATTAAATAGTTAAGTACATTTAAATGTGAATTATTTTAAGTTAAATAAAATATTTTTTATATGTAAATTAATGAAGAGTACATATATATTATTTTAATTTCAGGCTTTTATTTTGACACCAGAATATTTTTCAAGTAATCCACCTGTATTTTTGGATCCAATGTATTTAAAAACTCATTTCAATATTTTTTTTTGTTAGTGTTTGCACAGTGTACATAAAATTTTGCTGGTTATCGCGGACGTTTCTAGTGGAAAGTGGAGAAAGCCGTGACAAGTCAGTAATTTTTTATAATGTGCCAAATTGGATTGATATACCTACTTTTATTATAATTACATTTTGTGTTAGCGACATTTGAGATATGTAATTAATGGGAATACTCCTTATAAATATTTAATAACTTTATATATGTAAGATCAAAAAGTTTTAATTTGTGCTATCATTTTTGTTAGTTTATTTCACACAAAATAAATTATGTCCTAAACTAATAGAATTTACATCCGTTAATTAACAATTTCAAAATTAAAATATCTGATACAAATTACGTGACAAAAGTACTTTATTATGCATAAATATTCTAAAAATGTCCTTCTTAGTCAAGTGTGAAAGTTAATTCGTTGATTTAATGAGACTATCATATTTTTAAATTTAATAATATCTATTGTGATCAGGAAGTGGATGTAAACTAACGAATAATTATAATCAAGTTAATGACATTTTTTTTCAAAATTCTGTACTGGATAATTAACGATATTTCTTAATAATTACTTCCGAAAATTAAAAATATTTTAAGAACATATTATCGCTATTATTAATCGATAATATTTTTGACACTGTTGTTTTATTTGTTGTGCACTAATTCATGCTTAAAAGTCATAACAGGACAGAAAAACCATAAGAATGTATAATATTTCTGCAAAACACTTTAAAATGATTTCCAAGAGTAAATGATCTGATACGTCTAATACATAAATCCACATTATATTTACATTTAATAATCCATACAAAATAAATGCATTTGTATTGTGGTACAGTTTTTTAAAGATGATAGTTTTTGTTAATAAATACCAAGGCGGCAAGAAAGTGACAAAAGGAGCCAGGCATGATTTTCTGGGTGAGCAAACATCTATGCTACTAACAACGATTTATGGCACAGGGCAACGATTTATGGAGCAGGGCAACGAATTATGGTACAGGACAACGAATTATGGTGCAGGGCAACGAATTATGGTGCAGGGCAACGAATTATGGTGCAGGACAACGATTTATAGGACAGCCAAAGATTTATGGAATCACGTCACCTGATGTTTGTAGACTCATGGCGGTGAAGATGGTCAACCGATGAGGAGTCGACTCCGCAGACGATAAGAGATTGCCCAATAAAAACCTGGACCTGACCCCCCACAGATGCCTCCGATTCTATGGGCATACAAGGTGGAGTTGGCAGAGAACCTTGTGCAAGATAAAGAGATGAGAAGAGTCAATTATTTTGTCAGACGTTGTTACGTTAATATGTGGTAGACACAAATTTAAAAAATTGTCGAGTTAAGAAGTTGTAAAAACACGAAGTGCAGACGTGTAAGACTGAAATTTGTGAAATGAACTGTACGTGTGCTGAAATGTCAAAAGAGAGTGCAGGTCCAAAGAAAGGACGTATATACTTATGAATCAGCATGACGAACGTTGCAAGAGCCAAGATGAACCTATTTAGTATCATCTATGAGGAAAATTATTTAAATCTGACTCGAAAGAAAATTATTTAGGTCACTCAAGAAAAAATCCTGTATCACACTAAATAACTATCAGAAGAATACATTGTTAATTATTAGAAAATAAATCCTGTATCACACTAAATAATTGTCAGAAGAATACTTTGTTAATTATTAGAAAAAAATCCTGTATCATACTAAATAACTGCCAGAAGATTACTTTGTTAATTATTATAATAATCTATGAGAAGTAAATATCAAATATTGATTTGAATTTTGAAGATTATTTAGAATACAAATAATACTTATAATAAAATATAAATTGGAGCAGAAGTTGTCTCGTCCCATTTCAAAGTTAAATACTTCAATGTATGTATATTAATCAATTTACGTTCAATTTAACACCGGACGACACACAGTGGTGGGTAATTGCGGCTACAAGAAATGTGCCACTTAATAAATCTAGTTAATTATAGTAGTTATTCACCAATTGTTAGTATAAATATGCGACATATATATTATGGAAAAAATGAAAGCACCAATTAGAGCGTTGATATCCAATACGCTTTTGTTGTTACCGATCACATTACGGATATCAAGTTTGATGAAAGTGCATGATTATTCAGCGAGATATCGCACTTTTTAATAAAATGTAGAGTTTCTAATATGTCCAGAACTGCCCCTGTTGACAATGATTTTTTTTTCAGTTTAAAGTCCTTATGTAACATTCACACATTTAATAATAGTAAAAACGTGTTTTTCGTCATATTAGATGAATGGAGGATCATTTCTTTGAATAATACTCATATTAAACTTTGAATAAAACTTTGAATAATGCTCATATTTGAACTCATATTAAAGTTATAAAATTATAAGTGTCCCATTTAAATACATTTTAACATTTTAAATGATTATGTCATAAATTTTAACATAATTTTCTTTCAATTTTCAAAACCGTTTTAAAACATTGAAGGATTTTCCTCAGTCCTGATTTTCAAAAGAATCATTCGGTCTTTGAGATTTTTCAGATGCACTAATCGTGTCGGTTTTATTGGTGACACTGAATTTATTTGAGAAAGATTATACCCACTACCAACAGACTATAAGAGACTATAACTATAAGAACTATAACTGTAAGAGACTAAAACAGACTATAACTATAGAGACTCACTATAGAGACAGGTAGAGACACGGTCATAACAGGAAAAATGGTAAATTGGAAGAGCAAAATGTTTATAAATGATATCAAAATCCAAGATTAGAAATTTTCACCCTGTAACAATATATCCCCTTAACCGAAACTGCAAATGGTAATGAATGTAAGAAAATGGTAAGAATAATCCCTTCCAAAATTTTATGTACCAAATCTCTTTAGACATTGAAAACTGTTAAACTAATTTTAAATATGAAAACCTGATGTTTGCAGTATATGACTCAAATTTATTTTCTCTTAATAATTAATTAAATTTAGTTTAATTGCACAAAGTAACACACATAATTCTTTGAAATTTTGCTTCATTTACACTTTTAATTAACTTTTCGTGTTCATTTGGAAACTGGACATATTTTCAAAGGTGGCGTAGCAAAAACGAGAAGAAACTAAACTATATCGAGCTCTGCTAGTCCTCAAGTAATGGAGTTGGCCTTTTCACCATAAAAAATTTCGTATAAAACAAGCATTTAATTAATACATTTGAGAATACGTAGTTTTTACTTTCTTTATATACATTGTATCATGTATAAAGAAAGTATTGTGACAGGGTCAAAAATTCGAATTCCACTTTTCGGCAGGAGAGCACGTTTTAAGCATCCCTGAACACAAATCGAACATTTTTGAGATAATGTGTGTGTGTGTGAGGCAACAGCCTGTGGAGACGATATCTCACAAACGAATGGAGCAATTCGAATGAAATCTCGCACACCAATTCCAATCCGTGAATACTGGAAGTCTATACATTTTAAACGCAATCGAATGTTCAGAACCTCCCTAAATTTTCGAGTGAAATTTTGAAAAAAATCATCAAAAATCGAAACGCTTAATAAAGTTAGACGCTTAATAGACTTAATAAAGTTAAACGCTTAATAGATACTCCTTCTGTAATTTTCCTTTAGTAAACGATTGCCATAAAATTTAGAACGCTAGCATGGATCGTTTTCGAGATTTCGCTCATTTTTCAAATAAATTTATCAATAAATCACATTAAAAAATTATTAACTATTGTGAAATATGTTTACTTTTCATATGTAATATCATGCTATAAATTTGGTGACATCATTGTCGTGAATGTAGCTAGTTCCATTCATGAAAAAAGATATTTTGGGTAATATTTTTGTATTTGTTCGCCAATACTCATTTATCTGCTCTAAGAATATCTTATTCTTCCGTTCATAGTGCTTGCGAGATTTTGTCAACGACTTTGGCTGAATATCGCCAACTTTGTGACTTTTATAAATGTTGCCAAATTAAAGGAAATGTCACCAAATTGATAAAAATGACGCTAAATTAATGAAAATGAAAACTAATTGACTAAAATCCAATATCTTGTAAATAATATAAGTATCTACAATATGAATAACCTATTTTTCGATCCACAGCGTTGGACAAAATTTTGGTGACGAATTTATCAGAATATCTCAAACTTGCTGACTTTTTAAAAGTTGCCAAATTGCCAAAAAATGTCACCCAATTCATACAAATTCGCAAAATTGATGGAACCGACGCTAAATTCACGAATTGATGAAAGTTCAATATCTTGGAAAGAACATGAGAGTAGACTATAATAATAATCCTTTCTCGTCCGTCCATCCGTAACGTTTGGCGAGAATTTTGGTATTACGTCGCCAACATGTAGATAATTTTAAATGTTGCCAAAGTGACAAAAATGTCTACAAATTGATAAAAATAACGCCAAATGGGAAGTGATGTTTCGCAAATTCTGATTTCCATCATATGACGGGCATACCTTCTAATATATAAGAAATTATCTTGTCTCCTTTTGTCTGTAACACTTGGTGATGCTTTTTGGCGAACTTGGCGAATAGTCTAGCAAAATATAGCAAACTTGGCGATATTGTGCCACAGATTGACGAGAATATTGTCAAAATTGCAAAAATGGCGCTGTTAATGAAAATGACGCCTGACTGATGACATACTTGTTAAAATATTTTCAGATATGGACTATATAGCTTATTAAGAATGCTATTACTATTGACAATTGTTTATTTAGAGTTGCGCTATATATAAGTTAATTGGATACTTTGGTTGTCATTCAAAAAATTGCCATGTATGTAATTCAACTATAGAAACACAGTATTGTTGATCTTAAACATTATATTTTTACTGTAAAAGGAGTAAATTCATTGCACTATATAAGGAAAGTCATGTGCTACCCACAACAGATTTTTATTTAAAATTTTGACGATTTTAGTGCACTATTTTGCAAAAAAAGCAGGTTATTTCTTCCTGAATCTTACAAAATCTAATCAGTCCTAGGTTAACCTACAATATACTCATCTACCAAGTTTTGTGAAATTTGGTCAATTAGTTTTATGGTGAATAAAATAGAAATTAGAGCATTGCACAAACATACACACTCACAGACTTCACGCTAAAATAGATTCCTCATATTCTATATATCCCAAAACGTGTTGATCCATCGAAAACTCGATTTTCGACACGATTCCTGTACTTTCCTTACACATTACCATGTATTGAAGGACAAGTAATATATATATATACATCAGGTCCAATATCAGCACATATGAAGTGCCCTTTTATTGAAATGCGTGGCTGTCCATGGATAGGACGTTCTGCTACGCCGTTAACAAACAGACAAACAAATTTGGCATATTTTTAGTATTAAAGATTTACGTAAGATGTATAAATTGAAGTTCTACTTATAAATACTGATTTATACTTTACATTAAACCATTATAATATGAATCTTTAATTTTTCAGACGCTTCGATTTCATACGATCAATTATTCTACGTAAATCATAAAACTCAAGTCTCATTAAAAATTAATAGAAATTAAAAACATGTCTAGCACTTATTGATTGCATAGCGGTGATGCTTATGACAGAAAATCCCTGATTAAAAGCGTAGTCAACGAGAAATTACGCATCCTATTAGTTTGTAAAGATCAAATGCCATCTGTGTATTAAGGTCATTTAATCATCTTACAATTTAATCCATAAATATCGCAGCTTGTTGAGAAATATTAGAGTTTCAATACAAAAAAGTTTAGTATATAACCTTAAAGGGATTTAAAGGAAGATAGGGGATTTTAACCTTTAAAAATTGATTTTTTCAGATCAAAATATAAAAAGTAATACATTTTGAGAATAAATTTAGAGCAAAACACATTAAAATAGGATGCAAATAACGCTTACAGCGATAAAAGTGTATTTGTATATATTGTAATATCTTTCACACTATTTTTAATTTTATGTATATTAGTTTGATTACAAGAAATGTTATTGTCGAATTTAAGTAGAAATTTATATGCATTTGAACTAATAAGTATATATGCACTAAACCGAAATTTTTAAACTAAAAATCGTCCATTCAAATATATTTTCTTATTTAAATACAAAATGTATGTAAATTAACATTGATGATTTTTTCAAAAAAACATATTTTGCAAAATACTGTCGTATATTCCAGGTTTAGTACATAGAAGTATGAAACATATTCACTGTAATGGAAAAAATGAAACAGTACTATTTTCATATAACAACAATAAAAAGTTATCCTGTTCCTATATTCAAAATATAAGTCATAACAAAATATGTGCAATCCCCTCCCCTTCACAAACTGCTTTCTTCAAATAATGTAGTAATTTAAAATTATACATTGACCCTGTCGCATGAGGGGTGTAATAAAGTTAATGAAAATAAATTTCGCAATTTGAAGAGTCCTAAATTCCCTGGACACACTCAAAACATAAATCCTTCCCGAAGGATAGTATTAATTCCAATAGGATCCTCAACATAGTACAATCACTGTACAACACCCTAGGCCTCAAACAAAAATTAATTTCTGCATGACCACCAAATAGAACGAAATTACTATTAGCCCTCTTTAGAAAACGTTACGTATGTCAAATTGCTTTGGATGGATTTATTATTAATTGAAACTGAATACGTAATTGATTGAGTATACTTAGTAGTTTCATCAACACTTATTGGCCTAGTTTCTAAACAGATTAATTATTCATTTTATAAAATAATTCTCAATTTCAATAATTCAGCTTTATTTCAGCAGTAAGTAATATAGTTTTTGCATATGCAAAATGTGAAATTAAAATTCACTGGATTGTGCATTTTTTCGAAAATTGCACAAAGGTTGTATGAATTGCCACAATTAAATTGACTCAAATTGTTTAATCTACACTGTATAATCATCAGTTCTTTCAGAAGAAATAACACTGCTGCTTGTGAGAATATAACTTTCTAATACTTCCTTGAGGAAATCAAGCACAGGTCAATTTGGTGAGTAAAATCATTTTGTGGCCCTTTTCCTCGGGTCAAAAATAATATGCGATCTTAAGAACCGCTAAGAATGGACTGTGACGGGACAGGCAAAGCGAAATTCGAGCAGAGCAAGAATCTCAAAACGAAAATTCTCTAGCGGATGGTATCATTTATTGAAAGAACATTTCAACCCAAACTCAACCAAATCACTCTCCTTAATATTCTTCTTTGATGCAGTCTCAATAACTGGTATTATAGTGGTTTGATTGTTTAAATTAACTTCCAAAAGCAGTTACCTTTTTTACTTATATTCTACTTAATTATTGGTCTATTACATATTCTACTACTGGTCTTAATTACTGGTCTTAATTTTGGTCTATTTTCCCTTCCTTTAAATATTTTCTGTTTTCACCAATAATTTAAAGTATCATATTACTTTTTTCCTATCTGTTTCATCTTGAATCTTATTTAAATGTAATTACCTAATTTTGTTTTCATTTTGTTTTGTTGAAACTGTAACAATATTATTGGATTTTGGCGTATATATTTTCTTTGTACAAAAATCAATATATTAACTATTAAATCTGTCCATTTTAAAATGACAGACAATGCAAAATTGTATCACCCTGTATAATAGCATGGTGAAAGGTAAGCAAGTAAAACACGTTTTGCGTATTTTATTTGTAACAGATAAAAAAAATTGCACTATGTATATAAGCACAAACAGAAAAATAATTCAACTGACAATGCTGTTAGTTGAAGCAGCTGTAAGCTGCATTGTTTTTCTATTTGTGCTTAGATACGTTGTTCAAGTTTTATTAAAGGGGGAACACATTATGTGGACAGAAATGGTTTGGAAGCGCTTATTAGCATATTTTATTCTAATTGAGCTAATACACAATTTCTATAAACACAGAGTTTCTTCATCAATATCATTTATAATATTGATTGATAAGTGGGCAGAGTCATTTTCCTGTAACAGAATTCCCACTTGCAATTCAACACCATGTTCTTCTACTATTCATCAAGAATCATATCTATCCGAAAGGCCCAGGGATTGATTAAATAATATCCGCGTATCATTAAGCTGAAAGCATTTTGATAGATATTGTAGTGCTCAGAAATGTTTGTGGTTCCGTTTAACATAATTAGGAGAACATCAGATGGAAATCCTTGTCAGGATTTACACGAAGGTGAATTTAATTTATTCCGATAGAATAACACTATTGATATTTCACACAATATATATTTGGTATAACAGGTAATCTGGATTATCCGGAATTCACAATAAACGTTTATGAATGGAATAATTGTTATTGCTGTAATGCGTAATTTAAACTTTCATACATGGTGTTTAAAAACGTTCTTTTCTTCATGAAACTCCTGAAAAGTTATCATACGCTTAGTAATATGGTAATTAGTCATATGCATATATTATTACTAATCACCTCAAATACTAATTGAGACATTATCAAACACTCTATATGCAGGTAGCTGTTGGCAACATCACTTAACAGTTGCTTACGTGACCTTTCCTTATTTAAACTGCTGTTCGCCATAAATATGGCAGTAAAAAGGCTTTTATTTTGGCGTCTCTATTATATCTTGGTCAGGTACATCTCTGATTACAAACGGGGATATTTTACGTCATAAAACAACTATTCCCTTGTATCAAATACAAAAAGAAAATAAGGCAATGTAATCAACTTGAACTTGAATAGACCAAACTATAGTGTTATAATTATGCTTTAAATGCAGTGAATCCTTCGACTATTTTCGATTTTGTTAATAGAGTGATGAATAATACTAAGTATTATGTATCACTCTAGAAAAAAAAATTGTTAGATGCCACAATTTATCAAAGTTAAAATGGCTAAAAAAGTTAATTTCAATTGGTTAAAATAGTCAGTCATAACACCATTAAGCATGCCTTTGACCAGGAGACAATACTATTTCTAAATGGCCATCATAGAGGGAAATTGATTGCCACTGACTTCATTGACGAATTTCGTCAGTGTTTTGAGAATATGATCGGCTATTTTATGAATTAGTTGATCATTTAATTTATATTTATTGTTCTTAACAGTTCTTCCGAGACCTATAAATTTAGATAGAGAATTATCAGCAGAATATTGTTTCTGAAAGTTATTTTGGGACATCGAATCTTAGCTAGAGAGCTATCTTAGTACTTTGCATAATGCTCCTGCTTACGTTAATGGTGCATTAAATAGAATCTTAAGTTATCTAGGAATTTGGACTCATTGTTATATTTTTATATTCTAAGAATAAACTCCCTTATTCTGAAGGATACGTCGTAACAATATAATGATTAATAACAAAACCATCATTAACACGATGAAAAATGATTAATATTGGGCCGAATATTTAAGATTTCGAATACTCAAAGTAACAAGAATATAGAATCGTTTTTGCTGAAGATATATTGCTGTTAAAATAGCCATAATTGTAAAAAACCATAGTTTAATCAAGTATACAGGCTGTCCCAAAAAGATTGAGACGCGCTTTAATTATTTACCTGTTGGAGATAAGTGGGTAATGCAAATTCTAAAAATATTGAAAGTAAGGTAGAAAATAAGACGGCGTTAATGAAATCGTCCTCCAAATAATTTTCAAAAAGTTACACTTTTTTAATTTTATACGACCCCTTAGACAAATTTGGTCAATCAGAATTTTTTCTTAAATTTTTAATGCAACAAGATCATTAAAAAAACCGCATATCTCTATCTTTAAAATTTAGCGAGTTATATTTAATTGAAAATTGAACATTGTGAATGAAGACCATATATCAAATTAGAAATATAAATGTGTGGCATATCACAAAAAAAGATCAATGTATGCATATTTTAATTATGTGCCCCAACCTCATAGTGAGTACCACTGCTTTATATGATCTCTGAGTATGTAATGCTTTATTTAGATGCATTTGTGATAAAAATTTTTGACACATATTAACGCATTTTGATCTAAACAATTTCCATCGTCAATTTGTTTTCGATCCCTATTTTCACTGATGAAACAACTTTTCACATGATACGGGAAAGTGGCATAAGTCAGATAATTTTCTTCATCATAATTACATGGATTTTAAAGATACAGATATTTAGGTTTTTTAATGAACTTGTTGCATTAAAAATTAAAAAAAATTCTGACTGACCGCAGTTGTCTAAGGGGATCGTATAAAAATTTAAAAAGTGTAATTTTTTGAAAATAATTAGGAAGACTATTTCATTAACGTAGTCTTATTTACTACCTTACTTTCAGCATTTTTGCAATTTACATTGCCCGCTTATCTCCAACATGTAAAGAATTAAAACGCGTTTCATTCTTTTTGGGACACCCTGTGTAATTCAAATACGGTAGTCGAAACAAGACAAAAAATAACTGTGATATGCTTAGTTAAATCATACGTAGTTTGAACAAGTATAGCATTTAAACATGATAGTCAAAACAAGACATAAAAGAAAGTACTCTTCAGGAGTTATTGGATGTATTTTACTTAGAAATTTATTTTGACGTGAATATTTTAAGCATATCATTTATTTTTCTGTCTTGTTTCTGACTACCGTATTTGAATTATACAGAGTGTCCCATAAAGAATGAAACGCGCTTTAATTCTTTACCTGCTGGAGATAAGTGGGCAATGTAAATTGCAAAAATGCTGAAAGTAAGGTAGCAAATAAGACTATGTTAATGAAATAGTCCTCCCATTAATTTTCAAAAGTTATACTTTTTTAAAATTTTATACGATCCCCTTAGACAAATGTGGTCAGTCAGAATTTTTTATTTTTAAGGCAACAAGATCATTAAAAAACCCAAATATCTGTATCTTTAAAATCCACGGAATTATGATAAAGAAAAAAATCTTACTTATGCCACTTTCCCTTACCCTGTGAAAGACTGTTTCATCAGTGAAAATAGGGATCGGAAACAAATTGACGATGGAAATTGTTTAGATCAAGAATACGTTAATATGTGTCAACATTTTTTATCACAAATGCATCTGAATAAAGCTTTATATAGACAGAGATCATATAAAGCAATGGTACTTACTACGCGGTTGGGGCACATAATTAAAATATGCATACATTGATTTTTTTGTGATATCTCACAAATTTACATTTCTAATTTGATATATAGTCTCCATTCAAAATGTTCAATTTTCAATTAAATATAACTAGCTCATTTTTAAAGATACAGATATGCCGGGTTTTTTGATGATCTTGTTGCATTAAAAATAAAAGAATTCTGATTGACCAAATTTGTCTAAGGGGTCGTATACAAATTTAAAAAATGTAACTTTTTGAAAATTAATGGGAGGACTTTTTCATTAACGTTGTCCTATTTCCTACCTTACTTTCAATATTTTTGCAATTTTCATTGCCCACTGATCTTCAACAGGTAAAGATATAAAGCGCTTTTCATTCTTTTTCGGACACCCTGTATAATTAAAATACGGTAGTCAGAAATAAGACAAAAAAATAAACGATACGCTTAAAATATTCACGTCAAAATAAATTTTTGTGTAAAATACATCCAATAACTCCTGAATAGTACTTCCTTTTATGTCTTGTTTTCACTATCATGTTTAAATGCTATACTTGTTCAAACTACGTATGATCTAACTATGAGTATCTGCACCAGCAGTACACTTGCAGCAAATGCAATTTTTATTCTTGTTCCTTTGAGAATTAGAAATGTTAAATATTCTTCAATTATAAATCCTTTTTCATCGTCTCATTTATTGTTTTTTATTTAACCAATGTGCTGCTTGCGTATTTTTATTAAATTTCAAATCACTAATTTAATTTCTCATAATGGCAACGGGAAATATTTTTAAACTATAAAATGCTAGATTTGGGGGTAAAATGGTATAAAAATTTCTCAATGGATCGCGTTTACTGGCAATTCTCCAAATTAAACTGACATGAAATGGAGTATCAAAACGTTATTTCCCTCCATTAAATCCGAATATATCATAAGCGATTTTAGATACGCATTTGAAGTAAATTAGACGATTATTTGTCATAGAAATTTATAGATAACAGAGTAAAAATGAAATAAATATGTCCATTCCAACTATAAAAACATAAATATGATTTCAGTATTTATTTGATAAATCAAAACTACTAATGGGATTTTAACACAATTAGAAAAAGAACATCCCTTAGATTTAAATAATTTTAATGAGCTTCTAATATTGTCAATCGTACTAGCGGTTTGGGTCCTGGTGTTGGGTGTATGTTCGCCTCGGATATAGCCCTGGATGTATGATTTATCTAATGATGTATGACAACAGCAACAACAAAATGACAAAAACTGGAAATGTTATTTGTTTTTAACTCTATGAGGTTGGTTCGATTTTAATTATTTTTCATCCTGCTAAATTTAATGAATATGGAATGTTATACTCCAAAAATCAAATACAAATGAAAGAAAAGAAGATCAGGTATTTTCAAATTTCCGTCTGTTAACCTCTATTTTCAACAAAATGTATATGCAGATATCACTACCTATAATTAACGTATGGTGTAACATGGAATATTCTTTTGTATTGGATAAAAATGAACACATAATTTTCAGACATAATATTTATTCCTATAATTACTATCACAAATATTTAATCAAAGTTATGCACACAATTTTATAGAAAACCTCTGCGAACTTTTCTTTAAAGCATGTTATTTGAAGTTTACCCCGTCATTACTTCAAACTAGAATAATTGGGCCACACCCATAAGTCTCGGTTAAATTTTTAATCTGTGGGATATTGAAAGTCCCTTGGGAATAGGATAAATACATTTCTATCGCATGCGTCGCAAGGAAAAATATGTAACTAACGTATATATTTCCAATTCCTTATATTTATTACTGTCCCTATCATACATAGTTATACTGTATAAAACTGTTTGATAGGGTCAAAAATTTCATTCTAGATTTTAATGGACTTGTTTCTGGAACATTAATACGATTAATCTATTTTTATCGTTATATCTCTATCTTTGCATGTGCAGTGTATTTATAAACTCTAGCTACAAATGTACAATTTACACTCTATTACAAAAAAATCAACGCACCAAGAAGGATTTGTCCGATTGTGATAAAAATTGATGGATGTGAAGAACATACATGGAAAAAGAAACGATTAAAATTTCAGAGCAATTTAATGTTTTAGGGTTTGGCCGTATAAAAACGGGAGGAAGTCAATAAGGCGTTGGACCACCTCTGGCCTGGATGCAAGATGTCACCCGGCGTGGCATAGACTGATAAAGTTCACGGATGGTGTCCTGCGGAATGTCTTGCCAAATTGTCTCCAACTGTCGGGCTAAATCGTCAACATTCCGGGATGGTTGCAATTGCCTTCCCATAACGTCCCAAATGTGCTCCATGGGAGAGATATCAGGAGACCTGGCTGGCCAAGGAAGTGTTGGGCAAGCTTGAAGACAATTCTTAGCAACACGTGTCATGTTCGGCCGGGCATTATCTTGTTGAAAAGTAAGTCCGGGGTGTCGCAAAAGGAACGGTAACGCAACCGGTTGTAGAATGTTGTCTACGTACCACTGTGCTGTCAATGTGCCAGAAATGACTTCTAAAGGGGTTCGGCTATCAAAGGAGATGGTACCCCAGGCCATAACGTCCTGTTGTGGGCATGTGTGGCGTGGGATAATAAGGGCAGGATCCCCACGCTGCCCTGGACGTCTCCAGAAACGTCTGCGGTTATCGTCAGGACACAGTTTTAATCGAAACTCGTCACTACACACTAAATGTCTTGGCCTACGAAATTCCATTACAATCGGACAACTCCATCTTGGTGCGTCGAATTTTTTGTTACAGAGTATATTTTAGGATTTGGCTATCAAAGATAATTTACAATACTTTAATGATTAAATTTTGGCATATATTATACACGGAATTGGACCTTATAACCGAAATGTTAAGTAAAAACCAGAAGAAAATATGGAATAAAATAAATATTATTAAGTAACACAAAATATAAAACTCCTGTTTGTGAGACTGACACAATTAGTACTTCCAGAAAGACAGGATACATATAAAAATTACATGACAACAATTGTTTGGAGGAGTTTGGGTCCTTATTTTTCAGGTCAAAGCAGTGTATGTACTTAACAAACGCCAAGCAAGAACTATGAACAGTTTACAGTTATTACTTGGAGTTCGTTAAGTAAAAACACGGAGTTGAACTGATGAAGAGGAATTAAAACTACCTCGAAATAATTTTTGTCAGTTAATTTGCTTTCTTCCTTCTTTAAGGAAGTACTAATTGGGTTCTCATTATATGTACTAACTTAATAATTGTGTTATGCATAGTTATTGATCACAAAGATACAAAATTCACTCCCATTTGCTACGAACCTCTATTTTCTAGAATAATAATTGTTTTATTATAATTTGGGTGATTTTTTGTCCTTTTAATTTATACCAAATTATCATATTGAAGATAAAAAGGGTTTTAAATTATGAATTCGGTATTATCTTTATATGATTCATATGTTATTATTTTTTTGCTGGATTTCGACTTAGTATATGGACTTACACTATTTAAATTCTTTATCAAATCTATACTTCGACAAAATTCAAAGTTTTCAGAACACAAAATTTATGAAAACTTACCAAGAATATGCTTCAAAACACGCGAAAGTTATTTCATAAAAAATGCTAGTCTAATAAATCAAAAGGAGATGAAATTTTGCTTGGTAAATCGCTTCAAGATTATTAATGTTGAAGTATGTCATTTTGATGCAAATGACTCAGTAACTTCAATCCTGAAATAATGTCTATAAATTTTAATTACTCTCATTTTCTGAGTTAATTTTCTCAGTACTACATACTCATATAACCCGTCTGTAAAGGCGGAGTTCCCGGAGCATGGATCATTGAAGGTAGCAACAACCATTGATCATACTTACGCTTTTACTTTTCTTTTAGACCCAGACCGTCCGCCTTACTCGAAAGTGTTAGGCAATATTTGGACGAACGGGGTAGCCACCCAATTTAGACCAGAACACTGTGGGTGTGGTAACCACGTGACCTTTCTTTGGTTGTCCCATCACCTTTTGGAAATACTTTCGATATTTATGTGATTTGTTGCATTCTTCTTGCAGAATTATCGCAAGCATACTCTATGTAGACACGCAGATCCATTCTTATAGCTTCCAGGGTCGACCTCGAGATATCTGAGTGCGATCTTCTTGACTTAACCACTAGTCTTTCTCTGCCCCTCCCTAGTATTGCACTTAAAAGTACTTTTGGTGGATTCTGTGAACATAACCTTGGTCACTGGAGTTTTGTGCAATCATATTAAGCCTTGTGAAGTTTTATGCCAATTGCTTTCAAGGATTGAATTTGTTGGTTGCCATTTATGTTTGTAAAATTGCGGCACGCTTTGTTGCTGGTAATGAAGGCATTTGCTATTGCATGTTGAATAGTAAATAAAAATCTCAAAACTGGTGTATGGATAATAACACAGACAATAAGAATTCAATGCTCAACAATATAATTGAAATCATTGGGAGATATTATATTTTTGGCCTGCAGTGAAACTATAAATCCATACATTCACACATGCATTGCAGTTGCGTCGTTTGAAAGATTTTACGTATGATTTACACATACAGTGATAAAATTACGCCTGGCGAATATTTGAAAAATGCATGCGTTTTAAATTAATTATTCCGGCATGATTTATAGCACATGTTCAAAAGTCTCGATGGAATTTGGTTGATGTAAACGGACCTTGACGTTACTAAACAAGGATACGTAATTATAAACCTTCATATAAGTATTGAAAGAAAAGGTTAATTTCAAGTTGTAAAGACCGTTATAAGCTGCCATTGTCATGCTTTGTTATTCATAACACCAGTCAAATAGTTTACTTCGAGATAAGTCTTTAGACTAGTTATTTACCAACAAACTTCCCAAAGGGAAAATTCGTAATCTTTAATTTTGAGACCGAAACCTCTGATCAAAAAATACTTTTTTTCTCTTTTTTCTTTTTACAGCTAATCGCAGGCTCATAATTTTTATTCTCATTATTTTCATTTCACACTAGCAATCCACTTCACACTAGCAATCCACTTCATTTCACACTAGTATTCCATAAAAAAGTGGAGATCCACTGTTGCCAATCCTGAGACATAAATAACAGAATTGCAAATGAAATGTTTTAGATTCACCTGTAAGAGCTGTTTAAGAAAGGACATGAAAAATAATGAAAGCAAAGAGTCAATTGTCTAAGCAGAACTAAATACATTGTAATGCTAATACTAGAGATAGTTGATAATTAGCTAATATAAGTTAATAATTACGATATTTAAGAATATTCAGCTAATTTAAACTTATTAACAATGCCATTCCCTAAACATACTGGATATGTACTTAAAATGCTGGTATTTTTTAGGTTATTAATGTGCAAAGCATGAAATTTTTTACCTGATATTCTATAGATTCTAAAAAGTTGCTTAAGTATAATATTTCTAAACAATTGGATAGAGTTACAGGAATTCAATGGTAATATTTTATTAATATTAAAATGAAAATAGTCTTTTAAACACTTTACAACATAGTTGATAAGTGATTATGGCTTTGTTCATTCTGTCTGTCTATTTGTCTGTCTGTCCGTCAGCACAATAACTGCCGTAAAAATGACTTTAACAAAATGAAATTTTAGTATGTTGTTCAGACGGTCTGTGGGGCATATGGGAATATAAATGAATAATATCAAAAAAAATAAAAATGAATAATATCATGGGAATATAAATGAATAATCACCCAATGAGTTTTGGATTGAACCCGGGTTGAAAAAATGAAATACATTGAACCATATGGGACTTAATCTTTCAAACATATTTTAAGAGAATTTTAAATTCACAAATTGCTTCGAAAGTTTTAGAAAATATACAAGTTATCCCATAAAAATATATAAAAAATCCTAGCAAAATATATTCGTTTGTTTTTTAAATAAAAATTAAAATTAAAATTACACCCATATCATATGAAGAGATCACGTGACCCACTTTAAAATAAAATATGGCATCCATCTTGTATCAAAATTGTGATTTTTAAAGTTCTTTTTAATTTATAGTTAGTGTTGTATCCGTCCTAAAACCACTTTAATTTTGCTTAATTTCTGTGTATGTATGTTCTGAAAAAGCTTAATTACAATATATATGAGTTTAAATGATTAATGCCATCCATATTGTGTCAAAATCGTAATTTTTAAAGTTCTTTTTAATTTATATTTAGTGTTGCATCCGTCCTAAAACTGCTTTATTTTTTATTTTTTTCTGATCATCTATATACTGCGACAACGCAATTACAATATTTGTGAGTTTAAATGATCATCAAACTTTGATTATTTTTTCAACGAAGCCTGATTTTCAGGTATGGAGAATGTGAACATATCAAGAGGTAAGATGAGTTGTATAAGGATTGCTGAATTTCTTTAACGCAAAATTATCTAGCTCTGGAATCTGCACCAACGCAATTTAAATATTTTTGAGTTTAATTGATCATCGAACTTTGATTATTTATACAACGATGCCTAATTTTAACGTATGCATAATGAAAATAAATCGAGCTGTAAGATGAGTTGTGTAAGGATTGCTGAATTTCTTTAACGCAAAATTATCTAGCTCTGGAATCTGCAATATAGCTGATATGAATGAAACCTTCATTGATTTTATATAGAGAAGCAGTCGATTCTATTTCCTTTTTCTGATGAAAATTTAAGCAGTTTAAGAAGATTTCAGTTTTTAAGTAAAATAAATTATTGTCGTATTCAGATAATTTTAAAAATATCGCCACTGAATGAAAGGAATGGAAAAAGGTTAATGAATGACATTTTCACTGCTTTTATATAGAGAGTCAGCTGATTTATATTTCGATGACGTTATTTGAATAAAACTCATTTATTTTTGATGAAGTTTTCAAATATAATAAATTGTAATATTGTGATAATTTTAAAAATATGATAGCTGAGTGTATCGCATTTTAGAAATGTTTAAATAAAATTGCATTGCAGTTGGAAAGTGCTTCGTAATCAATGCTTTATGCATGATTGATCTTCCTTGTTTCTTTTTACACCTAATCGCAGGCTCATAATTTTTATTATCAGTATTTTATTTTCACACTAGCAATCCACTTTGATGATTCTAAAAATGAAGCTGTGAGTGGATTAATCGATATCAGAATTTTAAAATCGATTATGTCTTCTAACTCAAGAAACTTATCAAAATAACTTATTAAAACAACTTAACCGACATTCAACATATATTACCAAAACTACTTAACCGAAGAAAATCTGATGTGGGCAACACATGACTTTCCTTATATAATGAAATGAATTTACTACTTTTAGAGTAAAATAAATAGGTTTTTCTTCTAATAGATACTAATATCCTTTCCAAGATATTGAATTTTCGACAATTAGTCGTCATTTGCATTGATTTAGCATCATTTTTATCCATTTAGCGAGATTTTCTTTAATTTGGCAACATTTCAAAAAAATCGCCAAGTTGGTGACATTCCGACAAATTCGTCGCCAAAATCTCGCCAAGCGTTATGCACTAAGAAATAAGTTATTCTTACAGCAGATAAATGACAATTGGCATTCAAATACAAAAGTATTATTCAAAGTATCTTTCTTCATGAATGGAACGAGCTAGATCCACGAGAATGATGTCACTCAATTTATCGCATGGTATTACACATGAAAGGTGAACATGTTTCTCAATAGGAAATATTTTTTTTTATTTTATATGACTTTTTGATAATTTTTTTGAAAAATGTACGATATCTCGAGAACGGTTCATGTTAGCGTTCTAAAATTTATGTCAATCGTTTTCTAATAAAAAATTACATAAGAAATGTCTATTTGCGTAACTTTATTAGTGGTTTTGATTTTTTAACGATTTTTTCAAAATTTCATTCGAAAATTTAGGGGGGTTCTGAACATTCGATTGCGTATAAAAACAATAAGCTTCCAGTGTTTACGGATTGTGATTTTTGTACCAAATTTGATTTGAATCGGTTCATTCGTTCGTCAGTTATCGTCTCCACAGGCTCACTGACACACACATACTTTCACACACACACACAGACATCACTTCAAAAATGTTTGATTCGTGATCAGGGATGCTTGAAACGTGCTCTCCCGTCGAAAACTCGATTTCGAATTTTCGACCCCGTCACAATACTTTCCTTATACAATATGTATATAAGGAAAGAAAAAATCACTGAAATACAACAATTTGTGTTACAATTTACGTTCAAACCCTATTAATAATATCCTTATTCAATATTAACTATAGCGTTTAGATTGATGACACCATGACACCTGCACTCTACTAACTCTGCTACCCAGTCGTAGAAACGACACATTAATGAATTTATCTATATTCATAATTCTAATAAAATACCATTCCTTATTCATATGTTGGGAATGGATAAGTTATAAATGAATATATTCATTAACCAGATTCGTCTTTAATTATATTATAAATATATTTAAAATAGCCATTCTCATTAAGATTTAAATAAAGTGATGTTTGGCATATGCAAATTAATAACATGAAAGTTCTATGCTTAATAGACCGACTAATTTTTATAACAATAATTAACTGTCAACAAATGCATTTAGTTATATTATAAATATATTTAACATAGACATTCTCAATAAGATTTAAATAAAATGATGTTTGGCATATACTTATTAATAACATGGAAGTTCTATGCTTGATAGACCGACTAATTTTTATAACAATAATTAGTTGTCAGCAAATGCATTTCATTAAGCTTCCAATATAGTTTATTTATGGATTACGCATATAGATGCAATTAGAAAATATTTTAAGATAATGTTAAATTTGAAAATATCTTAAATAACCTGGCAAGATACATTGGAAACAATGCAATAAATTGTTATTACTTTGTTTAAAAACATTCTAAAGTTTAAAAGGTATCAACATTTATAAGATTGTTTCTCTATATGTTCGAAAGTATTGTTTCCGGTTGATAAAAAATAATATCAATATAGTATATTTTATTCGAAATATTTTGATTTTTGTATTGTTTATTCTGTTTTTACAAATCTAATAACTAAATATGCTTTCCAATAACTCATAAATAAGAAATTTATGAAGGATTCTTCATATGGAGGCAAATGGTGTATGTATACTTCTTCTTTGATGGAAGTATCAAACATTTTTGCCCCCATTTGCTTAATCATTTCGTTTTGCCATACGAATTTTTGTGAAAACTGAAAGTGACTGTTCAAGAGACGAAAATTGAAATACCAACTACTACCCTCTAAAATTCGACACTGAAATCATTTCAGACATTATCTAAGCTCTAAGATGTTTCTACGTAGGATGCTAAAATGTTTCTATATAAGATGCTAAGATGTTTCAAAGACGATTTTTGAAATTGAAACTGATAAAACATGGAAGTATTAGTGCACATTTCTACCTCCGTAATTTAAATTCAAATACATATCAATCATCAACTAAGCTCTATATATGTTGGCTAATGTCAGTGCTGGCGTCCAGGAGTGCATGCCGCGGCATTGGGGACATGCATGTTGTTAACTGGGGAGTAAGGTCACTACCCCTTACCGCCTTAGTGTAAGCACTTTACGTTACCTTCCTTCCTCTTCTATATTTCTATTATATATTTTTAGTGTTTTATGCTGCTGTGCGCAGGTACACTAAAAACTTATTTCCATAATTTTCTTTAGAAATCTTTCTATTTTTACACACACACACACACCCGGCCGTCCAACTTGTTACTCTAAGTCCTCTGGACGAGTCGGACGGTCTGGGTCTTCAACACACACACACACATATATATATATATATATATATATATATATATATATATGTTAGAGCTTGACAAGAAGATATTTGAAGGAATATGTAAGGTTTTGATTCTGAAGTGACAATTTCTGAAATGAAAATCAAAATCATTAGTTACTAGATAGATTTACCTACTATGGAATTTATAGCTGAATCTATATCAATCATTATCCAAGTTCCATCTATAGCGAATCCTAAGAAATATATGTTTAAAAGGAACAAATATATTTCTTACAGAACCACATTACCTCCTCCAAAATTTGATGCTGAATCCATATGTGTCATCAGCTAAGATCAATCTATAGATGATCTTGAGAAATAGATGTTTCAAGTAAATTGAAAATGTTTAAATTATGAAAGGAAAGAAAATACGATTTAAAATCTATATTGAATCTCCCATTTTCCGCTGGAATTTGATTGTGAATTCATATTAGTCATTATCTGAGTTATATCCATAGCGTATACTGAAAAATAGATATTTCAAGCAAAACATTTTCGCAAATAGCATGGCAATATTCTAGCTACCAACAATAGTATGGTAAAACGTTTCCTACCAATAAACACAATACGGTATTAATTGTTTCCAGAACCATTATTTTAGGGAAATTATTCATATGAAAAGTTTGAAAAAAAAACCGGTAAATAGAAAATAATGCTATATGTTTTTCTTGGATGGTGATTGAGTAACCTTCATTTCGGTGATACATAATTCACATACGTCGCATAAATAAGTGCCGATGTTGATTAATTTTCGATCTTTGTCGTATTCTCACTTATTCAGCATTGCTGATTCACCATCAGGTATACTTCCCATTAATCTTGAATAAGCATCAACTGAGGATCATGATAAATTACTAATATCCGTGTGTCATTACACAAAGAGCTACCTGATGTTCAGTGTTCATCAACGGTTGGTTTGATTCTGCAAAGTAATCATTTTGCAGGAATATAAAATGAACTTTGTAATATTAATATATATGGAAATTTAAGTTACTTTTAAAATTGAAGTGTATTATCCTTACTTTTAGTTAAGTAATATGTGTATATATGTATACACACATACAAACACACACACACACACACACACACATATATATATATATATATATATATATATATATATATATATATATATATATATATATATATATATATATATATATATATATATATATACATATATATATATATATATCTATGTATAAATATATATATATATATATATATATCTATATATATATATATATATATCTATATATATATATATATATATATATCTATATATATATATATATATCTATATATATATATATATATATATATATATATATATATATATATATATATATATATATATATATATATATATATATATATAATGTATAAATGTACTCAGTATATATCTTTCAATATATTTAACCCTTCATTGCAGCAAGAAACTGTTTGCTTTGGATCAAAGGAGTAAGTTTGTCCAGTTTAATATAAAATATTTCCAATAACTATTATTTACTCTAGACAAAAATACGTAATAACTATGTAAAT
The DNA here is from genome assembly GCA_951213105.1 of Amaurobius ferox. Classification (NCBI taxonomy): domain Eukaryota; kingdom Metazoa; phylum Arthropoda; class Arachnida; order Araneae; family Amaurobiidae; genus Amaurobius; species Amaurobius ferox. The sequence goes on from OX578145.1 coordinate 46,450,831, forward strand.
TTCCAAAATTTTGTATTGTACAAAAAACTGTAAATATAAAAAGTAAAATATATTCCTTTTACATATGCTGGCATCCATAATATCTTATTTTTAGTTAAAATATTTTTTAACTATTGGTACATTCACAAATGGCTTTACCAGTTAAATATGGGTCATTTATTATTTACTTACTATATTACCGTTATCTGACGATATTTACTTTTAGCAGTAAATGGATACACTCCATTTAAACTGAAGATAATGATACTCATTATTGATTGTAGAGTTACAATCCTGAAACTAATGTTCTTTTGTTTCTGTCGTTACATGGACATTAGGGTATAGTTTTCGATACTTATTCGATATTTGCAGATGAATTATCTTCTATGTTATTTCTTCCGTGTACTTAAATAACTCTGACATTAATATAAATGGCATACGATGGATAAAATATTGGTTTCAATAAGGTTGTTTGAAATGTAAACATTTTAAAACATATATTTTTTGAAGTAATGACAAATTTTCTGCAGAAACATAGAATTAGAGCCTTACATATATCGAACGTTATATGTTCTAAAAATTAGAAATTTCCCTTTATATGATATGCTAATTGCAACTCCTGTGATTTAAAATATCGTCGGGATGAAGCCTACTGATGGAATGTTTATTGGGCATAAAATAAGACAGCAAAAACAAATTATATGAAATACATTTATTGAAGTGAAATATGGTAAATGCATAAGTAATGGCAATTCGCAGCTCATATTAGAAAATAGGTAACTTACCTCAGTACTGCAGCCTAGATAACAAAATCCTAATGACACCTGGCTTTAGGTTAAATTTTCATAGTACACCAAATCAGCCTCAACTCTAAGTCGAACACAAGACGAAAGGCAAATCCCCACAGCTCAGATAGACGTTAATCAAATATGCATCTATGGTGGAACCTGTAAGTCGAGGCCACTACTAGAATAACTCAAATCTTGTATAGAAATATGTTTGAATCCAGTTCACGACTGGAATACAAGATATGTTGGGAATTACACTCTTTCGTTGGAAGAAGAGCTATAGTCTCTCAAAATATGGATTACATCATGTGTGAATATAGTCAATGACAGGAACACAACATACGTAGAGCATCGCAATCTTTAGTTGTGGGAACAACTAGAGCCTCTCAAAACAAGGATGGCACCACGTTTGAAACGAGTTTACGATTGGAACAGAGCACACGTTAGGTATCACACTCTTTAGTTGAGAGAACAGCTGGAGCCTCATAAAACATTTATGGCATCACGTTTGAATTGAGTCCACAACTGAAACAATAGTAGGCACGTTGTTTATCACACTCTTTTTTTGAATGGACAACTGTAACTCTATAAGCAAGGACGCCATCAGATTTTCAGTCCAAGACTGGAACACACTAGGATACGTTGAGCATCACACTTTCTATTTGATAGAACAACTGAATGAACACGAGTGAAATTCCCTTTGAATCGAGTTCATGTCTGGAACGCAGAAAATTGCGTTGAATATCACACTATTGAGTTGAAAGAGCAATTGGAGCCTCTTAAACCACGGACGGCAGCACATTTGAAAAGAGACCTTGATTCATGAAGCGCGGATGGCAGTGTACTTTTAAAACGATACACGCACTGGTGTTTACCAAAGCACAAAATGGCTGCCTGCATTTAATTGGATACATTGTTCATACTCTTCGCGGAAAAACGACACGGACTGCTATTAATATATCACAGCGTCTAGACGAATCTGTCTTCAAACTTGAAAGGACAGGCAACACTGACTCTTAACGACCCAGTGCTATGTATTTTTAGTCCGTTATGTGCTTCTAGATGTGCATATGCTTGCAATAAGACATCATATAGTACATTTGAATATAAAACAGTACCCGTACGTAGGTGCGTCATTTTTACAAATCCTCGTGTATCTAAGGAATTACGACCATTCGGGACTCTGCATTTGCGATCCTTGGATGCGTGGCATTGGGGTTGGTGGACAGATCGCCACAAAGTCTTATATTAGAAACAAAGAACGCAACCACCAATATAACCTTCTAGTATTTGATATTTTCTTCCTATGACGTTGAAAAAACATGAGCATGAAAAAACATTTATTGTTCTTTAACTATGGGTACATTTTTATTATTTTTTGGACGTTTCGGGAATTGAGTTGATTTATTTGCAGTATTTATGTAGCGAGCACTTATTTAGAACCGGGCAATTTATTTTATTCTTCTAATATTTTCACTATGCTGCTGGGAAGTTAGCCGCAGGGAATATGTTGAATATTTTTGAGATTATTACGAGCATGGATTAAAAGTGAGATTATTATCAGTGTTCAACTCTATTACTCTCCTACTCAATGGTCTGGCTCGTTTGACATGCTCTAACTTTTGAGCAAATGCTCAATCGACACCAAATATTGCAGACTGATATTACCTGCATCTTGATTGTGGTTGATTTTTAATATGATTAGTTTATTCATAAAAATATGTCGCTAGAAATGTTGAAAACTGCAAAACATTATGCTCCAAAATATGCAAGGAAAATTCGTGGAATTACTCTAATTATAACGAGTAAGCTTTATCACTTTAATATTATTTAATTTTTGTAACTATCACTTTGCGACTTAACCGTTTGGCTCCATTCAATTGGAAACATCAAGTCCTGATTAATATATATATATATATATATATATATAATCAAACTATTCCGCTTTTTATCAGAGTTTAAAATACATAATAGAAGCCAAAAAATATTATAAACTAATATTTATAACACCGATACATATTGTTAAAAAAATATGTTATAAGACTACATATTCTTATAACATCTAGCTATTGAGTATACACGTTTTAAGTTTTAATTACTTATAAATAAAACTGTATTTTATTAAAATAACATTTATTGTTTCAATAAATAAATATTTTCTCTTTTGAAATATAATATCCACTTTCTGAAAATTTTGGAATTCGGGATTTTGATTGTTAAGCATGGTTTAAATCCTTTGAAGACATTCTGAACACAGTTGGAAAATATATCTATCTGTGTTTGTGTGTGTGTATATAGAGCACAATAACTCAATAAAGAATACATCTACAGCTATTAAAATTTATGTGCAGATACATTATGTTATTAACTTTAACTGTATGGAATATTTTGGTATTTTCAAAGCTAGAATTCGAAATAGAAGAAATTTAAGACTTTTATACTATTATTTATGTAGAATAATAAATTTTATACCCAAAAAATGATTGTAGTATATAGTATATAACGGAAATTGGTAGTTTTTATAGCACATTGGAGTTTAATTGTATATACATAGTTTATATTATGAAAGTTAAATACATCCGTACATATAACTAAATTGTTGCCGACAAATGAAATTTCGAAATAGCTTTTATTAAATATTTTAAAATGAGTTATGGAAAATTTTACACGAACTTTACAGAAATATTTAAAACGAATTACTTGTGTAGACATTTGACAAAACATGCGATTTCATGTATGCTGGGAATGATTGTAATGTTAAGTAAATTTAAGACTTTGGATTATCAGTGTCAGAGAATGTCAAATTGCAACCTGCACTGCAGATATTTTATTTAAACTTAGAATACATAGTATATTTAACTTATTTCCTTTTAATACAATTTTGTGAATCCTCACATGGCTGAATTAAATAAATCCCTTTTGCAAATCTCAAAAACTTCGAGAATCTTATTTCCTTAGCTGGTGAAAATCACATTTTGTTTCGGCTGAAGTAGCACTTTGGATCTTTAAACCTTTTATACCCTTGAGGGTACAAGACATATATCTGCATTATAAAACTTCAAAATGTGTATTTGCACTCTTATGGGAGAGAAGATTAAACTTTCTATCAGAAATCATTGGCTAATATGGAGTGCAAACAAAGATTTAGTAGCATTGTTTAGTTTCTTGTGATTATCGAAAACCTTCTAAAAGGATTCCCTTGTACATTGTATTACAAAAGCTACTTAAGAAATCAATACATTTAAGTATATTTTAATGGTACGTTACAGAGTCACACCCGGAGGAAAATGGCCGTTGCAAATTCAAGTTAACACCTCGTAAAAGACTACAAGAGCCGAGACAGTAAAGAATTACTTTAAATACAAAGACATAAAACTCATTACTACTGAAAATTCACATTGAATAATTACTAGATATTTTTCGAAAATGCATCTGCTTTTGAGAAAGATAAATACTTCAAAGGCTACTATATTTATATTATTTTAAATGCAACAAAATGAGTATATTTTAAGCATATATTTTGTGGTTAGTCTTACCCCTATTGGAGAACATATGTTTTCAACGTGCAAGCCCCGCCAATCGACTGCTAAAATGCGTAAAAATCTAGATATTTTATAAATATAGATACAGTAATGGAATAATGGTTGAATATAGAACAAAAACTAGATATTCCGAAACTGTAATAATGCATATTCCATAAATGTGTCTTCATCTAAAATGTAGAACTGAAACTGCATATGGCTGCTTTCTATAAAGAAGTGCTAATTGTGTTATTGAATTGGAAATTGAATATTCTATAAATATAAAATGCTGGATATTCCATAAATGTGTCTTCATCTAAAATGTAGAAATGAAACTGCAAATGGCTGCTTTCTTTAACGAAGTGCTAACTGTGTTTTTGAGTTGGAAATTGAATATTCTATAAATATAAAATGCTGGATATTCCATAAATGTGTCTTCATCTAAAATGTAGAACTGAAACTGCATATGGCTGCTTTCTTTGCAGAAGTGCTAATTGTGTTATTGAGTTGGAAATTGAATATTCCATAAATATTAAATGCTGGATATTCCATAACTGTGTCTTAATCTAAAATGTAGAACTGAAACTGCTTATGGCTGCTTTCTTTAAAGAAGTGCTAATTGTGTTATTGAGTTGTAAATTGAATATTCCATAAATATAAAATGCTGGATATTCCATAAATGTGTCTTCATCTAAAATGTAGAAATGAAACTGCATATGTCTGCTTTCTTTAAAGAAGTGCTAATTGTGTTTTTGAGTTGGAAATTGAATATTCCATAAATATAAAATGCTGGATATTCCATTAATGTGTCTTCATCTAAAATGTAGAAATGAAACTGCATATGGCTGCTTTCTTTAAAAAAGTGCTAATTGTGATTTTGAGTTGGAAATTGAATATTCCATAAATATAAAATGCTGGATATTCCATAAATGTGTCTTCATCTAAAATGTAGAAATGAAACTGCAAATGGCTGCTCTCTTTAAAAAAGTGCTAATTGTGATTTTGAGTTGGAAATTGAATATTCCATAAATATAAAATGCTGGATATTCCATAAATGTGTCTTCATCTAAAATGTAGAACTGAAACTGCATATGGCTGCTTTCTTTAAAGAAGTGCTAATTGTGTTATTGAGTTGGAAATTGAATATTCCATAAATATAAAATGCTGGATATTCCATAAATATGTCTTCATCTAAAATGTAGAATTGAATCTGCATATCGCTGCTTTCTTTAAAGAAGTGCTAATTGTGTTATTGAGTTGGAAATTGAATATTCCATAAATATAAAATGCTGGATATTCCGTAAATGTGTCTTCATCTAAAATGTAGAAATGAAACTGCATATGGCTGCTTTCTTTAAAGAAGTGCTAATTGTGTTATTGAGTTGGTAATTGAATATTCCATAAATATGCAATACTGGATATTCCATAAATGTGTCTTCATCTAAAATCTAGAAATGAAACTGCATATGGCTGCTTTTTTTAAAGAAGTGCTAATTGTGTTATTGAGTTGGAAATTGAATATTCCATAAATATAAAATGCTGGATATTCCATAAATGTGTCTTCAAATAAAATGTAGAATAGAAACTAGATATTACAAATATATGACACTGCTTTATCAATAAATCTAAAATGCTGGATATTCCATAAATTTAAAATGTCGGATATTTTATAAATGTTTTGAACTAAAATGTAGAACACAAACTGGTTATTTCAAAAATATGACGCTGGGTGTTCCAGATTCTAGAAATGAGCTTCCAAATAAATTGCAGAACAGAAACTGTATAATCTAAATATGGCAAAGAAATTAAAAATAATCAACTGGAGTTTAGCTGAACTCGAACTTCTCATACAAGATTTCATCTTAAGACAGCTAATGATTTTATTATTGTTTTAGGCAATATTTAAAAAAATATCTGGATTGTTTGTACAAATGATCACATAACATGCTACACTTTTCATTAAATGGCTTAAATCTTTCGATCGATACCAAGTTTGCCAATATACTTCTTCCCCCCCAAAAGGGAGGATACTTAAGTTGAAAACACAGACATTGTATCGCTAATATTTTTAACTAAAATGTTTTAAACTGCTATGTTTCGTGAACATCGAACAATAAATAACACCTTTTATGCATATTTATGTAAAATTTAATTATATGCGGCAATCTTAAGTGACTATAATATTTCGAATAAATTTCAAAGTTTTCGTTCGATTTTAAGAAATATTCTACTATCTAGTACTAGATATTTCGTTAACAAATCAAGTTATAAAAATGTGTAAAAAGCCATCAATATTTCTACAGTATATAAAAGACATTCTTATGTAAACCTTTCTCGAAGACAAAATTATTCTTTATTTAGTTTTAGATTTTTTATAACAAAGTCGGATATAAAGTTTCGTGAAAACCCATTAACATTTGGGGTCACTATAGTGTACACGAAAAATCAAACACAAGCATTTTACAGATAGACAGACATCACTTCAAATATAGTGAAAACGTGTTTAGGTGGTCATATACTGCCATTAAAATATATACTGGCATCAAAATATATACTGGCATCAAAATATATACTGGCATCAAAATCTCGAATTCAAAAATTTTCGTAAAAATACTTTCTCATTACTATGCAATTGAAAGTAAAAATAGTAACATTTCAAGGAAACTAAAAATATCCAGTGAAAGAAATAACTCAAACTTAAAACACATTCAAAGCAACCCCCGTCCGTTTTCTCAATTTAATGAACTATAAAAATAGTCAAGCAATTTATCTCCCATTAGACGAAAATTTAAGGACTAGATCGGTAAAAAATCAAAGTTACACAACAGACAATTTCTAATGATTTTATATTTAGTGCCTCTCTTTGACATTTTCAACGGAGATTATAGCGAACGGGGTAGTTTCAAATGTTATTAGATCAATATGTTCAGGTTTTCACATTCAGGTTACTGGAATAGTTATTTAAAGTCATTCCACTGGCAAATGTCGGCTGTAATAGGGAATTAAATTGATTTAATAGCCATACATACAGCATTTACAAATCTTATCGATTAAATTAAAATGCGCAATTTGTGCGTAAAATCATTTTCTATTTGGAATATCGAATATATTTACATATCTATTAATGCTATTTAATTTAAGTAACCGATGTGTATATTTTTTATACACTAACTTCATACCATTTTTGCTCATTTTAATTTATTTCTAAAGCTAACAAATAATTAAGTGCTATTGAAATATATTCATTAATGCTAAATGACTTGATAAAATAAATTAACTAAAGTATGCGTTAACTGGGGTCAACACGACTTTCTAATATCAGAAATCATTGTTTTTATTTTATTAGAACAAATTTGAAAAATCACCACCGTGGGTAAAAATTATTACAATTACAGCGTGTTACTTTCCGTTTTAAATGGCTTAAAACTCTTTCGATTGATGCCATGATGCATCGAAAATTTTCGTGAAAACTATATTTTATCAATACTATGTATGTATGAGAAAATAAATTCAGTAGTATGTATTCAGAAAAAATCTGAAAGACCAGACGGACATCACTCCAAAAATAGTGAAAACGTGTCCAGGAGGTCTAAAATAGATATTAGCATCAAAACCTTGAAATCGAAAATTTTCGTGAAAAATATATTTTATCAATACTATGTATGTATGAGAAAATAAAATCAGTAGTATGTATTCTGAAAAAATCTAAAAGACCAGACGGACATCACTCCAAAAATAGTGAAAACGTGTCCAGGAGGTCTAAAATAGATATTAGCATCAAAACCTTGAAATCGAAAATTTTCGTGAAAACTATATTTTATCAATACTATGTATGTATGAGAAAATAAAATCAGTAGTATGTATTCTGAAAAAATTAAAATATCCAGTGAAAGAAAGAATTCAAATTTAAAACACATTCAAAGCAACCCACACCCGTTTTCTCAATTTAATAAACTATAAAAACACTTTATCTCCCATTAGACGAAAATTTAAAGACTCGAACAGTAAAAAATCAAACGTACACAACAGACAATTTCCAATGATACACTATTTAGTGGCCTACTTTGCCATTTTTAACGGAGATTATAGCTTAAACGAGGGCAGTTTCAAATGTTATTAGATCAATGTGTTTAAGTTTTCACATTCAGGTTACTAGAATAGTTATTTAAAGTCAATCCACTTTCAAATGTCGGTAGTAATAGGAAATTAAATTAGCTTTAGTGCTATATATACAGTTTTTGCAAATCTTACTTGAAATCAAACCTTGAAATAAGTTTAAATTAAACTATTCGTTTCGTGTGTAAAATAATTTTCTAATTTGAATATCGGATATATCTGTATAGCTATTAATAAAATATTATTAAATTCAAGTGATCAGTGTATACATGTTTTCTCACACACTAGTTTTATGACAGTTATGAGCATTTTAATGTATTATTAAAGTTAGCATTTAAATTAATTGCCATTGAAATATATATGCATAACAGCTGAATGACTTGATAAAAGAAATTAACTGGAACTTGGTTCAACTCGATTTTCTCATATTGAATTCATTTTTCTTCAACTTTAAAAAAAAAAAAAGAATTGAAATTTCGGTGTCGTGAGACCAAATGATTATAAATATAGCGTGTTACCGTCCACTTTAAAGGGCTTGAAAAAAATTTGTCGATTGACACAATTGACTTAGCAAAGTAAACCCATGGGTGAAATTTGCCCCTTAAGGAAGGCTGATGATGTCACAAGTAAATCAAAATTGTATCACCGCTATATTTCACAACAAAAATTGCAACTTTTACGTTTGGTGATCTTTGAGCTACAAATAAACCACTTTACATACGATTATGCCAAATTTTGTCCCATGCTGCCATGTTAAAAAAATAAAAAGAATCGAGCACATTTCGAAGTTTTCGCTTGAATTTATTTTTAAAAAAACTGTTATCAAGTTCTAGATTTTTTGATAACAAAGTCGGATATAAAGCGTCGTGAAAATCCATTAATATTTGTCGCATCTGTCGTGTAGACAGCAAATCCACCACAGATATCAGACATACAAACAGGCGAACATCACTCCAAAAAAAGTCAACGTGTTCAGGAGGTCCTGAAACATGTTCAGGAGATCTAAAACATAAAACAAATATTGGTATCAAAATCTCGAATTCGGAAATTTTTGTGAAAACAATTCTTTATCTACAATATGAGAAAGCAATAAATGATTTTACAATAGTTCAAATCCGCAGTGAGTTATGGTATTATAGAAAAGTCCGGTAGTATGATATACCTGAATTTCCTTTCTGAAACGGATTATCATACAGTGTATACCACAAAACCTTTTATAATACACTGGTTTGCAAATTAAATTGCAGTGCACATCAAGATAAATAAGCATACGTACGTTTCGAAAATCCACTGGATTTCCTTCATCAGTGCAAATAGTCTGGACCTAAACACCAAAATAAGCACATTTTACGTCGTAAAAAAGTTATTGATTGTGTGTAAATTTCCGTGCTTTACTTACTTACTAATCTTGATAATACAAAATATGAACACTGTGTTTAACAACCAGTTTTTTTTTTCAAATTGTATCGGTCTAAACTATGTGATAAATCCTGCTTAGACTGCTCTGTGCTAAATAGCTTCGAAAAATATTTTAGTATCACAAGGATTCAAGTGATTCTTCCCGAGAGTGTGATTATTTTTCAAATTTGCGAAGTCTTTGTGAATAATTGAGTCCACACCTGTATATTTAATTATTTATAAATAAAACTAAACAACAATTTATAAATAAAACTAAAAAATATGATGTGAGCAGAGCATTTCTACCAGACTTTATTTTACCTCAATTTCTTTTATAATTCAATAAAGTGTTTTTAATAGCGCTAAATAAAACGAATAATTGTTTGAAATTACACTGAATATGAATATTTATTACAATTTTTGTTTTTATTTTGCGTCTAGGCGTATTTTCAAAGGCGACTCGCAAAATAAAAACGAAAAAGTTAAAATATTTCGAGAATGGTTAGTCATAAAGTTATCGTTTGGCCTTTTTTGCCGTCAAAAATTACCTATAAAATATTACGTATAAAAAAAGTATTTAATTGATATATTTGAGCATGCGTAATCTTTTATTTTAGGTTTTAACAATTTTTGAGAGCCATTTGGCAAAACCAAGCAAATTTCTCTTCTTTTTGAGTCGTACCAAAATCTTATAAGCACCAAAGTATCAGTACCAGGTGATTTATCCACCAAGTTTTGTTAAGTGTAGTCAATTCATTTTTCAACTAAAGAGGATACATACCTATAGAGGATACATACTTTGCAAATAAAGTCAGGATGCTTTTTTCCGAATCGTAACAAAATCTAATCAGCACCTTAGTCACCAAAACGTGACTTATCTGCCATGTTTTGTGAAAAAATGCTCAATTAATTTTTCATCTAGAGTGGATACGTACATTGCACAGACACAGACGCAGATCCACAGACCCACATTCAGACGTCGCGGTAAAAATAGTTTTGGTCTTTCTAGAGTGCCCGAAACATGCAAATTCCTTTGTAAACTCGATTTGCTATTTTCTTCATGATTCCAATACTTTTCCTATACATTTCCAATATGTGACGAAGAAAATCGTCAATTAATAAATTCTAGTATGCTAAACACCGTTGGTTCTCAAGGATAATGAAATGACACGAGACAATAAATAATTAATTAAATTGGCCTCCAATACAAAAATATTATTTACTTGTCTTGCTTAACCAAATATTTTACTAGCTTGTCTTGTTTAAAATTCAATCATTAATTTTAGCTTAGGTATATATGTAAACATAACATTTTGCATTACATGGACACATATGGTATGTGTAAAATTCATAAATGAAACTGTCCTTTACGCGCACTTGTGTTCTTTCCCAGGGAATGACATTTGCTCTTAAAACTTATAATTTCCATCCGTGACCAATCTTTACAGTAGATAATAAAAAGTTTGCATGGCAGTGGGTGAAAATCATCGGATCTTGAATTCTGTCATATTTCTGCACAATACAAAGGGAGATTTTGATCATCTAAAGAAATTCAGCCCTTACTAAACGCTTTCTCACGTTAGTCAATATATTTAAAGATAAAGGGTTGATCAAAAATGCCAACTGATGTACCAATTCAAAACATCCTAGAAGAAGAAGCCATGCAGAAAGAAGAGACAAAATGTAAGCAAAAAAAGGCCACAGCCAGAAAGAATATTCAAGAAGAGTTAATTTCTGTTTCAAAGGAAGACAAAATCGAAATTGAAGCTCCACAATCTGGTGAAAAAAAACAAAAAAAAACAAAATATCGTATAAATATATCTGAAAGTTATAATAATTCTGCAGTAATATGTGTATTCATAGTTAAACATAATACGCTGAAGCTGAAAATATTTTACAGAATGATTCTAATATTTAAACACAGAAGTAAGTGTTATGGCAATTATATTCTTATGAAATTTCATACAAGAAATATAAGTTAATGCAGCTGTGATAAATATTCAAGATATTGTAATATGCCTTCCAGAACGAAGGATATCACAATATATAGACTCCCAGTTGAACATAAATAATTCGGTGTGTCATTTGCAAATTATAATCTCCATTAATTATTGCTTTATGGACCATTGTACCCCGGGGATGGGGTACAATGGTCCATAAAGCAATACTTTTTATAATGTGTGAAATAATTTAAACATATACACAGTTATACTATTAACGTTGGCTTTTTTTGGATGATAATGTATAAAAGTGTTTTTATTTCGCACAAATCTAAATTGACAATTAGAAATATTGCGAGCGTCCGCTACGCAAAAAATTCCATAAATTAAATGATTTTATTCATCAGAAAATATGGAATTTTCAACGATTTTGGGGTCCTTTTCTTTACTTAACTGTCATTTGTTTCAATTTTGGCGACATTTTTGCGATTTAGCAATATTTTAAAAAGGTCGACAAGTTGACGACATGTCATCAATTTTAGTGCTAAAATTAATCTATTTAAATTTGCTTGCTAAATTTCCGATAAATTTATATAAGAATGGGCTATATTTCGACAAAGGTTAGTGTTAACATTCGAATGTTGAAGCCATTTGTTTCCTGTCAATACTTTAAGCGAGAAATTATTATTTATTTAACGCTAAAATATCTACTGATTTTTCAAAAATCCATTCGAAAATTTAGTGGTAGGATTTTCCGCACATTCGATCGCGTTTAAAATCAATAGGACTCCAACTGATATAAACTGCTTGTAATAATCGTACCAATTTGTTTTCGAATCCTTCAAGTCGTTCGTGAAATATCTCTTCTACAAGCTCAATCACACACACACACACACACACACACACACACACACACTTACAGCGACATAACCTCAATAACGTTCTATTCGAGTTTTGGCTCTTCCGTCGAAAACTTGAATTTGAATTTTCGATCCCGTCACGATTTTGTATTTATGTTTCTAGTTAGCATTTTGAGATAAAATTCAATATAAGGGTCTCCTACTGTTTTGTTTTGATTGGAATGCAGAATATACGATTTTTTTATAAAATGGATCCTAAAATTGATAAATGGATCGAAAATTACGTTAATGCGCGTTCCGAGGGAAAATATTCCTGTCAACAAATTGTAAAGCGGTTGTAAAAATCGAGGTTATTGCTTTTCAAAGAAAATAATTTTTAATATATTAAATTTGAAAAGGAAAAATCATTCAGCTGAAAGTAAGAATGAAAAAATTGTAGCAAAATCGCATCATAAGACTGTTCAAACGCGTGTAAATATCAAGAAAGTGAAGTCTCTGACCCAAATAGAAAATCCACCGACTCAAAGATCCATTACATTGAAACTGGAAATGTCTTCTGGCACTGTAAGTAAAATCATATACATAATGATTTGAAGTTGAAAAATATGTTTAAATCTAAAATTCATTTGCTTTTGCCAAACCATATTGCGGAAAGAAAAACAAATTATGGAAAATTATATGAAAAACACCTAGCTGCTGATAAATGGAAATTTGTAATAACACTCGATGAGGCATGGGTGTATTTAAATGACTGCAATAAGAAAAGAGCAATTTTCTATTGTTCAACTGACGAAAGTGACCTTACGAAATGGTTTCGTCAATGTACAGAAAAGTTACCAAAGGGATCCGTGATAGTTGCAGGATTTTGTTACAACGGTAAATTAAAACTAAAAAAAAGTCTCAAGTAAAGCTAAAATTAATTCACTTTACAATCAGCAGAATATTTTAGAACCAATTTTGGATGAAGAAATTCTAGCCTTGTATGGAAAATACATCAATAAAATTGAGCTTCATATGGACAAAGCATCTAGTCACACGTCTAAGTCAACTGCCTCATATTTAGCAAAGAAAGAATCAGAAACAGGAATAAAACGTATCCCTTTAATGTAATACCTGTAAAATCACCTCACGCTTCTCCTATAGACTTTTGCGATTTCGGTTTGTTAAAACGAGCCTTAGGAAAACGGCATCCAAGAACACTGAACGAAGTTTGAAAAATGACCTAAGAGAATTGGGATACAATTGACTTGACGGTGCTAAGAAAAAGTTTCCTTATATGGAAAATTCGAGCTAGAGCTATAATCAAGAATCAAGGCTATCAGATAGAAGCAAATCGCTGTAAGAAATACGCAATTTATGCATAAAAAATTAATTTGGGACCTCTGGCCCTGACGCCTCCACACACGTACCCGATGGTAATCTGCTGAAGCGTGTCATCGCTGAACACTATGCAATGGCAGTCTGTTGGCTGCCATGATGATTAGCTACGACACCACTCCGAACGATTCTGTCGATATTGTGGGGTTATGGGCAGACGTCTTAAAGGCCGTCGTCAGCGTAACCACACCTCAGCCAAGCGCCGTGAGTTGGTGGAAGAAACCACGGACGGTATGGTGGAAACTGTAGCACGTTAGATGGCAGACAATGATGTCGTTGGGCCAGTTCGGGCCTGTCACGAAATCATTCGATATTGCTCTGCATTCGTGCACCTTGGCCTTCCAGAGCCTTCATTCCACCGATGAGTTCCTTGCAGCAACCATTGCACCTTTGCACAGCATTATCCGTTCGGTACATGTGGCGGCCTATTGCTTGGTACGACCAGCCAGCTTCACGCATCCCGACCATACGACCACTTTCGAACACTCGTGTAATTGCTTATAAGGTCTTCATCAACGTCGTAATGGCATTATTGTTTGTGTCTCCACGGAACTGCAACGCCGATAACGAGCACAGATAAACTATCCACTTTTATAACTTGTTTTATAGTATGGTAGTTGCGCCGTAGAAACGCGCTCTATGACCGAAGTTAACACTCCTTGCAAATTTAATGATTTGCATACTTGATATAAAGGAATTAGCATGCGAAATTTCGAGATGAGCGGCCTATTTTCTAGGGGTACTTCTTTTTTTTTTTTTTTTCCAAAAGGGTGTATATTCAATTTAAACCAAAATAAGATCTGTCCAAATGGTTGTAGTAAAAATTTATTTATGATCTGTAAATCTATAGATAAAATAAAACGAAAGCTGTACTAGAAACGGTAGAATTATTGCCAATATGAACCTAAAAATTATTTCAATATCCATATTTTTTTTGTTATTTTAGTTATCAGGTCAAATAGTAATTTGGATTGAAATAATCTGCTGAAAAATGTTACCCTGTCTTTCATAGTTATTGCAAATAAACACAATTTCCGTGCTACCCTAAAAATTCCGAATCCTAAAAATAAGTGGAGTCAAATGTAGACTTGGCCATATGCAAAACTAAGTACATGTCCCAACTATTGCAATTGGACTTCAAAGATATTTCCTAAATAATGCTAAATTTCTATAATTGAACATAATTGTCAGGAATTTCAATTACTTTAATTTTTATAGGAGTGGGGCCACCATATCACTTGCTTGGGCTCCTATACAAAAGTAAAGTAACATCTGATGTGGACAACACATGACTTTTACTACATAATGAATGTACTTTACTTATTTCAATGCGAAATAATGACGGGCAAGATTCACGGTACAATGTTTAAAGGTACACTATTATGTACCTAGTGTACACTATTATGTACTCAATTAATAGTGTACACAAGGTACACCATTATGTGGTGCCTTTCTGAATGAGAACATGGGAAATAATTGCAAAGTACAAAATTAACGTATATTTCGCTAAAATATAACTTGACAAATGCAATTAATGCAAAATCTGCGAAGCAATATACTACATTATATAAAAAATATGTTAATTATAATTTCATTAATTTGGCGACATTTTTGTCAATTCGGCCAACAGTAAAAAATTCTACAAATTAACTATATTTAGTCAAATTAATCACCAATGGTCGGCAAATTTTTTGCTAAGTGTCACATACTTGATGATAATTACTACTATACATTCATATGCACTTTTCAGAAACATTTATTTTAAAATCATGCAATACATCAAGAACAGTTCGCAATAGCATTCTAAAGTTTGGATTATTCGTTTCAGAATAAAAAAATACGTACAAAATGAATAGGTTTTTAACATTACGGAAAGTCCTAATTTTTATGATTTTTTGAAATATCCATTCAAAAATTAGAGGACTTTCGAATATTCGATAGCGTTTAAGATCAGTAGGTTCAAGTAGTATTCACGAATCATACTAATCGTGCGAAACTCCATTCGAAATGCTCCATTTGTTTGTAAGATATTGTATCAACCGGATCATGGATGCACATTTACATGTACACGCTAATATATACACACGCGCATTCAAACGTACATACAGAAAAACACACATACGCAAAAATATACATACACAAGCACACACATACCAAACGCACACATACACAAACATACACGCACACAAACACACACATATACCAAACACACACATACACAACCATACACATACACAAGCACACACATACCAAACACACATGCACAAACATACACATACCAAACACACATACACAAACATACACATGAACTAACACACATACCAAACACACACATGCGCAAGTATACGCATACACAAACACACACATACCAAACACACACATACACAAACATACAAATGCACAGACACATACACAAACATATACATACACAGACACAAACACATACCAAACACTAACATACTCAAATATACACATATACAAAAATACATATACACATACACAAACGCCCACACATACACACAGACATCACCCCATAAACGTCTAATTCGAATTAAGAGATGCTCGAATCATGCTTGTCCGTCGAAAACTCGAATTCGAAATTCTGACCCCATCGCAATCCTTTCCTTACATATTATACTATATATGTAGGGAAAGTAACATAGATACAAATTGAAGGATTAAAACATAAATTTAAAACAATAATGTTGTGATACAATTTTAAAAACTATTGCAGATATTTTTGTGAAGAAGAAATATCCAATAAGATATAAGAAATGGTATCTTAAACTAACAAGATAAATATATCCTATTACGTTACTTTTAGTATCTTAAAAAATGTTGAGTGATATCACATTGAAGTCTAGGACGTGAGAATTTTCTTAGTTCTTATTATATTAGCTTCTTCAAAGAAAATACATTTCTTTGTCTTTTTCTTTTATGCTCTTTCGTGGGATAACGATGTAACATAATGTTGAAAAGTTTTCGTCTTCATAAAAATATATTTATAGATGTTTAAAGAAGTATAATATTTATTTTTTGTAATTTTTGTTGAATTTTTAGGAACTGTGTGCTGCTATTGTGGCATCAAAATATATTTCTTTTTACTGAAAGCCTTAGAATTTAATACTGATATATTCTGCAGAATGAAGAAATCTCAAATTATTTTCACGTTTGAAAATCTATATTGATACATTGATTGCCTGTATGTTTTTCTGTGCGCATATTATAGATAAATACAAGCAACTTACAATCAGATAATTTAATACAAGAAGAGTTATTGTCAGGATCCGAGTCACGTCAGTGGGATTTTCTTGAAATTCGATAAAATTCGGTTTTGTTTTTATTTTATTTAATATTGAATTAACACTTAGAACGATTATCATAATTTAAACATATATCCGATCATAACAATCGGAAAAATTATGACACATATTTAATCTTATCGCAATCTAGAATAGTAGAGGTTATATATGAAGAGAGAATAAATAATAAAAATTTCGAGTAAAATATTCGAAGTTTTCCGAGTTAATAAAAAACGCAGGTTACAACGTAACCTAGCATATTTTAACTCATGGTATTCCTTATTTTTGATCTGTAGCATGTAACGCATTATTCAGACATGTGCCAGAATATGAAAGGTTTTTGTAGAAATGTGCAAATAAATATATTTCTTCTTTCACTTTAACTTTCGAGTTCACTTTTGCAAAATGTGCGTTAGTCCACAATTGCCGTAAGGTTTTAAAAGAATTTTGACAGAAAATCTGCCAGTTCAATTTGTAAATGTTAATGGGACTTAATTTATCTACTTGCATAGTGAAATTATGCTCCTGGCGATATAAAATTAATTATGTCGAATTTTTAAGGGTTTTAAGTTACCGCTTTATTAAGCGAATTATGTCTGCTGTAGACTTCATCTGAGGACTTCATTGAATTTAGGAAGAAAAATAAACCGGTATTATTATTATTATTATTATTTTAATGGCCAGGCACTTGACTTTCGTCATTCGCCTTTCGTCAGCGGCCAGAACGTGAACCATTTAGCTGCCCTAAGACGTTACCCCAGGCGCACCAGAGGAGGGCGGAACGCACTACGTCCACAACACAAACACCCATGCCTTACGTGGAACTCGAACCCACAACGCGGCGGTCGAGCGATTGTGTGAAAACGCTCGCCTTGACCACTGCGTCGGCAAAAATCGGTATTATCATATTGCATTTTTTCTTTAACCGACTTGGTGAGACAGATCGCAGGGGGAAATACTGGCATTAGAAATACAACATTTAAACTTTTTTAGAGCTTTAAGTTTCAAATTGAATGTGTAAGAATATTTCATTACTACAAGAATTTTGTGCAAAAATAATAGTACTTTTTGTACATTCTCTTAAATTTTATTTTTCTGTATTTTTGGTGAGAATTTTTAGAGGATTCTTTTACGAAGAAGATGAAATTGGTTGCCGTTAGCGGGAACGTTTAACCCTCTTAATTGTCTATATGTTCTCTAAGAGGGCGGTGCATTTCTTTTTTCGTTAGACCCAGACTGTCCGACTTGCCCTAAGATGAAAGGTAACTATGAGGACATCCGGGAGAACCACCCAAAGTATACTGGAATCCAGTAGGGAATGCAACCATAGGAAACATACCTTCTTTCTCCTGATCTATATCCTTTCGAAAAAATGTTCAAATCTGCAGATCCATCATGCATATACTATGCGTAGATACGGGAATAGTTTTATGCGGGATCTAGGATAGAGATCCAGATTTCAAAATCCGACCTTTTTCTTTAACTTCTGGGTCATCCCTGCCCAAGGACATACCGTTAATAACCTACAGCTTACTCGAGACGTAATATGAGTCCTTTGGCAGAAAATATCTCAAAACTCTTATAAACTTCTTCTTTCACAGAATTTCAGAAAACTTTTTCAGATTGGTCATCGTAGAAAACCAGTTCATGATACTTCACCAAGAATTAAAATGCTGTGAATGGGGGATATTAACTAAAGTATTTTTATTCCGATCATTTTCTTGATATATCATTCATTCAGTACTCAAACCCGTTTTGTAAGAATGCACTTCATCATGCGCTAGTGATGCTACTGAATAATGCGCTAATGATGTGCTACGGAGTCATGTGCTAGTGATTCGACTGAAGAATCCTCACCAATTGCCAAATCCTCACCAATTAGGAAATTCTCACAAATTATCAATTTAGCACTGTGAGCAAAATGTGTAAATTATAATGTTGCAGTACAATTTATGATGGAAACTTTAATGAATGTGAAGACAGATACCAAACATTGAATCTTCCTTTCCTTGATTTAATATATATATATATATATATATATATATATATATATATATATATATATATATATATATATATATATATATATATATATATATATATATAAATTCCCAAATAGGACAAGTAGCAGTGTACTCGTAAAATTTCTATATAATATATATATATATATATATATATATATATATAACTAAAGAATTGTACTGAATTAACTGTAAATTACTGAGCGCATTTTGATTGCGAATCTGGTCTACGAAATTAATAGTAACTCTGTCTGCATCATGTACTACAAATTACCTCAAAAATCAATAAAACTATTGTTGATCATATCTGAAAGGCCAATTTCTCTTTTATTTATTCTAATGTTTTATTATTTGACAGGCATATTTGTACTGCGTTTTTACCCCTTTATATTTTCTCTGATGGGGATTATCTTTGGTGTTATAGAGATTATTTAACTAGCATTTCTGGAAATCATTTGTGCATGTCGCATGGTTATTTCTACAGTTATTTCAGTTTTAAAATCTTGATGATTTTATCTAATTGTTTATATGTGCATTATAATTTCGAGTGCATATGGTATTTTACCAAAAATTGTACCAAATTCACATTTTTCAAGGGACCAAAAGAATTTTAAATTGCTAAAACTATGAAAATAAAACTAAAAACACCTCCTTGAAGTGATATAAAGAATAAAGCAATTAAGATAGAAACTTTAAAGTTAACACAAAAAGTTAGTTTATAAAATTGACAAGACATTCCATAATTCTAATCATTTAACAAAAAAATAATAATATTGAAACGTTACCTTTATTACAATTATGTAACACTATGTTACTGTTTGGATCATATACATTATGACATCGTTGATATTCAATGGGTATTTGGCAACTTCCACACATAATTAATTCGCACAGAGTGAAATAAATGTCTCGAACAACAGAAAAATACAAACTTACACAGCATCCTCTTTGTATCACATTATGGGAAAGATACGACTATTTGTCTAGAACATATCCTTTTCACAGAAATGAAAGACAGTTTAAAAAAACTGATTATATAACAAATTAAATATATAAAAGTATCATATCGTAGTTGTATTTTATTTTCAATGTTATTTTATTTGAGATATAATTCGATTTATCTTCTTAGGCCTTCTGTGTCCCAATTTTTCCTATAATGCTTACTGTGTTCCAGAAATAACTTACAAATCTTCAAGATTAGCTTAATTGAAGGCTTGAAAATAAAAAAAGTATCACTTAAACAGTTTATGACTGCACAGCCAATTAAATATGAAGCGGCATTGCATGTTAACCCCTCTGTTTGAACCAATTATTTCTTAGATGAAATTCTGTGGTTATTCCCGTACACACTTAAAGCAGCTATATTAATAGACGTTTCTAATTACATTCTTTAAATATGATTCACCTTAATCTGCTTAATTGTATATAGAATATTTTAATTAAATTTCACAGTCTGAGAGGTTTCCCAAATACCTGCCTACCATAAATATTCACAACACTATAAAAAATTCTTTTTAAGAGGGTTTGATACATAAAAATCTACAAAAACACAATTCTATTCTATAAGCTTAAAACTTAGTATAGAGTTTTTAAAATCAAATCACGTAAACCGAATATTTCAAAGATGATTACGTTAGATGATATAACAAATTTTATGATGTACCATCTTTATCGTTTAAAGGGGAGCACTTTATATAATTTTTTTTTTGTTATTTGTCAATTTTAGAAGGATATATATAAATCCTGGTAAAGAACATATATGAATTTTTGTAAAGAGTTTATCTAATTTCTTTTTTTTTTTTCAAAAATTTGTCCTTCGGATTATTTATTTTGAGTAGAAATTTTGAAAATATTTTTTTCAAAGCAGATATTACTAAGAAATAATTTTGTTTAATTTAAGATTATAAAATATGTTTTATAAATAACATTTTTAAAATTCGACTAGCAAGTATCTATGGAAACTGAGCACCTGATTCAATAGTTACATCAAAATGTATATATGTTTAAAAATTTCAATTTAAAAAAAAAGTAAAAATTAAAATTTTTCAAAAATTTATTATCCGTGAAGTGTTCGAGAATATTTTATAAAGTGCTGGACAATATTTTACGTGAAAAGTGTTCGTAAAATTTTTACACGTTGTTTTTTATACGTTATATAAGCACACACTTTTAGAAAAAATGTATTTCGAAATGCTCATCCATAAAAAATATAAAAGTTAGTGTCCATTGACACTATTAAAATATCTTATATGTAATTACATATTAACCATGTCAATTTAAAATATATATTTTCTAGCATATACGTTATCGAATTATAGGAAAGAACATGCATTGGTCACTTGGGGTCGAGACTCCAAAAAAATTATTTTTATAAAATATTGTGCAAGCAACTGACCTGAAAAAAAGCAACCGACTTCCTGTAACTGGTCATTCTTATAAAAATTAACTGGAGTGCGGCTCATCTAGATTTTCTCATACCAGAATCCATTTTAGTAGCTTTTTTTTCCAAATATTACAAGTAAACAAGAAAGATCAATCATGCATAAAGCACTGATTATGAAACACTTTCCAAATTCAATGCAATTTTATTTAAACATCTCTAAAACGCGATACATTCCTCAGTAATATTTTTAAAATTATCACATAGCTACATTAATTTACTATATTTGAAAATTTAAAACTTCATCGGAAAAAATGAAGGTCATTCAAATGATGGCATTGCAATATAAATTGCCTGGTTTAAGCATTTCTAAAATGCGATACATTCCTAGATAATATTTTTAAAATTGTCATAATACTACAATAAATTATTATATTTGAAAACTTCGTCGAAAAAAATGAAATTTACTCAAATGACGTCATTGAAATATAACAAGCCTGGCTCTCTCTATAAAAACAGCACATCATTGATAAACATTTTTTTTTCATTCCATTCATCACAATACTATAATAATTAATTTTATTTAGAAACATAAGACCATGGAGATACAAGTAATTAAACTCTATGCTTAAAACTTCATCGAAAAAATCGTCCTTCTCTCTGTAAAATCAATTGATATTTCATTCATATTAGCCATATTGCAGACACCATGAGCTAAATAATTTCGCGTTAAAGAAATGCAGCAATTCTTGTACAACTCATTCAACATCTTTTGGTATTTACGTTTTCCGTAAGTGAAAAATTGGCTTCGATGTAGAAATAAACAAAGTTGGATGATCTTTTAAAGTCAAATATATTGTAATTGCGTTATTTCAGTATGTAGATGCACAAAATTTAAGCAAAAATAAAGCGGTTTTAGGACGGATACAACACTAAAAATATGAATTAGAAAGAACTTTAAAAATCACGATTTTGACAAGATGGATGCCATATTTTATTTGGAAGTGGGTCACGTGATCTTTTCATATAAAATGTGTAATTATTATTTTAATTTTTATTTAAAAACTACTGAATATATTTTGCGGAATTTTTTTTAATATTTTATGGGATAATTTGAATATTTCCTAAAATTTTCGAAGTAATTTTTGCATTTTAAATCTGCTTAAAAAATGTTTGAAAAATTAGGTCCTATAGGGTTCAATCAATTTCATTTCTTCAACCCGGGTTCAATCCAAAACAAATTGGGTGATATTTATTCCCATACTAATTGGCTGATTTATATTCCCATAGGTCCCGCAGACCGTCTGAACAACATACTAAAATTTCATTTTGATAAAGTCATTTTTACGGCAGTTATCGTGCTAACGGACAGACAGACAGACAGAATGAGCAAAGTCATAAACACTTTCAACTTTGTTTGAGAGTGTTAAAAATGGAGAAATCAGTATAGTAGGTAAAAATGATTACAAAAATAACATCTTACCTTTCACTTTAAAGGGGTCAAAAATATCTGTCGAACGATACCATACTTGATAATGCATTCCCAAGAGAATGATTTACCCCCCCGAGGGGCTAATGAAGGGCATGGAAAATTAATTGATTATATCTAGGTTATTTTTCACAACAATGATTGAAACTAGTGGTTATCTCAAATTTTGTGTGCTACCAACAAAAATGCTGCGGCGTCAGGAATCCTAAGAAGATATGACTTATTCTTAATGAATTCCCGGTATTATAAATCACAAGTTTTATAGTTTCAATTAAACATTCACAAGTAGAGTGCTTTTTAACACTTTACAACAAAGTTGAAAAGTGTTTATGACTTTGCTCATTGTCTCTGTCTGTCTGTCTCTCCGTTAGCACGATAACTGCCGTAAAAATGACTTAATCAAAATGAAATTTTAGTATGTTGTTCAGACGGTCTGTGGGACCTATGGGAATATAAATGAATAATATCACACAATTAGTTTTGGATTGAACCCAGGTTGAAACAATAAAATACATTGATCCCTATAGGACCTAATTTTTAAAAAAAAATTTAAGCGGATTTAAAATTCACAGATTGCTTCGAAAAATTTAGGTAATATTCAAATCATCCCATAAAATATATAATAAAAAATTCAGCAAAATATATTTAGTAGTTTTAAATAAAAATTAAAATAATAATTACACCTTTTATATGAAGCGATCACGTGACCCACTTCAAAATGAAATATGACATCCATCTAGTCTCAAAATCGTGATTTTTAAAGTTATTTTTCAAGTCAATCGTTTTCTAAGGAAAAATTACATAAGAAATGTCTATTTGCGTAACTTTATTAAAGGTTTGGATTTTTTGATGATTTTTCACCATTTCACTCGAAAATTTAGGGGGGTTCTGAACATTCAATTATGCTTAAAAACAATATGCTTCCAGTATTCACGGATTGTGATTTCTGAACCAAATTTCATTTGAATAGCTCCTTTCGTTCGTGAGATATCGTCTCCACAGTCTCACTGACACACACACACAAAACACACACACATACTTTCACACACACACACACACATGCACATACACACAGTCATCACCTCAGAAATGTTTGATTCGTGATCAGGGATGCTTGAAACGTGCTCTCTCGTCGAAAACTCGAATTCGAATTTTCGACCCCGTTACAATACTTTCTTTATACATTATGTATATAAGGAAAGTAAAAAGATTGTATCGCGGCTATTTTTCACAACAATGGTTGAAACTATTAAGTCTCCTAATCTTTGAGCTATACATAAATCCTTTAATGTATGGTTATGGTAAATTTGTTCTGCGCTGCCATGTTAAAAATATATAACATTTCGAATAAATTGTGAAGTTTTCGTTCGAATTTAAAAGATTCCATATAGTTCTAGATTTTTTGATAACAAAGCTGGATATAAAGATTCGTGAAAATCCGTTAATATTTGTGGCCGCTGAGTTGTACATATTACAATCGACAGCATATATACAGATAGACTGACATCACGCTAAAACTAGTCAACGTGTTCTGTAGGTTTTAAAACATATATTGGTATCAAAATCAGGAATTTGAATTTTTTTTTTAAAATAATACTTTCTCTATATATATTATATAGTTCGGGAAAGTAAATTTTTCTCAGAATCTTTACAATGTTGGAACTGACATTATGTTGGGCTCTATTTCATTTTTAACTCTTTACAACAAAGTTGAAAAGTGTTTATGACTTTGTTCATTCTGTCTGTCTGTCTGCCCGTTAGCACGATAACTGCCGCAAAAATGACTTAATCAAAATGAAATTTTAGTATGCTGTTTAGACGGTCTGTAGAACCTATGAGAATATAAATGAATAATATCACCCAATTAGTTTTGGATTGAACCTGGGTTGAAGAAATGAAATACATTGAGCCCTGTGGGACATAATTTTTCAAACCTTTTTTAAGCGGATTTAAAATTCACAAATTGCTTCGAAAATTATAGGTAATATTCAAATATTTCTATAAAATATATAAAAAAAATTCAACGGAATATATTCAGTAGTTTTTGAAATAAAAATTAAAATAATAATTACACCTCTTATACGAAGCGATCACGTGACCATTTGAAAAGATCACATGATCCACTTCAAAATGATATATGGTATCCATCTTGTCTCAAAATCGTGATTTTTTAAGTTCTTTTTAATTCATATTGAGTGTTGTATCCATTCTAAAACCACTTTATTTTTGCTTAAATTCTGTGCATCTACATACTGAAACAACGCAATTACAACATATTTGAGTTTAAATGATCATCCAAATTTGATTATTTCTACAACGAAGCCTATTTTTCACTTATGTAAAATGTAACCAGCAAAATATGTAGAATGAGTTGTATTAGAATTGCTGTATTTTTTAATACGAAATTATTTTGCCCATGGAGCTTGCATAGCTGATATGAATGAAATATTCATTGATTTTACAAAGAGAAGGACGATTGCTTTCAATGAAGTTTTAAGCATAGAGTTCAATTACTTGTTGCTCCATGGTCTTACTTTTTAAATAAAATAAATTATTATAGCATTGTGATGAATGTAATGAATGGGAAAAAGTTATGAATCAAATGCTGCTTTTATAAAGAGAGTCAGGCGTGTTATTTTTTCTATGACGTCATTTGAATGAATTTCAGTTGTTTCCGATGAAGTTTTCAAATATAATAAATTATTGTAGTAATATTGGTAATAGTTTTAAAAATATTACCGAGGAATGTATCGCATATTAGAAGTGTTTAATCCAGGCATTTTATATTTCAAGCCGTCATTTGAATGAAGTTCATTTTTTTCATTGAATGTTTAAGTTTTCAAATATAATAAATTAATGTAGTATTGTGATAAGTTTTAAAAAATTACCGAGGAATGTATTGCATTTTAGACTTGTTTAAATAAAATTGCATTGAAGTTGGAAAGTGTTTCATAATCAATGCTTTAAGCATGATTGATCTTTCTTCTTCGATCTTGGTGAACTATCCTTCTATCCGAAGTCCGAACCTTGTCTATATACATCTCAGAATTCCACTTACTTTGACTTCTCACTTGGAACTTCTATTAAAGTTTTGGGCTGTCTTAACATTTTTCGCAGCACATAAATTCAGGCGTAAAACTACGGTGTTAAAACCTAATTACGTATTCTTCTCATCATTCCGTTTCGGTAATTAAAGCAGAGTATGTTTAACGTTAATGATATTCAGCTTTCACGCAGCATGCGTTGGTCGTTAAAGAGTAATCAATAGTCCTGCACAGACAGAATGTAAAGTAAAAATTACACATGGGTAAACACTGCGATGAAAGAACTGTGAGATATATACAGGTGTGGGGCTCGTTTCTTTAGAATTGCAATCGTTAAAGAAAGTTTAAATTTAATAATACTTTTGTTCATGATGAAATTATAAATAAATTAATTACATAATGCAACAGTATGGCTTGAATATTAATGAGTTTCCATTTTGGGACTATATATTAGTGTTCCTTAGTGTGTAAAGAAAGCCATATGTTTATGTTGTTGAAACATTGACTTCTTATATTTTGTGTGCTTTCTAATGCAAGATCATTTATAAGATGATGAAGTCACAGTTTGGAGAGTATTTTCGGTGCACATGTAAGCTTTTCAGGCCTAAAAATAGTATGTGTCCAGCAAAAAGCTTTCACTGCAGATTAACTATACTTGATATTATAGAAAATCAATATCGATAATTATAGTTTTCGTGTAACTCGATTTCGATGTTGATTCAATGTTGCAGAACAGCACCTGACTTTTCCACTGTTCTGATTAAAAATGATATTTCCAATGTTATGGAAGTTATTTTTCTCCAGTTCATGATTTAATAATGGTAATAATATTTACACTTTTATTATTTTTACTTTCTTTATATACATAATGTATAAGGAAAGTATTGTGACGGGGTCGAAAATTTGAATTCGAGTTTTCGACGGGAGAGCACGTTTCAAGCATCCCTGATCACGAATAAAACATTTTTGAAGTGATGGGTGTGTGTGTGTGTGTGTGTGTGTGTGTGACAGTGAGTCTGTGGAGATGATAACTGACGAACTAACGGACCGATTCAAATGAAATTTGGTATAAAAATCACAATCCGTAAACACTGGAAGCCTATTGGTTTTAAACGTAATCGAATGTTCAGAACCCCCCCCCCCCCCTAAAGTTTCGAGTGAAATTTTGAAAAAATCGTCAAAAAATCAAATCAGTTCATAAAGTTACGCAAATAGACATTTCTTATGTAATTTTTCATTAGAACGCTAGTTTCAATTTTAGAACGCTAACATGAACCGTTCTCGAGATATTGCACATTTTTCAAAGAAATTATCAAAAAGTCATATAAAATAAAAAAAAATACTTCCTATTGAGAAACATGTTCAATTTTCATATGTAGTACCATGTGATAAATTTGGTGACATCATTCTCGTGGAACTAGCTCGTTCCATTCAGGAAGATAGATACTTTAAGGAATACTTTTGTATTTGAACGCCAATAGTCATTTATCTGCTGGAAGAATAACTTATTTCTCCATCCAAATTTATAAAAAAATTCCATAAATTAAAAAAAATATATTAACTGTTGAGAAACATGTTCACTTTCCATAAGTAATACCATGCGATAAATTTGGTGACATCGTTCTCGTGGATCTAGCTCGTTCCATTCATGAGAAAAGATGTTTCGAGTAATACTTTTGTATTTGAACGCCATTAGTCATTTATCTACTATAAGAATAATTTATTTCTCCGTCAGTAAAGCTTGGCGAGATTTTGGCAACGAATTTGGCGGAATGCCGCCAACATGGCGACCTTTTGAAATGTTGTCAAATTAACGAAAATCTCGACAAATGTATAAAAATCAATGAAAGTGACGACTCAATGAAAGTGACGACTTCAATCAATGAAAGTGACGACTAATTGTCGAAAATTCAATATCTTGGGAGGAATATAAGTATCTACTATAAGAAAAACAAATTACTTTCCCTGCAATACATGGTAATGTATAGGGAAAGGATTGGAATCATGACGAAAATCACAACTCGAGTTTTCGACGGATCTACACGTTTCGAGACCTCTAGAATACGAAAAAACCATTTTTAGCGTGACGTCTGTGTGTGTGTCTGTGTGTCTGTCTGTCTGTCTGTCTGTGCAGATATTGTATCCACTCTAACTAAAAAACTAATGGACCGAATTTCACAAAATTTGGTAGGTAAATCACTTGGATACGAGTCTGGTACTGATTAGTTTTGGGTACGATTTGGGATAAAAGAACCCTCCTTTTTTTGCGAAATGGCTCGCAAAAGATTGTATCCACTCTAACTGAAAAAGTAATGGACCGAATTTCACAAAATTCGGTAGATGAGTCACTTGTGAATTTCACTGGTGCTGATTAGATTTTGGTACTATTCGGAAAAAAATAACCTGCTTTTTTTTGCAAAATGGCCCGCTAAAATCGCCAAAATCTAAACTAAAGAACAGGGTATACTCGAATATATCCAATAAATGCTCGTTTAATACGTATTTTTTAACGACGAAATGAATAAGACCAACCCCATTACACTAGGACTAGCTGTTCTCGAGATATTTTAGTTTTTCTTACTTTCTCTACGCCACCTTTGAAAATAAGCCCGGTTACCAAATGAGAACGAAAATTGAATTAAAAGTGAAATAAATTTAATTAAAATAAAGAGAACGTTAATATAAGTCTGCAGGGAAAATCATGTGCAGCCCACATCAGATTTTTTACTTTCCCTGCAATACATGGTAATGTATAGGGAAAGTATTGGAATCATGCCGAAAATCACAACTCGAGTTTTCGACGGATCTACACATTTCGAGAACTCTAGAATACGAAAAAAACATTTTTAACGTTGCGTCTGTGTGTGTGTCTGTCTGTCTGTCTGTCTGTGTGTCTGTCTGGGCAATGTATGTATCCACTCTAACTCAAAAACTAATGGACCGAATTTCATAAAATTTGGTAGGTAAGTCACTTGGGTATGACCCTAGTGCTGATTAGTTTTTGGTACGATTTGCAAAAACAGAATCCGCCTTTTTTTGCGAAATGGCCCGTAAAAATTTCACGTATCCGCTCTAGCTAAAATACTAATTGACCAAATTTCACAAAATTTGGTAGATAAGTTACTTGTATGATACTCTGGTGCTGATTAGATTTTGGTATTAATCGGAAAAGAACAACCAGCTTTTTTTTACGAAATGGCCCGTAAAAATGTCATGTATCCACTCTAACTAAAATATTAATTGACCAAATTTCACAAAATATGTTAGATACTTGGGAGATACTCTGGTGCTGATTAGATTTTGATATTATTCGGAGAATAACAACCTGCCTTTTTTTACGAAATGGCACTCAAAAATCGCAAAATCTAAAAAAAGCTACATATGTTCAAATATATCAATTAATGCTTTTTTTATACGTAATTTTTGATGAGGAGAATAATAAGAACAACTCTATTACTCTAGGACTAACCATTCTCGAGATATTTGAGATTTTTCGCATTTAGTTATGCCACTTTTAGAAAAATGTCTAATTACCACATAAACACAGAAATTGAATTAAAAATGCAAATTTAGTTTTATTTTGAGCAATTAAACTCAATTTAATGAATTATTAAAGAAAAAAATATGAATTTGAGTCTGCAGGGAAAGTCATGTGCTGCCTACATCAGATTTTTTTTTTACTGTAAAAGTAGTAAATTCATTGCATTATATAAGGAAAGTCATGTGTTGTCCACATCAGATTTTTTTTACTGTAACAGTAGTAAATTCATTGCATTATGTAAGGAAAGTCATGTGCTGCCCACATCAGATTTTTTTAAATTTCATATCCAAAAAGTGTTTTTAGTACTTTACAGCATAGTAATTTACAGCATGACTTTGTTCATTCTGCCTGTCTGTCTGCGTGGTAATTGCTGTAAAAATTAATTTAACAAAATGAAATTGTAGTATATTGTTTAGACGGCCTATGGTACATATGGAAATGGAAATGAATAATGCCACCCAATTAGTTGAACCCGGGATGAAGAAATGAAATAAATGGAACACTATGGGACTTAATTTTTCAAACATTTTTAAGCGAAGTTCAAATTCACAAATTGCTTCGAAAGTTCTAAGATATATTCAAATTATCCCATAAAATATATAAAAATATTTTCAGCAAAATATGTTCGGTGGTTTTTTAAATAAAAATTAAAATATAATTACACCGATATAAGGAAGAGATCAGGTGACCCACTTCAAAATAAAATATGGCATCCATCTTTTTTTCCAATAGTAAATATAGTGATTTTTAACGTTCTTTAAAATTTATATTTTATGTTAAATTCGTCCTGAAACGGCTTGAGTTTACGTAATATATGTGTATCAATATTCTGCGCTAACGCAATTAAATATTTTTAAGTTTATATGATCATCAAACTTTGATTAATTCTGCAACGAAGCCTAATTTTAGCGTATGCAGAATGTAAACACATGAGTTGTATGAGATGAGTTGTATGAGAATTTCTGAATGTTTTATAGCAAAATTATATAGCACCAGAATCTGGAATATAGGTGATATGATTGAAATATTCATTGATTTTACATAGAGAAGCAGACGATTTTATAGCATTGGCTTTTTCTATGAAGTTTTAAGCATGAAATTGGAAAGTACTTTTACCTCCATTATTTGAAGATTTTAAGTAAAATAAATTATTGTAGTATTGCAAAAATTTTAAAAATATGAATATCACAGCTGAAGGACAGGAATGGAATAGCAATGTATGAATGAAATATTCACTTCTTTTACATAGAGAGCCAGGCGATTTATATTTCGATGACGTCGTTTGAATAAATTTCATTTTTTTTTCGATGAAGTTTGATGTTTTCTGATATATTAAATTATTGTAGAATTGTGTTAATTTTAAAATATCACCGCTGAATGTATATCGCATTTCAGAGATGTTTAAATAAAATTGCATTGCAGTTGAAAAGTGTATCATAACCATTGTTTTATACATGATTGATCTCTCTTGTCTGTTTTATAACACAAAGCCTCTATCATATAAACAAATTTCAAATTATTCCGAATTTCTCAACAAATGGTAATTAAAAATAATACTAATAAATTAAGCATTATAAATGTATTAGGCGATGATTTTAATATTTTAATATTTTTTCAATTGTAACGGTAATGCAAATCTCAAACAACGTTTTACTTTAATCTTATTTTACTTTAGTATCAATTTCTTCTCCATTTTATCTAAAAATGATTTTAATAAATTTAACCATAAAATAATTTTACGCTATTATTTCTAATTTGACTGAAATATTTAAATGTTAATTCTAATGTAATCCCTTAATAACGTTTCACTTTAAGTCCTTCTATTATTCCTGCTAAGCACTCTGCATTTCGCTCAAATCCGTCTGATTTCGCATCTAGCTACGAATCTGTCAACCATTAATTTTCGATGTTTTGTAGTTTTGCACTAATCTGCTTTGGTAGTCACATACTTTGTTGATTTAAATTTTTCTGACAAATTATCTTTTTTATGCAGTTGATATTTTTTTACCTTAATGCTAATTCTGCTCTTGAAAGGACAGTACATCATCTGTCAAATTGCTAACGGATCAACTTTGTTAAAAGGAATAGATTGATTAATGTTCCCATAAATCATAAAAAAGTTTCATATTATTTTTTTTCGCCGGCATGTCTTTTAGAATATATAAACATTATACATAAATGGGAATACTTTTTTTTCTTGTCTCATGTAATATGTTTTCCAAGATAAACTGTAGACACATTTATAAAATCTTGATACCTTAAAATCCAAATTGAAATATCATTAAAGTTGATTTCATTAACATTCAAAATTTATGGAATCAGAGAATAAAAAATCGTTGTTTGTGCATAATAAAGTTGATTAACATCACGCTGTACTAAAGAGCTATGAAAAAGGAGATGCAACACCCCTTAAACTCCATAAAAAATTATAGTGTAATGGCTAAATCGCATCACGACTAATTTAATAGACTTTAATTTATTAAAAATATCAACCTCAAAATAATTAATTGAGTTAAGTCAGCACGGTTTATTACCTAAATTTTAAATAGAAAAATACTTTTAAAAGTATTTATTTTCATTCTAAGACGTAAATGCATCTATACACGTCTGAGCTATTTGGAGTGTGAAACGCCCAACACCAGAGGCATTTCTCAGGGCAAAGGAATATTAGGTTATTTATTTAATCCATATCCAAATTGTGCCCTTCTATACATTTTACTTCTGAACATAAGTTTTGGGGGGAGTTTTTGACCTTTCTTAATGTTTTAGTTTTCCATGATACTAATGGATTCTTGGCTACAATTTTGCGTAAACCTACGTTTACCAATCCTGTATTTCCGCCAATTTTTTCCACCCTGTTTCCTCTAAAAATCTTCTGTCTTTGCCTATTTTAGCCGTGTCTTTAACAGGTATTCTTCTATTGATATTGTTTTAGATGGAATTAATTCTGTCTTTAGCCTTGGTTGTGAAGCTGCGTATTCCTTGGAGTTTAGTCATCAAATTTTCTCTTCCACCCGTTTTAATTTTATTTCCCCCAAATCTATGTTAGCCCCGTCTACCAATATATTACTTTTCAAATCCATTATTCCTTATAATCCTAAAATATTCCGCCCACTTGTTCAGTTTCGTCGGGATTTTAATTTTATATTTAGCTATTCATCTGAAACTTCTATGTTTGGCCATATCCGTACCGATAAATTTGAAAGTAATGTTTTGAATCAGACTGGGGCCCATTCTTTTTCTGTACTTTGTTTCTGTACTTTTTCTGGTCTCTTCTGTACGTTTCCCATTCTTTTTCGCTTGAAAATAATTATAAATTATATATTGGTAGTACTGGAAGGACTGTAGGTATTAGAGTATCTGGACGTGCTCGTGATATAAAAAAATACCACTGCCAAGTACCAAACTGTTATCTATAATTTTGTCCAGATTTCTGATAACATTATGCTTTAACCAGATGCAATAATTCTCTTAATGGTTTGCTTTTTAAATCTTTAGTTATTTATATTTATCGTGATTTTATCAATAATTAATTTTTGAGCAGTAAGTAGCATGCCGTCGTCACTGGACACACATGTCGCTTGTCAAAGCTCTTTACAAGATAGTAGTTTTAGTCATCAGAGTCACATTTTTTTAGAGAATTTTTGATAGTGAAATTTTGCCACGACTATCACATTTTGTAAGTTTTGCTTTAATAGTCTTTTTATTCTTTAAATGGAATCTACTGCTAAAAACCCTTGTGCATCACCATCTTGGCAGACTACAAAGTTCCGTCTTCTTTTGCTGGAGGTCTATGCAAAACCTGCTTAAAAATGTGCTTGCTGGGACGAAACATGTATCTATGATTTGTAAGTTGTTCATTTCATTCTATTACGTGGGGACTCATTTTCACAGTGTAACAGTGATTGGGATTTTGGTGTCAGGAAAATCATTGAGCCAAGGCACTAAATACTACATGTTCCAGTTGGAGTACCCCCACTCCCAGTCTTATACGTGAAGTAGTTGAAAGGTTCATCTTAAAACGAGTACGAATTAAATATTTTTTTTATATAAAAATAATCCAAAACAGCTTGTGAGACCAAGATACATCTAGGCTATGTAATATATAAATATTTATGATTTATGACAAACCAGACAAAGAGCCCAGACTCATAGACGCCAATTTACAGCAGCTTTTACCCGAGAGGTCGGGAAAGCCGTAAATAAGAGGGCTTCAAGAAAAGGTGTGGTTCAGCCAGAAAATGTACTGGCGGATAGAGATGAAACCATAGGATTGGTTAAAGGTTTAACCAATGAAAAAGTCTTGTCACATCGCCCTGCGGTCAACCAATGATCGCCGAAGAGGCATATCTAGACCTCAGTCAAAAAGAGGTGGCAACAGGCAGAAGTTTCAATAAACGATATCATTAGGTTACAAGCAGATGCATAGAGAAGGTGCTGAAGACCCATGCCGTCAGACTCATCCTAAGGACTCGAACAACCGTTTGAACGCATAGAGAAGGTGCATCAAAAAAGTGGAGAATATTGAATAAGCGACGTATATGCATCAAGGTACTCTGTTAGTGCAGTAATGTTAGTATATGCAGCAAATTACTCATACAATGCAGTGATGGTGCATTTATCAGTCAGATAAGAGTCTGTATAAAACCCTTGCAGAAGTAGTGGCTTCATAAAATTAAGGCAACGATCGCCGAAGAAACATGTGTGGACAAATAATCCACAATTTACAAAATAGCAAGTTTATGTTCGCGTCGTAATTCCAAAATACAACAATCAACGATCCTGAAACATCCATAGACAAAATAAGAGGTAAGTACCTATCAAATATTACAAAATTTCATAATAATAATAATTTCGGAAAGTGGTATACCTGGCCTCACTCAATCGCCTTCTGAAGTATATAAGTATAGTTATTGTTATTTAATTATATGTATAATATTCTTAATAAATAATGTTTATTTTAAAGTTACATTAGTGAAATCAATTATACAGGGTGTCCCAAAAAGATTGAAACGCGCTTTAATTCTTTACCTGTTGGAGATAAGTTGGCAATGTAAATTGCAAAAATGTTAAAAGTAAGGTAGAAACTAAGACTACTTTAATGAAATAGTACTTTCATTAATTTTCAAAGAGTTACACTTTTTAAATTTTTATACGACCCCCTTAGACAAATTTGGTCAATCAGAAATTTTTATTTTTAATGCAACAAGATTATTAAAAAACCCACATATCTTTATCTTTAAAATTGAGGGAGTTATATTTAATTGAAAATTGAACACTGTGAATGGGGACCATATATCAAATCAGAAATGCAAATTTGTGACATATCACAAAAAAGATAAAGCTGGATGATAATACATAGGATACCCAACCGCGTAGTGAGTACCACTGCTTTATATGATATCTGCCTGTGCAATGCTTTATTTAGATATATTTGTGATGAAACATTTTGACACATATTAACGTATTTTTTATCTAAACAATTTCCGTCGTCAATTTGTTCATGATCTGTATTTTCACTGATGAAACAGCCTTTTACATGGTACGGAAAATTGGCATAAGTCAGATATTTTTTCCTTTATCATAACTCAGTTGATTTTGTTGTTGTTACAAATCCCCTTGGTGTAGGAAAGTCTTACACCAAGTCCAAAAAGCCCTGGTCCATGGCGAAGGGTAGTAAGCAGCTTCACTTGAGACGAGACTCCACAAGCGCAGAAGAGAGACTTAACTTCAACATCACAACATCCATGCCCGCAGGTCGGACTCGAACCCACAACCCGGCAACCGAGCGATCATTCGGAAACACCTGCCTTAACCGCTCGACCACCGCGTCAGCCAGTTGATTTTAAAGATACAGATATGCGGTTTTGTTAATGATCATGTTGCATTAAAAATAAAGAAATTCTGACTGACCAAATTTGTCTAAGGGGGTAATATAAAAATTTAAAAAGTGCAACTTTTTTTAAAATTAATGGGAGGACTATTTCAATAAAGTGGTCTTATTGCCTACCTTACTATGAACATTTTTGCAATTAACATTGCTCACTTATCTCCAACAGGTAAAGAATTAAAGCGCGTTTAAATCATTTTATGACACCCTGTATAGTAGTATGGTAATATATTTTATTCCAGGAACTTTTCACTAAGAAATTACGGTGGATTTTGATGCGGCACAATACAATGTATACGACTTACGATAATACGACCATATTAATTCTGGGTAATTTCATAATTATAAACTCCCACATAAAGTTTCATTTTTAAATGTGCACCACACAACTGATTTAAATAACCTGAAAATTAAAATACTTTGCATATAATACGAAATCACTTTTCCATGGTTGTATAGCTGCCCCACTGAAAGATGTCTTGATTCTTTAGGTGCTGCTACATGACAGAAACTGAACTTGCCTTTATTGGGGTGGCTGTGATTTATTTTTATCGGCTTTATTGTTTTTGAAGACGTTTAATACCCATGAACCAAGCAGATCTAATGAGCCGTATTGCAGATGACTCTACAATCCCGCCAACTGCAATTTAAGAGAGTTTCTCCTAGTGTTTGAGTAAAAAAGGTAACCTTTTTAGGAAGAAGAGTTCACTTGGGAAAAATTGATTGTCTAATCAACACTTGCAAAAGATGATTCCCTGATAAATTCGGTGCAAATTCACTAGTTCACCGACTCTCTTAAAAGGTTTTTGAATCTACAATTCTGTGAAGAGGTATGATAAACAACATGTGTGCCCAACAACAACATGTGTGTCCAGTGATGGCGAATTGCTAGCCGTTGCTTAACAATAATTAGTTGCAATCTTTTCAATTATTATTTTAAGGTTGTTATTTCTAATAAATTAAATTGTATTAAATAAATAGAGGTACAATCTGTCCATTATTCTATGATTATTGTTAAAATTGAAGGATTTAATCTCTCGACTGTATTATAGATGTAAATGATGCAATGTTTGTCAATGTTAAATATTAAATTAATGAAATTAAAATAAATGAGTTTCAATTAACTTTATGATTTAGTTATCTTTTGAACAGCTAGGATAAGTTTTCTGCTGCAGCAGAAAATTGGCTGGTTATTAAAAAACTCAATATAATAATCGTTTATTGTAATACCTATATCTTACTTATTATCTATATAATGATTCCTTTCTCTCTCTAGTACAGTTAGCACTACGAGTACATCCAAGACACGCAAGATATAGAATTAATTTTCATTCTATTAGAAATGATGTCACCACATTTAATTTAAGGTTTACAGACATTTAGTTTTCTAAGCCAAATTTTTAAAAAATATGCTTAAAGATCTTTATAAAGTCAACGATTCAAAATTATAATAAACATTTCACATGTTATTTTCAGGAAGAAGCAAATATATCATGTTGAAAACTTTAACTGTTTATAGATCAATTCATTTTCATTTTACAGGAATATACTATTATTGAAAATTTTAATTTCAAAAGGACAACAGATTGTTTATTAATAGTACACTATTTTCAAGGCAAAAAATATTTTTCGTTTAAATAAAGTGCGAAATTCTTCCAAATTTCAGCATACTGTTAAAAATCACATTGTCTTTCACAGCTGATATGTATGAGCTTACAAAATTGTCATATTGTTTTCATCTTTAATGAAAAATGTATTCTCAGTTAAAATATTTTTAAGAAATTTTACACCAGATTTAAGATTTTCTAGTAAAGACATTTCGTGGAGATTACAATTGATACCATGCAATACTAACAAAGACATTTTTAAATATATACATTTTCACAAATTCAAGAGATTGTTTTGGGTAGGTTATCTTGACTCAAAAATGAGGAGATATTACTTTTACAAGGTTTTTAAATTAAAATATTTGAATTTTTTTTACAAATAAAAACATAAAGCAAACAGTTTAAAGTGTTGGAAATATTTGTATATGTATAGCCAGAGACCAGATAAATATATTACTCCCCATAAAATAAGATTTAATATTTAATTTCTTTAAACTTGACATTGCCTACGAAAACGCCATTGATAGTCATATAATTTTTTAACTAAATCATTTATACTAGTAGTCCACGCACTTGTAAACTCTCTATTAATTCATTAACTTCTTTAGCAGTAAATTATTCCGGATGATATGGGGCCGGATACGGTTTAGTTGTTACAAGGTAATTGTGTTTGAGACAAAATTAGGGTGCAACCGCATTCGTACCACCTAAAGTCTTATCAGTTTTGGGGAAATAAGTCATAATTAATTGTTTACGAACATGTTTTGAATTATGTGCTACAGTTTGTATGGAAGGTAGCTAAATCGACATCTTATGGTTTTAATTCCTTTTATCTTAGCTCCAAAATTTCTTTTAATATTACATTGTTCACTTGGAATACCTTTGAGTTATCCTTATTTTTCTTATGATCCTCCTTTATTTTAAATTCGTTTTGTTAATTTTATCCTTTATGTTTATTCCTTATATTGATAATCTCATTTGTGTTGTTCTCAATGATAGTTGTAATTGTTTTGCTTTAATAAACAAAATGTAGTGCATTCTTTGCCGTTATGCTGCATTTTAAAAAGGGGAATTACTATTGTATGTGTGTTTTCTTTTATATATACTCTGATTGCAATCATCTGCATAAATTTTGTTTCTTTTAGTTAAATTTTTGCATGATGCATGTTATACAAAAATGTTATACTTTCAGCAATTTTATTGCTCTTTTTTTGCATTTAGACTCACCTATGTATCTTTTATGTGCAGTTTATTTTCTGGCGGCTTATTGATGTCACGTTTTCTTTTAGCAAACCAAATTTTAATAACATTACTTAGCATTCCATTTCTATTTCTGTCTATATTTTAAAAAATGTAGCTGACACCTCCGCTGCCGTCGCCGCCACTGCTTGACAAATTTCTCGTTCCTCGAGCTTATGTGCTTCGTACCTCAAAAACTTCGTCAAAATCTGATACATATAGAGGGAAAAATTCAGAAAATAAACTAAAATACACCGTTTTTAAAACACCTTATAGTTAATACCCCGTTGAATTCACCGTATAATTAATGCGAAAGACAAAGCCAAAATATTTGAGCTGCAAGTTCGCATTCTGAACAGATGTAGCAAGACCACGAATTTTTGCATGCACATATCTATGTACTTGAATTTTTGCATACACATATCCATGCAGCTGAATTTTTGCAGGGCGGTACCTTTGTTTACTTTCCCTGCAATACATGGTAAGGTATAGGAAGTATTGGAATCATGCCGAAAATCGCAACTCGCGTTTTCGACGGATCTACACGTTTCGAGACCTCTAGAATACGAAAAAACTATGCTTAGAGTGACGTCTGTGTGTGCGTCTGTGTGACTGTCTGTCTGTGTGTCTGTGTGGCTGTCTGTGCAGATTTTGTATCCAGTCTAACTCAAAAACTAATGAACCGAATTTCATAAAATTTGGTAGGTAAGTCACTTGTGGGCGAATCTGGTGCTTAGTAGTTTTAGGTACGATTCGGGATAAAAAAACGCCTTTTTTGCGAAATGGCCAACAAAAGCTTGTATCCACTCCAGCTCAAAAACTAATGAACCGAATTTCACAAAATTCGGTAAATAAGTCACTTGTAGGACACCCTGGTGCTGATTAGATCTTGCTATGATTCTGAAAAAAATAATATCCTGCCTTTTTTGCAAATTGGGCAGCAAAAATCGTTAAAATCGAAAATAAAAAAAACTACGTATGCACAAATATATCCATTAAATGCTTGTTCTATACGTAATTTTTAACGAAGAAAATAATAAGATCAACCCCGTTACACTAGGTCTAGCCGTTCTCGAGACATTTTAGTTTTTCATATTTTCTCTACGCCACCTTTGAAAATAAGTCCAGTTATCATATGAGAGCGAAAATTGAATTAAAAATGAATTAAATTTAATTAAAATAAATAGAACGTGAATATAAGTCTGCAGGGAAAGTCATGTGCTGTCCACATCAGATTTTTTAAAATTTCGAATGAGTTTTCGACTAATTCTAGATATACGATATATTTGAACACCTACTAGACTTGAAGGCACTAGAATTGAAGGCACTAGAATAAACAATTGCAATTGATACTTGTAATTGTTATGTCTAATAAACCTGTGACATAGTATCTGAATTCCATTCTCCTTTATTCTCCCTAAATCTGTAGCACCCCACGGTGGCGTTTGCAGCCAAATGTCACTATGCAAAACGGACTTGTATATATATGCCTAATCTACCCTTTAAGTTCCTCCAAGCCGACGCGGTGGCCGAACGGTCAAGGCAAGCGTTTCCTAGCGATCGTTCGGCCGCCGGGTTCTGGGTTAGAGTCCCACCTCCAGGCATGGATCTTGTGGCGTTGGGCGCGGTTTTATCCTACCCCCACTGGTGCGCTGGGGCAACGTCATATGACGGCTAAAAGGTTCACGGTTCTGGTCGGTGTATGGGCGAATTATGAAAAAGTCAATTGCCTGGCCATTGGAAAAAATAAGTTTCTCCAAGACCTTTCGAACCACCCAGTATTTTCGAATTTAACTTCTGTGATAAATAAATATTACTTTTTTTTCAACTAATATTTGTTTAGACCTATGCCATGTTAATTACCTATTCAACCTTACGTCTAACATATTGACTTTGTCACACCTACATATTCACCTACATATTTGTCACACCTACATATCCCCGACCGCCCATTTTGATGTTCCATGTCTTCGGACGAGTCTGTCGGCCTGGGCTTTCCACACCTACATATTCACAGTCCCTGATTTAATTAGAATATTATATTTCTTTGCACGCGCTATACATTTTGGACTTTGCACAACATAAATTAAAATCCATTCATTGTGTGTCATTATATGTAGTAATTCTCGTAGCATATTAATTTGCTTTCTTCTGATATTTTTTATTACATGCATTAGCAATATTAAAAATTTAAATTATATTAAAATTTTGAATTTTGATTATTTTAAAAGCCACGATAACCACTCACAAAAATTTAGGCGATGTTCTAACAGTATACTATATTCTGAACAATTACCTGTAATAATTATAATAAGTGTTATTTAGAAAATAACTTCAAGATTCAATTGTTAATAGGAGGGAGGGACATGTATCATTTGCGTATAGACCACACCCACATTTGTGACTTTTATTCACTTCCATTTTAAACTATAGAACTTTAATTGGAGTATTAAAATTTTAGTAGGTATTTTGAGTAAATATGATAGACGGGGTAAATTTTTAAAAGAATAAAAGCAGAGAGTTAATTAGATTTAAAAGCAGATTTAATTTCATCCTAAATCGCTATTTCCGTAGGTTATAAAATGATCAAAGAAAGATACATATATTGAAATTGTGGGAAACATATAAAAAAAGTAAGTCAAAGTTGAACTTTTAATTCTTAACTTTATTAAAGGTAATTATTATTTAATGTTAAATTCATCAATTTGCCATGGCCGTTATTCTCATATTGTGGAATTATATTAATGTACATTGCTATGTTGTGCCGCTATAAACTCTCCAATTATTTTACTTTTCGTGAGAGTTCTGAACAGAATATTTATTAATTATTAAAAGATTAGACCAATTTAAACTTAACAATAACATTAATTAAAGACACAAAATACCTATTCAATTCCAATACATAAACAATTCTTCCTATTAATTATTTATTAAGATAGAATGTGAGAGGAGAGCATGTGAGACCCTGAACCATATACCTAACTTATTTATTAACCTGTGGATAATTGATGAACACATACCTTCAATCTGGGCCTTGTTAGCAGCACTTGGTCAATCTCGTCTGTAATTACACGCATCAACTCGAAGTGTAATGCCCACTCGTAACTTCATTGAATACTGCTAACTCAAACACTCCACTTATTTCATGCTATTAGGCGGTTCTATCCACAAATCATCATAACATATCTGC
The DNA here is from genome assembly GCA_951213105.1 of Amaurobius ferox. Classification (NCBI taxonomy): domain Eukaryota; kingdom Metazoa; phylum Arthropoda; class Arachnida; order Araneae; family Amaurobiidae; genus Amaurobius; species Amaurobius ferox. The sequence continues at coordinate 46,492,513 of OX578145.1, forward strand.
ACCAGTCAACTCTGAACAACTGTTCACCAGCATCTTTCTTAAGACATTTTAGTATATCTCATTTTTAAATCAAAAATCATGATTGTCTTATTTCTATACTCTGCTCTTAAGTCAATATCCAACTGTCTTCTCCCATGTCTGATCTCGTTCTCTGTTCGTCAATGTCTCATCTTGTTCTCTCTTCACAGGCTGTGTTTTCCTCGGTGATGGGGGGGGGGGTAACTCCGCCTTTACTTCTTTTTGGCGCTCATTGGTTCTTCTTTACCCAATGGCATCATTCCACATTTAGCAAGGCCCAGATCAGCCCCTCTGGTATGGCACCCCTAAGTTTATAGTCTTTTGACCTTTAGGTTCACGTCGCAATAAACGTTGGCGCCAGCCAGACTACAAGATTGGCCCCCATACATTCCACACATAAAAGTAAGATCACAACTGATCAAAACAGACAGAAGGAATCAAAAATAGACCTTTCGGAATGCTGTAATCAGCCCTACCCACGCCCATCACAAAGTGACAAACCGAACCATGGAAGTGGTAGTAAATGATGAGTGTAAAGCCGGTGTGTTATCATGTAAGCACCATCGCCTACATAACAGGAATATATCGGACTAATAAATACCGCGCGCAATAATAGAGAACATCTTTCATAAAGTAATGGGGGTGTTGAAGACCCAGACCGTCCGACTCGTCCAGAGGACTTAGAGTAACTAATTGGACGGCCGGGAAGAAGTAATGGGGGTGTGTAACTGGTTAAAAACTGTCGTTTTTCATGTCATGTGTACGTTATCGTTGGTATTTCTGCGTTTTTAAAATGATTTTGCTAGTCTCTATAGAGATATAGTAGTGTACAGAGAGTCGGGGTGGAAATACTCATGGTATGTTATTTTGTGGACGGTTTTATACATTTGATAACAGATAGTAAATCAAAATTGCTAGTGCTGCATGTTCTGTACTTGAACAGTTTGATAATAAAGGGAAAGCGCTTCAGTTACATTCTCGTCCTTACGTCCATTAAAAACTGGCAATAAATTTATCAATCCAAAATTCTCCATTTTTATTCTTGGATCTTTAGTAATCTCTATTGCAATCTTTGAGGCGAATTTTGTTGCCTGGAATTTCTCTGGAGCATTTAAATAATAATATCCCTTTCAAAATCCTAACTTAATATCATAAAAAACACAATTCAACATAATACACATCAAGCACTTCTACATGCAAATGTTCTTCATTATTACTTTTTCAAACACATTATTCCCAATTTCTATTTACTTCATTATACATATAGTGAATTTGCATATTTTAATTTAAGCAATGGTATTTTCTGGTCATGACACTCTCATCCATTAAAATTATTAATCTCCTTATTTTTAAATTAATTTTATTAACCTTTGTAGAATTTATTAAAATTCTCATTTAAATTTTAAACTCGCACCATAGCTTCATGGAAACCAAATGTGGTGCACATTTTAAATTATTATAGAAGTTAATTAATTACATTGCTTTGTAACATGAAATACCGCGTTAACCCACCTTATTAACTCTAGTGCGAGTTCCTGTAAAATAATATTAATTAATATAATGCTATTATTTGTTGCGCCATTTTAACTTTAAAATAAAATCATTTATTAACAACATAGCTTACTTATTAAATTAATTACAAAAAATGTTCATATTAATTGCGGCGGAGAGATAAAATGTGAGACCAATTAATTAAAAATGCTTAAAATGCAGTGATGACCTTCAACAATAATTGAGGAACACATACCTTCAAATCTGTCTTTGGACATTGATCTGAACTCTCACATCAGAGTATTTTGTACAGGTACCAACTCAGGCTGTGGTACTGCTAATTATACTGCAGTTGATCTGGCATCTGCCATTGACGTTCTGTATATCAAGGCATTGGACATTTCTGTGAAATTTCGGCGTAACACTAGTGCTACGCCGGCTAACACTAGTGTTAGTTCGGCGTAACACAAGTGTTTTCAAAACTTGCGAAATACTTCTCTACTGCATCTCTGTATGAAAAATCACTATTGCCGTCGAAGTCATCGTGGAATCTGTCAGTTCTCTGAATATCATCTAGAACCTTTTGTTGCCGCCTCTTTTGCCTGCTGTCTGCAAGGCCCCTAGTCGCTCTGATTGGCCGACTTATGATTATTGGCCGACTCTGATTATTGGCCGACTCTTATTGGCCGACTCTGATTGGCCGGCAATGTGATCATACATCTTCCATAATTGGTCAACGTTCTCAACCATTCTCGTGGCTATTTGTAGCCTCTTGGGTTAATGGCCTAACTGGTCTCTCTGGTCAAAGTGTTATAAAAACTGGCGTCGTTACGTCTGCTGCCATTGTTCAATATTACAGCCTTAATAAATAAAAAACATAAAACTGTCTCACCAAATCTTTCTCAAATATGGTCTCACACGTTTATTTACAAGCACAACTTAAGCAGAAATAATATTCAGTGACACAACAATTAGATGCTTCACTAATTTTACAAAATACCTAATATTATTCTCAAAATATTGACAAAAGTCATTTAAAAAAACAGTTCCTACTAATCTCAAAACATTGACAAAAATCACCGTTCAGTGTAGCTCGTGTCATATCAATTGCTCACCGACTGAGTGATGGTTGGTTCTCCGACTGAATGATAGACTATCCATGGAAACTTCTGAAAATCTCTCATATCAAGTAGAATACTCGATATATCGAAGTCCCTCTCGAACCATTGGAAAGTCATCAAATGTCTCCAAATTGACGACAAATCTCCAAATCTGGTTGCCCATCTTTGACTTTTTGGGCACGGCAACCCTATGCTCACGTCACAAATGATACCTGCATGGATGTTTTCTCCGTCTGTACTTCGAAAGAGAGGAAGTACTCCAGAAGAAATGGAATATTACAAGTCCGCAACTTTTTGTTTCATTATCAAAATCAGTTAGTAAATTTTGATTAATACAATTAGTTTATCAGAAATATCAAATTTAAACAGGTCAAATATTCATATTGAAAAAAGTTCATTTCTTAAATATATCACGTAATAATAATAAAACGGTTTAAACGGTAAGATTTCAAATCAATCCTTTAATGATATATTTATTTAAAGCTAAAGTATAACCATAATTGCTGAATAATCTAAACCGAAATCATCAAAAAAAGGTACACATTTAATTTAAAAACAAAATTTATCTTGAAAAGTATCGTATTAGCATTAGTCCCAACTAAATTTGCTTAGAAACAAAATACCCGTAAGTTCGCCATTGGATTTTTCAGCTAACTTTTTTTAACATTGTTCACTGCCGAGTACAACCTGTACATTTTTGTTACCTGAGTTAAAATATGTTCTCATATAACAAATGTCACTCATAATTTGAGATATTTAATAAAGACAACTCGAACTAATAACAAAAGGAAGTACTAAAAGTCAAAGTTCGCCACACATATTTCCTTTCATTTTTAAAAAACCGCATGATGTGATTTTGCGGAGTGTTTATGTGCTACACATATTCACAGTAAATGAAACTACAAACAAAAAAGTGCCTCGAACCTTCTTGTATTTTCCTTTAAGGAAAAGCGGCGAGTGGAAATGGCTTCTAACTAAAATTCAATTTTTCGCTAAAAGTTGGATGCCGTTTTTCCTCGTTGAAAGAGATGTGTATATAATCAACTATTATCTAAGAGAAAGCATTTTGCGTGGCATGCGGAGTGAAAATCCACTGTGTGAGATTGCTAAAATTCCGGCATTGTTAAATTTAGAGGGGTTGGTCGCATCTTCGCAAAGTCTTTTACATATTATATATACGATTTGCATATATATGTGTCTGTTCTGCAGTGTTGCCCCATTGAGGGGCGCCAACGGTCTCTACATTAGTCACATTTTGCCATATTTTTGTGCCTATACGTGCTATTGAAATGCAATTTACATATGTGTCAGCTAAAACTCAAGAATTGTCAGATTTTTATTAAACTTAGAGTCTTTGGTTTATTATGGAGACCATTAGATTTTTTATAAAATGTGAAATGAAATAAAATTAGTTCCTTTTTATACCATGGCAGGGAAAATTCAAAATATTGAAATAAGAGATAAAATATGCATATTTATATATAGCAAAGTATCATTTTATGAGGAGTGTTTCTTGAAAAATCCCATGAAATCGATGCCGATATGCTGAGAAAAACCGTTTTGACGAAGATTTCTGCTTATAATAATGTTATGGATTTCAAGGCAATAAAAACGAAAAACACCAATAAAAAATTAAATAATGAAAAACTAGAAATTTGATGGGATTTTATGTAAAATTGAATTCTATATGCAAAAGAAAATATTTAATACAAATTCAAGTGACATAAATGGAAAAAGAGAAAGAGTCAAAAATTAATATATAAATTAATATTCCTGTAATTCTCACATAATTTAATATCTACTTATTTATTGGATAAATCATTTAAAATATATTCCCTCAATTAGTAGTTTGTAGTAAAATAGGAAATAGTGAATGTTTGCTTTAAAATATTTTTTTCACTTTGGAATCACAAATATATATATTTTAAAAACATTTTAACAAACAGTGCACGTTTAATTTAGTTCTGCATGATATTGATAAACTTACTGAACTTATCGCTGAAAACTGTTTTTGTCACAAATCGTATAATTCATCACTGCAAATGAAGATTTACAGACATAAGTTAAACTCGCCATACGTTTGTCGTATTTCTCACCTTTTATAATATATCCGAATAAAATATACATATATACATCATGAACATTCCCGTGATACCAATAACTACTGGTACTGGTAACCTGCTGGTACTGGTACACATTTGTACTGGTAGGCTATAGAAAATCGGAAAGGTCTTATACTATACGCATACATGTATTTCATACAATACCGTTTTACAAAGAATTCCGCGTAGTCAATAGAAAGGATCAGGGCAGTTGAAGTCTTTCTATAGTAAAGAGCAAAAATTATAAAAAACAAGATCAATCATGCATAAGCATTGGTTATAAAACACTTTCCAACTGAAATGCAATTTCATTTAAAAATTTCTAAAATGTGATACATTCAGTGGTGATATCTTTTACATTATCACAGTACTACAGTAATTTATTGTACTTAAATATTTAAAACTGTATCGAAATATAAATCATCTGATTCTCTATGCAAAATCAATGAATATTTCATTTATGTAACTTGTATTCCAGACTCCAGAGCTAAATTTAAGTTTAACGTGCAAATTCAATGTCATTTAAAATACTTATGGCTGTTATTTTGTGCAGATAAACTCAAATTATTATTGAAGAAATAAAAAGAACGTGAATATGAGTCTGCAGGGAAAGACACGTGCTGCCCAAATCAGAATTTTTAACAATATTACAACAATGGTTTATAGAAGTGAACGGGGATTATTTGCGGGCCATTTCGAAAAAAATGTAGGATCTATATCATAGGTTCTCAACTTTTTTTTGCCCACCGCCCACTTTGAGAATATTTTTTTTTTCTAATGCCCAATTTTTTTACTTGCGAATCTGAAACAGCTATTGCCACGATTATATTCAAACGTGTAATATTATATACTATAGTCGTAAGATAGGATATGGTCCTATCCTATTTCTGAGTTTAAAGAAGACTGTTTCAATGAGAACAATTAAAAAAAAAACGCATACTTAATTATATTGAAAAGTATTTTTATTAACATTCAAAAGACATTGATATTATAACTTATCTAAAGAGATGGTTGGATTTGATGCATTTTAAGGAGTTTGTTAATATCAGGCTCGATTTTACTTAAAAACAACCGTAAGTCGCCGCGTTCAGTAACATGGGGCCGATTTCTCTTTTTAGTTACCAACGTTGCTACAGCACTCAATCCACGTTCAGCTAAATAGGAAGATGGGAATGCTATCAGAAATCGTTGAACAATCGACCATAATCCTGGGTACAGTTGCAAAATCGGCTTCTGCAGCCAAAATTCTTGGTAGCCATTCTTGAATTTAATTTTTAATTCCTCATTTGTCGTCAGTCTATTAGTTCTTCTTCTAATTGGTATGATCCTGCTGTGTTGACATTTGTAAAAGGATCCAACACCCAGTCTGGTATATCCATGTTTAAAATGTCCTGGAATCGTTCCTTGAAATCACTGTGGAGGTTTTCCAAGTGTTGACAGTAAACAAGCAAGTCGTCGTGCTTGAATGATACTGCTGATAAATTTGGGAAGTTATTGAATTCGCGTCTGCCGATATTTCTTTTGTATAAGAGCAGTTTGGACACGAAAGCAGCAACGCTATTTTTTGTATTAATCAAGTTTAAGTCGTCGCCTTGAAGTTGGAGATTGACATAATTAAACAATTTATATAGGTCTGTCAAGTACGCAATATCGTTCTTTGATGAGATAAGGTTGTCGCGCAATTCCGTTTCTTTGTTTCCTAGGAACTATCACAGACCCAAACAGATTGTAAAATCGAGTCAAACAAGTACCTTTTGACAACCAGCGCACCTCTGTGTGAAGGTTGAAATCTTCATCATTGGCAATGCAAAGCTGATTAAAAAATCTGTCATTCAACGAGTTACTTCTGATTTTATTAACTGCTCTGATAACATATTGCAGTGATGTATGGAGGCGTTCACTCAAATTTTTCGCAACCAAATGCTGGCGATGAATTACGCAATGCACAGCAAGCACGTCAGGAACTTTATTGATTGACTTGATAACTTTTTTAAGTTGCGGTCTTTGCAGGCGACGTTTTTCGAATGATCAAGAAACGGTATTTTCAAGAATCTAAAATTCAATGTTTTCCAATACATTTAAACAGTGATCTGACAAAACTATCTGACAAAAGAGCTAGATATTAATATTTGCATGAAATATTTATAAATAATTATATTTATTTCAATAATTATTTATACATTAAATTACTTATTACATTAAGAACTGCGTGGAAGTTATTTACTTTTCTCTGTGTTTCAAAATACATTACATTTTTCTCAATTTGTAAAAGTTTAGATAGTGTAGAAAATTGCAGGATTTGGTATTCCCTCTAGAGATTTTTCTAAACTTAGATTAACGGCCTGGAAGTTTGTAAAGAATTCTTTCCAAGCTATAAATCTGATAGACGAATTCCTCCTCTTTTTCTTTTGTAACGAAATAGTTTCTCAGTATTATATACTTTTTAAACTTTCCACTTTGCTGTAGTTTTTTTTGTGGATTTTGCTTATCCTGCCAATACTGGTTATTTGTTTGTAATATGTTCATGGAATGTGTTGATAAGAAATGATGAAAGTGAATAATAGGACTTATTTTATTGATTTAAAACTGATAAATATGTATAGAAAAACCGATTTATGTCTTACGTATTAAAATTATATGTTTGTATGTTTGTTTGTGTGTGTTTCGAAGTTAGCTGATGTTAAAAATACTAGAATTCAATATGAAGGATTCAACTAACTCTATACAAAGCTGGCTGAATCCTCAATGATGAGTTACCTGAATCCTCAATGAGTTTTTTTTTAATTCGAATTGGTTTAAAATATATGAATTTAAGACTTAAAACTACCATTTTCCTCCATTTCGTCATACCAAGTTATCCATCGTACCTGCAGATGTCCTTTCCATGCTCGCGTAAAGAACGTCGGTAGGTGGAACGAGACACATATTATAATAAATGTATTTTATTTGTAATTTGTTGATGGGTTATATTGATAATAAGTGATGACAGTGAATAATAGGACTTATTTTATTAATCTAAACTTGCTTATTAAAAAGTAACAAAATGCGATTTAGGGCTTATATATTAAAATTATATGTTTATCTGCTTGTGTGTGTTATTGTGACCCAGTCTGTCTGATCTACTAGAAAGATGTAAGGTAACTGTTTGGACGGCAGGGAAATGCCACCCAATTTAGACCGGAACCCAGTGGGGGGACCGTACCCTCCTTCCCCTACCACCAACCTCGCGGAAGAACTTACGGAACCACATATTTAACGTGATCGTTCTCCGCATGAACACGGAGGCAGTTGTGGCAGCGTGCAAATCCAGCGCGCAAACCACCGGGCTATCGCGCCCGAAATATGCCAACAGCACGCGGTGTTCCCAGGTGGTCACCCCCCCCCCCCAAGTACTAACCGCGTCCTATGCTGTTTGACTTCGGTGATCCAACGAGACAGATGTTTTCAGCACGGTAGGGCCGTTGGCCGGAATAATAGCATGTGACTAACATGAGGTCAAAATAGTAGGAAGTGTGTCGAAGTTAGCTGAGGTTAAAGATACTAGAGTTCTCTCTGAGAGATTCAGCTAACTCTATACGAAGTTAACGGAATTTTCAATGAGGAGTTAGCTGAATACTCAGTGAGTTCTTTCTTGGTTTAAATTTTATGAACTTAAGGCTTAAAATTACCATTTTCCGAAATTTTGTCATACGAATTTTTTCCATCGTACCTACAGAAATTCCAAACTCGGGATAAGAACGTAGGTAGGTGGAACGAGACATAGATTGCAATAAAGTTATTTTGTTTGTAATTTGTTGATCGGATATGTTAATAATAAGTGGTGACACTGAATAATAGGATAATTATTTTATTGATCTAAAATTGCTTATGAAAATGTAAAATGAATAACGAAATTTTTTTTATTTTAAAAGGATATGTTTGTCTGTTTGTGTGTGCATGTTGGGCAACTGCAACTCCGTTAGCTGAATTCCCTATATGGCAGACCTCATTGAGTATTTATTTTAATTCAAACTAGCATAAAATTTATGAACTTATGACATAAAATTCACATTTTCAGTCATTTCGTCCAATCAATTTATCCATCGCAACTGTAAACCTTCCATGATTGTGTTCCAAACGTAAGTGGTCTGGGAAAGAGACATAGATTGCAACAAAATTTACAATTTTCTAAATTCATAAATTTAAAAAAAATTCAATTTTTGGAATATATAATTATTTCAGCCCTGAAAATTTAACTTAAGTCTAACGAAAACTCGATGAGATAGCAATGAATTTTGCAAATTTTATTTCTAAGAGATTTTTTTATTTTAAATTTTAAGCATTTTTATTTGTTAACCTTCATTTTGAGCAATCCAAGAGTCTTACTCTTTGAATATCGGTTTTCCATCTCTGTTAATTTAAAATACCGAGCATAATTTTTTGTATCTTTTTGCCAACGATCAACAAACAAGATCTTTTTGTTCATGCGTGGCGAATTACAAAGTACTCATTCAGGACGTATCTGTATTATTTAAGTAATATGCGCTTATTTAACACCCGGGAAACGTCGCATAAATTTTCTAGTCTCAAATGAAATAAGCTTGAAATTTAAATTTACAAAACTTTAAAAATCGTATATCCTGAATGATAACCTCCATACGAAAAATTCAGATTAGCGATGTAATGCGTTAAAATGATTAAATATCAAGTATAAAATATAGAATACATTTTTTTCGGTACATATGTTTAGGCCACTGTTTTTATCATTTTTGAAGTTGAATCCGTAATTTACACAGATAAACTGTGGACTTATCTTTAAATAAATATGCCACACTTACATAAAATATATTTAAACCCTAACCAATAAATTTTAATAAACGTAATTATGGGTTATTAGAAGAATTATAATTTAATTTTTATGAAAAAATATTTTTCGTAAACTCCAATAGCTGCACTCAGCAAATTTAATGCATATGGCCTCATGGTTACATATTTTTAACACTTTACAACATAGTTGAAAAGTGTTTATGACTATGTTCATTCTGTCTGTCTGTCTGTCTGTCTGTCTGTCTGTCTATCCGTTAGCACGATAATTGCCGTAAAAATGACTTTATCAAAATGAAAATTTAGTATGTTGTTCAGACGGTCTGTGGAACCTATGGGGATATGAATGAATGATAACACCCAATTAGTTTTGGATAGAACCCGGGTTGAAAAAATGAAATGCATTGAAGCCTATATGGGACCTAATTTTTCAAACATTTTTAAGCGGATTTAAAATTTCCAAATTGCTTCAAAAGTTTAAGGAAATATTCAAATTATCCCATAAAATATGTAAAAAAAATGGGCAAAAAATATTCAGAAGATTTTATAATGAAAATTAAAATAATAATTACATCCTTTATATGAAAAGATCACGTGGCCATTATATGAAGAGATCACGTGACCCACTTCAAAATAAAATATGGCATCCATCTTGTGTCAAAATCATGATTTTTTAAGTTCTTTTTAATTCATATTTAGTGTTGAATCCGCCCCAAAACGGCTTTATTTTTGCATAAATTCGGTGCATCTACATCCTGAAACAAAGCAATTACAATATAATTGAGTTTAAATGTCATCCAACTTTGATTATTTTTACGAAGAAGCCTACTTTTCACTTATGGGTGATGTAAATATCAAAAGATGTAGAATGAGTTGAATAAGAATTGCTGCATTTCTTTAAAACAAAATTATTTAGCCCATGGAGTCTGCAATATAGCTGATATAAGTGAAACTTTCATTGATTTTACAGAGAAGGAAACGATTTTTTGATGAAGTTGTGAGCATAGAGTTAAATTACTTGTACCTCCATGGTTTTAAGTTTTAAATAAAATTAATTATTATAGTATTGTGAGGAATGAAATGAATTGAAAAATGTTTAGGAACGAAATGCTGCTTTTATTTAAAGAGCCAGTCGATTTATATTTAGATGACGTCTTTTGAAAAAGCTCATTTGTTTTCGAAGAAGTTTTCAAATATAATAAATTATTGTATTATTATGAAAATTTAAAAAAATTTACCGAGGAATATATGGCATTTCAGTGATGTTTAAACTAGGTAATAATTATTTCAAACTAGGTAATAATTATTTCATTTGAATGAAGTTTATTTTTTTTTTATGAAATTTTAACTTTTCAAATATAATATATTAATGTAGTATTGTGATAATTTTAAAAATATTACCGAGGAATGTATCACATTTTAGAGATGTTTAAATAAAATTGCATTGAAGTTGGAATGTGTTCCATAATCAATGCTTTATGCATGATTGATCTTTCTTGTTCTTTGATCTCTTTTTTTTTTCACGAAACTCCAGATGAAACACAGGATTTTGGATCAAAAATCTTAAATAGGAAAATTAAAAGAAAATTCGTTTTTCATGGCCCACATAGTTGAATAAAGTTATCCAAAGGTTTCAAATACAAATATAAGCTTCCATTGTTAGGAAAATTAATATAGAATATCAAGACGCATAAAGACAAGAACGCGTTTGTCGGCGCCTTTTTGATAATCTGCTTTACTTTATTTATCTCGAGGAAGCCTTTGCTTTGCTTTTAGAACCACTAGATACATGTATTCAAGCTTGTAGGGTATGCACAACGATTTTTTGTAATTTTGCAAATTTAGTCAAAAAGCAGTCTGTGTGCAATTTTATTATATATATATATATATATATATATATATATATATATATATATATATATATATATATATATATGATAAAATTATATATATATATATATATATGTATATAGCAAACCATAAAGGAAGAGAATGAATATGATACCAAAAATTAGCCGGGGGGTTGTGAACCCTGCACCCCGGTTAAGCAAGCTTTATTTCGCGACGACACTCCCGGTAGCCGATACATTGCTATAGAAGAGAATACAAAATTAGCAAAAAACAGAGAGGAAAGAAGTCACATGATTAGCCCGTATTACGAGGAATCATTGACCGTAAAAAACCTTATATTCAATTTAAATGAAAAACATCCAATAGCCCTACTAGCCATATATATGTTATCCAGTGTTAAAAAGCATCTATAAAAATCATTGAAGCAGATACCGTACGTCAATATCAAATACTTCAAACATTGGTGTAAAAGGTACAATTTAATACACATTACAGTTCACTTACATAACCAAACCCTCGATGAAGAGGATCAATAACAGAGACTTCATGTGTATTGAAGACACTGATATAAAGCCAATAAATCTACATGTCACATGTAATGTCACAGTATCTGCTTCAATGAGTTTTATAAATGTTTTTAACACTGGATAACAGATGTAAAACTAGTGGTGATATTGGATGTTTTTGATTCAACTTGAATAGATATAAGGTTTTTTATGGTCAATAATTCCTCCTAACACAGGCTAATCATGTGACTTCCTTTTTCCTTGTTTTTTGATACTTTTGTATTCTCTTCTATAGCAATATATCGGCTACCGGGAGTGTCGTCGCGACATAAAGCTTGCTTAACCGGGGAGTGGGGGTCACAACCCCCACGGTCAATATTTGGTACGTTGGTTCCATATGCATTCTCTTCCTTTATGGTTTGCTATTTGAATCCTCTTTATTGTTCTGCTTGGCGCCTTATAAGTGTGATTTCTGGTTTTAATTTTGTAAGTTTCGGCTCGTAAAAGATATTTATAAGATACACACACACACACACACACACATATATATATATATATACATATATATATATAATTACAATAAATTCTTTTGGTAATTTTTAATTATGGGACCCAAGGAGTTCATAATTATTATACTAAGACTGCAATCTAATTACATGTGGTATTATCGGCAGTAGTTATGAAAGTTGCCCAGAGATGGCGATATTGCCCTCCTTGCTGATTTAATTGATTTCAGGTAATGGTTTGGAATGTATTATATAGGTCAAATTTCAATTTCAATGAGTTATTTTATTACGGAATATAAGATATAATAATATGATCTGTGCCTCCTTGTGTTGCATTTAAATTGTTTTTAATTGAAATGTAACATTAAAAACGACTCTTTCAATGAGTGAAGAATATAAATAATTTTATAAGTGGGTTTCAGGACTGTTAATTTACGTAATATATATTTTGGGATTTTTTAGACTAGATTAAAAGGAAATATTTTTAATTATAATTTTAGTAGAATCTGAATTTGCATTTGAAATTTAATTTATATTAATAATTTTGGGATTCAATCAGGATGTGTATGTTTATTGGGTAGTGTTTAAATAACATTTAAGTATTTAATTCATAATGTCTCTTAAATTTTATCTGAGATAAAGGTCAATTTTAATTAAATTCCTATTAAGAAATTTATTTTAGGTAAATTGTTTTTTAGATTCATTTTCACATGGATTGAATATTCCAGTGTATCGAGTTCAGTCATCGATATATAATCGAATGCTCATTGAAATCAGTTGCTTCCCATTTTGTAATTAGGTCTATTTTGGCGATAGCCCAATGAGTAAAGGTATATATTGATTTACACTCTAAAACAAAAAAATCCACGAAAAATATTCAGATAATAATGGAACTGCAAATGCAAACACCTGTTGACCGAATTTGCGAATGATAAAAAATTTGCAACCAATGAATGAATAGTGGGAACTACAGCACATTGAAACTGAGCAGCATGGTGGTGTATATAAGGAGCAAACCTCGCTTTCAATAAAGCAAAATGTGCAGTGGATTTCGATTGCGTTTACGTACCTTGATTGTAACAACCTCGCCGGCGAATTCGCAGTCACTACGAGCATATGAAGGCGTTTGAAAGAGGGCGTGTGGTCGGACTTCATGATGCTGGATGGATACGTCGAGGAATCGTTCGGCATTTGGGTAGGAGCAATGCAGCAATTAGGCGGTGTTGACAGGAATGGGTCTAGAATGGCTGTTTTCAACGGGCAGCGGACGTTGTAGAGTGGCGACAGAACGGGGAGAGAGGGCGATTATCAGAGCAGACGATATTCGTCGTTATCAACCATATAACGTGTGATAAACACAGAAGTAACCACTATCGTACCGTTAATAGAAAACTGCGGGAGTGGAATCTGTGCTCGCGGCGCCCATTACGCCGCCTACCACTGACCAGTGTGCACCGTTAACAGCGATTACAATGATGCTGGGCCCGATTAAAGTGGAATTGTACGGATTGGGAACGAGTTGCTATAAGTGGTGAGTCCTGTTTTGAACTGAGTCCAGACGACCAACGCAGACGTGTCTGAAGACAGCCCGTTCATCGTCAGTATTCTGCTCTTACTATCACATGCCACAATGCCTGACAACAGGGAGTTATGGTCTCGGGTGTCATTTCGTTTGATAGCTGGATTCCTTTGATAGTCCTCCGTGGCAGCATCACAGCCCAGCGGTACGTTGCCGACATTCTACTACCCGTTGTATTGCCTATCCTTCCGCGACACTCCGGGCTAACTTTTCAGCAAGATAATGTCAGACCACGCACGGTACGCATTTCTAATAATTGTCTGCGTGCTTACGACACACTTCCTTGGCCAGCCAGATTCACAGATCTCTCGCCTATTAAGCACATTTGAACTGAGATGTATCTTAGCCTGCGACCATCTCAGAAAGTAGACGAGCGAGCTTCTCAATTGGAGGCCATTTGGAAAGACATCCCTCAGAACACCATCCGGCAACTTTATGCATCAATATCACGTCGGGTAATAGCTTGTATGAAGGCCAGAGGTGGACCAACGCTATATTGACGTGCCCACTTTGTGTAGATCTTTTAGTGCAATAAATCATCCAATAGTTCTGAAATTCTAATGATTTCTTTTTCTATATATCCACATTACATGTACCAAATTTTATCTCATTTGGATAATTCTTTCTTGGGACGTCGACATTTTTGTCTTAGAGCGTATAATGTTTCTTATATATGTTTTTACACTTTTTATATATGTTTTTCTTATATATGGTTCTTACTTTTGTTTTTCCTATATATGTTGTTACATTTATGTGTTCCTACGTATGTTTCTATATTTTACCTCTTTTTTAATATATTATATATTTTTACTGGTTTTTTAACATACATTTTTCATGCTGCATACATTTCAGTGTCATACTGCTCAAATTATTTCTGTGTGGCGCAAATTGTGTCTCTACAGCCTGTTATGAAACCTTTCAACAATTTATAAATATTGCAAGTCATATATGTATATAAGTTATATATGTAATTAAAGTTATATACATGTAAATATTGCAAGTTACAAAACCTTAAATATGTGCCCGCGTATTTATTAAAACATATTTAGGTATTAAAAATATATTTTTCTCTACTATACTGTTCCAGCAGTTCTCTCAAAATACGTCGGCTGTATTCCCGTACAAACTAATTTTTGGATTAATATTATAAACTAATATTCATATCAACTCTACAACCAATCTTAAGTGTTAGATGGTAGTTCGACATAACTTTTTTTGTGAAAAGTATCGCCAAATGTAGGACATTACTTGGTTACAAATGCTCTCTTTTCAGCAAGGATTTAATTACATCAACTACCGTGTCAGAAACTAATTAGTTATTCTTCGTTACCTCCCAGTTTGGTGACAAACTGAAAATACACTTAAGAGTAAGGATAATTCGCTCTCATGTACCGTGCGAATATCATTAAAGAACAATCAATATAAGGAAAAGATTAAATGAGCTTCATCCAGGGGCAGCATTGCACATGATTGTCACATAGCATGGGTGGACAACATATAATGTAGTGAAATTTACTTATATTAGTCTACTCTAGCATATGTATAGAAGATATAAAACAAGTATTGTGAGAGACAAGTATCCGACTATCTCATTTTAGTGAATTTACACTATTGATCATCCTTGAACATGGAGTTTAAACTTTTTCAGTGATATCACTGCTTCATGTCTCTCTATGATTGAAACAATGTCATGAAGTGCTTTATAATATTTTAATTGGATAGATTGTCAATATATGGCGAAATCAGTATGAATTTGACCAGTAGCGGGTTTATGGTATTGGAGTTAGTTAATGAATTTAATTCTCCAAATTAACTTTATTTTATAGATTAACTAGAAGGAAATACCCGACGTTGCCCGGGTCCTAAATAAGGTCGCTTTACTTAAAAAATGTTGATGCAGATAATATCACTGAATTTCAAAATCGCCTGTTGATTACTCTGGAGGCACAAATAAGTGTAATTAAATTCACAAAAAGTGTTCCGGTTGCCATTGAATTATAGCTATTTCAGCAAATTTTCATCCAATATAAATAAAAATTTAACTCAATATTCGTAATGACAATATAATTCCTAATAAAAAATATGACGATATCTTTCAAATGCGCAAAGTCAGAAAAACCAATAAATAATCACACCTAACTGTTTACCTCCACACTAAAAGTCAGAAATCAGAAACAGGAGGTGAAGAAAGCGTGATAAAAGTTCATTTTTTCTCCTCAAGAGTTGGACATGACCGTATGGTCGAAATGGTCGAATACGAAACTTGTGACAGGGAACGGGATTATTAATAAATCAATGTAATTTATTTATATTTGATTGAAAATCAAGTACTGCAGTTATTTCTTAGCGGTTGTTAAGGTAGTACACCGCATATGGCCAGAAGAAGAGGTTCTATAGAACGTCATCGAAACAATTTCAGTCACCCAATTTTTATAAGCCTGCTTTTTTTAAAGAAGTATTGAAAGTTTTATTCTCTCAAGCAGCTGTAATATATACTGCTAATTTCAACAGAAAACTATTCCAAAGATATTTCTAAATCACTAGAAATAAGTGCAAATGTAATAAATCAAGAACGGATTTACTTGTGCCATGATTAGAAAGCTACAATATTCGATAATTGCACCCGGTGTCCAGTCACGTGCAAAACCTCAATTTTCTGAAATATTATATTTTTTCTCAGTCTGATCAGAACTTGTTTTGTTAAGTAAAAAAGCAAAATTTAAAAGCATTTTAAATATCCAATACAAGAATTTTGCTACAGAGATATTAAAGTTAGCAATAGAGCTTTCTTACAATTAGATCTCTCTCGAAATCATTATTATTTTTACTGAGCTTCAAGCGATATAACGCGTATATCATATAACAAAGTTGCAGTGTATAACAAAGTTAAATTGTATAACAAAGCAAAATTCCTAAAATCTCCAGATCAACACTTTCTAACTTCTATACAATGATGTACATATTTTTCTGGTTTAAAGTACAAAATAACTTCATATATTAATGATGAACATATTTACTTTTTATGATTTTTTGCATTTTAGTTTCAAGCAAAATAGAAATAATCCAAGAACGGAGCATATTTATCTTTTGTAAATTATATCATTCACATTAAAGCAAAATATTGTATGTAAAATGACTTCTTATGCATTAATTTGTAAAAATTTATATATTTTTTTTATTTCCGATAAAAAAATTGAAAACTAGAGAAATAATTCTTGTTTGATCTATGTAAAAAGCAATAGGTTTCTATATATGCCAATTGCAATATTCGCAGGAAAATATATTCGATTATTTTGTAAGGGATATCGTGCGCAAACAAACAGACAGACACGAAACGGTTGATTCATATTCGGAAACTTGAAAAACAAGTAAATTATTCTAAATTCGAGAGGCATAACTCATCATAATACTTCCCATTTGCATATATAATATATTGTATGGAAAGTAAATAAAAAAATATACACACATCGTTCAGCGCTTATAATCTTCATATGTTCCTGAACACATCTCTTCTATATGAGTCTGTGGTTGTGTTTTCTAAAATGAAGTACTTATGTTCTTATAATTTTCGAAGAAGAAATTATGACAACAACGATTTTAATACAAGAAAAATATCATGAACGTTTCAAACGTGATCAAACATTAATTTCCAATACTATCCAAATATGTTTTATTCTAACCACACCTTCGTTGTACTTATTGAAATCAGATATACTCATGTCCAAAAGTTAAGCAATAAACGGAAAAATTAGCATATTTGGCGAACATGTAGTCACAAAATGTGCATACATGGCAGGGACATGCACGCGAAACTAGCCAGAATATTTTGCATACCAAAATTTTTAACAAAGGAAAAAATTAGGTATAAGAACGGCATAATTTGTACAGAAGCTGTTATTTTCTGTTACAGATTGTAGAAGAAAAATCAAAATATCAAAATTTTGAAAAATGAGTAGAAGGCGATAAATACAGGGTGTGTATAAACTGATGGTCGAAAAATTAGCATATTTGGAGAAACATGTAGTCACAAAATGTGCATACATGGCAGGGACATGCACGCGAAACTAGCCAGCAGAAAACATTTTGCATACCAACATTTTTAACAAAGGAAAAAATTAGGTATAAGAGCGGCATAATTTGTACAGAAGCTGTTATTTTCTGTTACAGATTGTAGAAGAAAAATCAAAATATCAAAATTTTGAAAAATGAGTAGAAGGCGATAAATACAGGGTGTGTATAAACTGATGGTCGAAAAATTAGCATATTTGGCGAACATGTAGTCACAAAATGTGCATACATGGCAGGGACATGCACGCGAAACTAGCCAGCAGAAAACATTTTGCATACCAACATTTTTAACAAAGGAAAAAATTAGGTATAAGAACGACATAATTTGTACAGAAGCTGTTATTTTCTGTTACAGATTGTAGAAGAAAAATCAAAATATCAAAATTTTGAAAAATGAGTAGAAGGCGATAAATACAGGGTGTGTAAAAACTGATGGTCAGAAATGTAAGGGGTTATAGAACTCACCAAAAAAAAAAACTCACCAAAAGCAACCGGTGAGCCACGAGAAAGCGCTTTCTCTGGGAGTGGATGAAACGTCGCGTCAAAATGGAGTGAAGTGAAGACGAATACAGTGAAGACGAATGCAGTGGAGACGAATACAGTGAAGACGAATAATGGAAATTTATTGACACAAATGCTCAAATGAACGACCACCAACTGCGAGATAGGCGTTACAGAGGCGATGGAGTGAATCGCGCACACTTTGGGAGATTCCTAGCATTTCACGAACGTCTACAGCTGCTAATTCGGGCGACGAGGTCCTCTGGTGACTCGATGGGCGTCTTGTAAACGGCGCTTTTTAACTGTCCCCAGAAGAAAAAAATCCAGGTAGGACAGATCGGGAGAACTGGGAGACCACGCGACGGAATTACCACGGCCAATCCATCTGTTGGGAAAATCAATGTGAAGATAGTTACGCACTATCCTGGTGTAATGTGCCGGCGCTCCGTCGTGATGGAACCACATAATCACTCGCTGATTTTCCGGTGCAATAGGTAGTAAATCTGGCAGCACCTGCTGAAGGGGGTGAGGCACTTCTGTCCGTCTAGGCGATCTGGTAACAGATACGGACCAATTAATGGATCGTGGATATTCCTTGCCCACGCATTCACGGAGAACCTTTGCTTGTGGCATCTGGAACGTATAGCATGGAGATTTACTGTGTTCTCCATTTCGACGCGACGTTTCATCCACTCCGGGGAAAGCGCTCTCTCGAGGCTCTTGCTTTCCGACCCCACATTATATTGTGAAAGTTGTTTGTCTTGGTGAGTTCTATAACCCCTTACATTTCAGAACATCAGTTTATATACTCACTGTATATATATATATATATATATATATATATATATATATATATATATATAGGGTGAATTGCACCTAATCTTCCAAACGAAAGGGGGGTAATAGAAAAGTCCATGGGCAGTGTAAATCCCCATAGCACCATAGCAACCCTGTCCTATCTCTAACCGTTTCCTAGTTATGGTGAATAGAAAGAAAGTTCGTCAAGTCTGAAAAAACAAATCTGCGAGGTTTCTGAAAGGTCTACACGCAATATAAGCCAATAATTGGAAAGAGCAGAAGAAATCCTATGAAATTACACCATTTCCATCAGGATATCTGGAATTAACACTCGCGAGATGACATGTTCGACCCTCATTTCAATGTCCTGTCCGCCTTCAGCCTACTGCTTTGGAAGGTGCAAGAACGAGGTGCTACTACGACATACGCCGATTCCAGTGATGTATTGCAAACAAAAAGCTAAATGTCTCCTAAAATAAAACACCGATATGGTTTATTGTAGGATCATTCGAAAGCTGGTGGAACGGAAAAGCATTTTATAAATTTGACCGATTGTAGCTAGAAGTGTTTTTGCGATATAGCCGGTTACAGATTTTGGCAACATTTCGATTTTGCACTTCGTCAATGTATCAGCGCTTGTAGCTCGCTGTGAAATCCAGATATCCTGATGGAAATGGTGTCATCTTATATACTTTTTTCTGCTCTTTCCACTTATGTGTTTATTTTGCGTGTAGACCTTTCAGAATTATCACAGATTTTGGGTTTTTCAGACTTGACGACTTCTATCCACCATAATTCGTATGCGATTAGAGATAGGACAGTGTTGCTATGGTGCTTTGTACTGCACATGGGCTCTTGTATCACCCCCTTTCGTTTGGTAGATTTTTTTTCTACTGGTATTAAAAATACCAATGACTTATCTTTTATTGAAAATGATCTGTATAGCATATGTGAAAAGAAAACGGTCTGAAGAGCATATTTGAAATCAAATTAGATTCAACGTTAGGCTGGAGAAAAAATAATTATAAATCAAACAGGTAAAACAGGTACTAAATAGGTATTAAATACCCCTCTTTCCCTGTTACATATATAAGATAAGTGTGTGTGTGTGTTTGCGTGTACTTGTGTAGTAAGTGTTTGTCAGTAAGTATCCTAAATAGTTTATAATTTTCACTTGCAAAAGAACTTAATGGATAACATATAGCATCCAGGATCAAACTTGCCTTCAATTTCATCAATTGCTCAATCTATTAATCGTTTTAAATGACTCATGCCTCGATATGGGTACAAATGTAATAAATCTCTAAAAACTATCTGTGTCGTTATTAGACAGATAGAACGATCCATCATTACACCCTTGGTCAGTATTGCGTGTCAATAATTTCAAGATGGGACTCAGAGTCAGGCCTACATCATGCATTATATAATATGAAATGCAGAGCGGTCACCTGATAGACCTAAATATTCGAAAATTATATATAGTTACCCTTATTGATCAGAACAGAGTATCGGTAGAACTGTGATTTGACTTAAAATACTCGTGAGGAACACGTCAGGAAATAAGTATAACATATATTCTATTTATCAACAACTTTATCCGACTGAAGCAATTATTTTCTTATGTTTTAAGAAGTGAGCAGTACATTCCCCATTTTCAGTTTTAGATGTGAATATAAATACTGGCATGCACGAAATATATATTGTTCTGTAATACGGGGCAGCTTTCTGTTTGACATAACATATAGATTGAAATTACCGTAATACATCGTAATGCTCTAGGATACATACAGCATCGGTATTAAACACATACATCAATCATCTAAATAACTTAATCTCCATGGTTAAATTGGTAAAATAGATACATAACACATATATAACTGTTACCTTACACCTTTCTGGTAGGTCGGAAGGTCTAGGTCTCAACAACAACACCATAACTCATATATGCAGAATTCGTATTTTCACGAGGAACTTAAACACCAATGAATGGGTAGGCTATTTCATGCTCTATCTATTGAGCTTTTCAAGCTTGAATATTTCTCTTCCGGATTTTAAAGCAGGCAATATATCGTTTCACTGCTGATGACAATAATCATGATTATACATTTGGTTATTTTTCTTGTGTAATCTATTAGATAAAAAACGTGTATGAAATGCTTGCAATAAAAAGCTATCTGGAGAAAAAAATGTTTATAGCCCCATACATTTCCGGAAATATTTTCATTACAGATTATATTCCATGCGAATTGATTCTGTCACATATATATTCTTATAAATATTGATTATTAATTAGCAATTTGTTTCTATTATTTTTATAGTAGGAATTTATAATACAGCAAAGTACGATTTCCAATTGTTTTAATCTTTTAATTGTTCATACCCAATACACTAAGACGTAAGGTATGATTTTTAACATGCACTTTATTTAATCCTAAATAAGAGAAAACAGCTTTTTTAAAATTTTTCTGCTAATTTTGAATCGATTTATACTTGTTTATGATCAAATATACTTAAAATATTTAAAATGCATTTAAAGTTCGAGTTAATTTTTTTCTATTTTGTAACGAGATAAATAAATCAATTTCTTTGAAGTGTATATGAAATCAAAGAATATTTCAAATTTAGTTTTAATGTGGTAGATGTTTTAAATTTTTGAACATTTGTTTTGTTGTTTCAATTTCAGCCATTTTCATTCGAGACTAAATTGAAGATAAAATGCATCATTGAAGCATAACCAGGCATATTAATCAAATTTGTCACAAATGAAAAGAAAATATGTTGAAAGACAGACATATAAAATGGGTTCCATTGCCATTGCGTTCTCATTGTTTTTAATTGTAAATACCTTAAAATTATGCTTCAGCATTAAATAACTGATAACTAATTTGAATTTAAAAAATATCTTCAAGGTACAACGCAGGATCATCTCAAATAGCCCTAGATCAAAATATGCGGCTATCCGCAGAATGGATTTTCTTCTACGTGTGCATTAAGCAAATGTATATACATCTTCTTTTATTATTATAGATGTTAAAGTCAGATGGTTATTTTTATGCCACTCAAATAAATATATCGCTTTATTGATTCATAAACATCTGGCATCATCATGTTTCCTTAATTGAATCTTGCAAAAAAGTGTAGAAGACATTTTTTATCCTTCCATTCCATATTACTGCCTGTTCTATAGAATACTCTTTTTTGCAGTACACTAGTTTGCATAGCTTAGATTTTTCTCGTATTTCTACCATGATCTCTTATATATTTATATCGCACTTTCGGCTTATTATTTATTTGTTCCAGTCAATATAGGATTTTTTTTTAAATTGGAAAATTCCAATATTTAAAAAAAATATATTTTTTATGTGACAATGATATTAAAAATACAATGATAATCAAAATAGCTGTTTTAATTGCAATTTTTCAATATATAATTAAGCATTTGTCTACGATTATGGAAGCTAGTAGCGATGAAGTTAAATTTCAAGAAAATTGCCTCATATACGTATCATAGTACGTATTGTAAATTAAAATCAGGATTATCCTCAGAGAATAAATATATTATCCAGAAAGAGAAGCAGGAATAATTATTGTCAATTTCATCAGGAACCTGTTCCATTAATTCTGCGAAAAAGACACGAAAGAAATCAATCCTTAAAGGAATTTATCTATGTCCATATTGTAAACGGAAAATGTTTTATAATTATGCACATGATTAGTCAGATGTATCTAGAAAATATTTTGACAATCCGAAACATCAGTCATTATCAATATAGCATAGATTCCATTCAACCCAAAGACATTAATTTTCTCAGAAATATGTGTTATTTTATCTGATTGATCCGAAACCATTCTTAAAAAGAATCTGATGTGGGCAACACATGACTTTCCTTATATAATGCAATGAAGTTGCAACTTTTACAGTTAAAAAAATAGGTTTTTCTTATAGTTGAAATTTATATTCTTTCTAAGATATTGAATTTTCTTCAATTAGTTGTCATTTTCATTGATTTAGTGTCAATTTTATCCATTTGGCGAGAGATTTTCGTTAATTTGGCAGCATTTAAAAAAGTCGCCAAGTTGGCGATATTCCACCAAATTCGTCGCCAAAATCTCGCCAACCGTTATGGACGAAGAAATAAGTTATTTTTACAGCAGATAAATGACGTTCAAATACAAAAGTATTACTCAAAGTATATTTTCCATGAATGGAATGAGCTAGATTCACTAGAATGATGTCACCTAATTTATCACATGATAGTACAGATGAAAAGTAAACATGTTTCTCAACAGTTAGTATATAATTTTTAATTTATGGGATTTTTTTATAAATTTATTTGAAAAATGTACAATATCTCGAGAACGGTTCATGCTAGCGTTCTAAAGTTTATGTCAATCGTTTTCTAAAGAAAAATTACATAAGAAATGTCTATTTGCGTAATTTTAGTAAAGGTTTTGATTTTTTGATGATTTTTTCAAAATTTCACTCGAAAATTTAGGGGGGGGGGTTCTGAACATTCGATTACGTTTAAGAACAACAGGTTTCCAGTATTCACGTATTGTGATTTTTGTACCAAATTTCATTCGAATTGCTTCATTCGTTCGTGAGATATCGTCTCCTCAGACTCTCTGACACACGCACACACACACACACACACACACACACACAGATATCAACTCGAAAATGTTTCATTCGTGATCAGTGATGCTTGAAACGTGCTCTTCCGTCGAAAACTCGAATTCGAATTTTCCACCCGGTCACAATACTTTCCTTCATTATGTATATAAGGAAAGTAATAAGATGTATATGAAAAATTGGAAATGTCTTTAATAAAATAACGCTGTTTCAGAACTCAATTACTTGAGGTATTGTCTTCGACTATACTTTTCAGAAATTCCTTTCATATTATTGTATTAATTTGCAGCATAATTAAAATGTTATATACCGTACTAGCCAGTTTAGCCTTGCGACCAGGACAATAACTGATTATAAAAAATCTTTGAAATCAATGGTTAAAATTAAAGAGCATTTTATAGGGTTGTTAACATGGAAATTGTAGTATGTGAAACAACATTTCATCTCCGATCACCTAATGTTGCTTTATTTTAAATGATTCAGACATTTTAATCTAAAATTCACTTTTCTGGAAATAATATCGTCAATAGTTTGATTAGATGAATAGACAGAAAACTATTTCGGTATTTGAAATGAATCTCTGGAACTATATGGTTACAGAGAGAATGAAAAGTTGTATGTATATTGAATTATCAATTAAAATAAACATTAATTAAATATAAATAAAATATCACAAAATGGTTGACTTTACACCAATAGAAATAATTAAAAAATGTAGCATATTTTCTTTTCTTTTTTGTGCATGTTGGTATAGATACGAATCTTCGTTCTGGAGATATATCTTTTAAAATGTTTGAAATATCGCAATGCATAAAGTTTTCGAACACAATTTTAAGATTCCAGATTTCTATCACTAATAATCATTATGCAATCATTCATTTCCCACTTGTATAAAATATTCTGGGTAGTTTATTTAGAATGCCTAAACAAAATATTCCGCGATTTATAAGTTTTTTGATCAAAATAACAAGATTCTATCACTACTTGTAGGTCAATTTTTACGTGCATACAAAGTAGCAAAACATTTTGAATAAAATATTCTGCGATTTATACATTTCTACTTTCCTTATATACATAATGTATAAGGGAAGTATTGTGACGGGGTCGAAAATTCCGAATTCGAGTTTTCGACGGAAGAGTACGTTTCAAGCATCCAGGATCACGAATCAAACATTTCTGAAGTGATGTCTGTGTGTGTGTGTGTGTGTGTATGTGTGTGTGTGTGTGTGTGCCAGTGAGCCTGTGGAGACGATAACCGACGAACGAATGGACCGATTCGAGCCAAATTTGGTATAAAAATCACAATCCGTAAACACTGGAAGCCTATTGTTTTTATACATAATCGAATGTTCAAAACCCCCCTAAATTTTCGAATGAAATTTTGAGAAAATCGTCAAAAAATCAAAACCACTAATAAAGTTACGAAAATAGACATTTCTTATGTAATTTTTCATTAGAAAACGATTGACATTAATTTTGGAAGGCTAACATGAACCGTTCTCGAGATATTGCACATTTTTCAAAGAAATTATCAAAGAGTCATATAAAATAAAAAAAAATATTTCCTTTTGAGAAACATGTTCACTTTTCATATGTAATACCATGCGATAATTTAGAAGACATCATTCTCGTGGATGTAGCTCGTTCCATTCATGAAAAAAGATACATTGTGTAATATTTTTTTATTTGAACGCTAATAGTCTTTTATCTGCTGTAAGAATATCTTATTTCTTCGTCCATAACGCTTGGCGAGATTTTGGCGACGAATTTCGCGGAATGTCGCCAACTTGGCGAGTTTTCGAAATGCTGCCAAATTAACGGAAATCTCGCCAAATCGATAAAAATGACGCTAAATCAATGGAAATGCCGACTAATTGTCGAAAATTCAATATCTTGGAAATAATATTAGTATCTACTATAAGAACAACCTATATTTTTAATGTAAACGTTGTAAATTCATTACATTAGTATATAAGGAAAGTCATGTGTTGTACACATCAGATTTTTAGCAATTTATTGGTCAATTACCATGTGTATACAAAGTTTCAAGACAGTTTGAACAAAATATTTCGTGATTTAAAAATTTTTCGGTCAAAATTCCAAGATTTTAGACATTTATCGTGCATACCAAAAGTGCATACTAAAGTTTTTAGATTCTGTCTTCAGCAGCTTATGCTGTATAATACCCTCCTAAGTCAGTCAGTCTCACTCAGCTATATGATTTAAATACCCAACTTGAAGTGATGCAAGATGTAAAATATCTCAAACTTTAATAAATTCCTCATCCTGGTTCATATTGCATTCCCATTAACATTGAATGCTTATTACTAGAGAGAGCACTTGATGTTATTTTTCTGTAATTCCATCAATCAGTTTGAAGCTTACATTATAAAGTAATTTTATGCATATGCATAATGAGACTAAAGGGAGTATAGAATAGCCAGGATCTTTATGCTTCATAAATTTTTCTATTTTTATTCTAGGAAAAAAGTATTCTGCTCGATAAGTGTTTGGAACAGAAAAAAAAATATGTTTAAACAGAAGGGATTTTATTAAAAATTAACTGCGCACATAATGAAAATAAAAGTAAACATGCATTATAAAGTTTAAATCCTGTTACGTTGTGTTTCGCTTTCAGAGATCGTGATTCAAGGATTACATATCCGTTTTGCATTTCTAATTACTCTCTCTAGATTGGATCATTAGCATATATTTTATTTTTTTAACATATAATAACTCTTGAAAAATATAAATAATACCTCAGCTTTTTTTTCTGGACAATATCTTTATGAAAAACATTTTTATTGCATTATTTAGTTAATAAGAAGATATCTTTATTGTTAATGGTGACAATAGTCATCGTAGAGTAAATTACGTAAAAAAACATTTAGACTCTTATAAATACTTCTGAGTATTTTAGTTGTAACTCTGTAAGTTCAACTTCAGACAGAACATAAAATGACACCAATAAAAGTTCAAACAAATTCCAGGTCATAGTACAGTTTTTTGCAAATTTTCCAAAATTTCTTTTTTCAAAATTTGTATCGCTGGTTCAAATGTTCACAATACCATGCTACACTCCATTTTAAAGAATTTGAAAAAATATTTCGATAAATACTAATTTTGAAAATGTACCCCTTAAGGATTAATGTGCTCCATTGGGTCTAATGACGTCGCAAACGCAAAAATTAGATTAAGGTGTTAAGTTTTGTGATCATTGAACCATAAATAAACCTTATTATGCATAATTAAGGCAAATTTTGTCCTATAAGAAAAGTTGTTACCGTTCATTAAGAAGAGAAACCATCTATTTTACTTAAAGCGCTTAAAGTGAATACAAATAAATGAAGCCATATCTAAATGTGATGGCAATGAATTACATCATATAATTTAAAATTGGGCACTTTTGGGGACTGATTTGTATAATAGAAATACTTTATAAAATTCACAAGCAAAATGCACTATGTTACCTTTCATTTTAAAGAGTTTGAAAAATATTTCGATAAATACTACTTTTGAAAATGTACCCCTTAAGGGGTAACGGTCCCCCTAGGGTCTAATGACGTCATAAACGCAAAATTTGAATGACGCTGTTCAGTTTAGTAATCATTGAACTATAAATAACCCTTTTTATGCATAATTATGGCAAATTTTGTCCTATAAGAAAAGTTGTCACCGTTCATTAAGAAGAGACAACCATCTATTTTACTTAAAGCGCTTAATGTGAATACAAATAAATGAAGCCGTATCTAAATGTGTTGGCAGTGAATTACAACACATAATTTAAAATTGGGCACTTTTGGGGACTGATTTGTTTAAATAGTAATACTTTTTAAAATTCACAAGCAAAATCCACTATGGTACCCTTCATTTTAAAGAGTTTGAAAAAATATTTCAATAAATACTAATTTTGAAAATGTACCCCTTGAGGGGTAACGGCCCCTCTAGGATCTAATGACGTCATAAACGCAAAATTTTAATGACGCTGTTAAGTTTAGCAATCATTGAACCATAAATAACCCTTTTTATGCATAATTATGGCAACAATTTTGTCCTATAAGAAAAGTTGTTACCGCCCATTAAGAAGAGACAACCATCTATTTTACTTAAAGCGCTTAATGTGAATACAATTAAATGAAGCCATATCTGAACGTGTTGGCAGTGAATTACATCACACAATTTAAAATTGGGCACTTTTGGCGACTGATTTATTCAAATAGGACTGCGTTTTAAAATTCCCAAGCAAAATCCTTATCAAAATGCATATGATATGTAATTAATTCTCCGTGAAAAAAAATTGCAATTCGAAAAATAACGAAATATAAATTTATTGCAAAATAATTCTTCTCTAGATCAAGGAGAATGATGTTGAAAATTTGGCGGATTTATGTATATTAATTGGACATACATTCATTGAACAATCTTTATTTTTAATTTTTGGGAATTATTTGCCAAATTTATTTGAAAAATTTATTTGAAAAATATATCAAGCACAGTTCATACTCGCGTTCAAAAGCTTATGCTAATGTTTTTTATAAACAAAATTACTTCTGAAATCATTATTCTTTCATAATCATTGAAGGTTAAAAAATTTTATAGATCTTTTTCCAAAACTCATCTGAAAATCGAGCCTTCTTAACATTCAATAGCGTTTAAAATATAAAGATAACAGTTATGATGCAATAATCATAAACTTTTCTTCCCAAACAGCTGCATTTATTTGGTAGATATTGCTTTTAAACTGCTTGAAAAAAACAATTTCCATCATAATCCCGAATTCGAATGTTTGACCCCATGACATTACTTCTCATATATATAATACAATGCATGCAGTGTAAGTAAAAAGCAAATCAATGCAATGGTCTTTGTGAATCTAAAATTTAAAAAGGAATCCAGGAACTGCTTCAACTTTAAGCAAAAATAGTATATTGCAATAAGCATCGGCTATCATGTAGTGTTCGAAATAATCAACTAGAATTAAACTAACCATCAGTTTAATCAGAGATATATTCTATCTATTCTGCTAAATCACACGAATAAGGTACAGATGTAATAAATCTTAAAAGGAACTATCTACACTATTATTAGCAAGAGAAAATGAACCATCATTACACCCATGACCAGTCTAGCGTGTCAAGTGTTTGAGGGAGGAGATTTGCAGGTTGGAAAAAAAATCATCCATTATTTAATATCAAATTGACTTCGGTAACCTCAAAGCCCACCATTTTCTGGAATTATATATATTGTTTCTCTGATCGATCTGAAACGATGTCAGATAGGAAAGACATTAAAATCCAAGCGGTTCTACAAATATAGAATTCGAAATGTGCAATATTTGAAGAACTACTTTTGCCAATAATTCCTCCATCTTACATTTTCTGTAGCGTGTGTATGATGAACACCATCATATTAATACACATTTACATATTCTACATATAACTTCAAAAGAGGAGACAATGCGTATATTTCAAGATTTTTCTGTGAAGCCTGTAATCCGGTCAAGCACAATGGTAATCGAATTGTAGCATAATTTTATGTTAACTCATGCAAAATTTAAAAAGAGCATGTTCAAAACCTTTAGTTATAACCATTTTACTTTCCCTGCAATACATGGTAATATATAGGGAAAGTATTGGAATCATGCCGAAAATCTCAACTCGAAATTTCACGTTTTGGGACCTCTAGAATGCGAAAAAAACTATTTTTAGCATGACGTCT
Organism: Amaurobius ferox; assembly: GCA_951213105.1. Taxonomy (NCBI): domain Eukaryota; kingdom Metazoa; phylum Arthropoda; class Arachnida; order Araneae; family Amaurobiidae; genus Amaurobius; species Amaurobius ferox. The sequence goes on from OX578145.1 coordinate 46,522,208, forward strand.
GTGTGTGTGTGTGTGTGTCAGTCTGTCTGTCTGTGTATTTGTGCAATGTATGTATCTACTTATCCACTCTAATTCAAAACCGAATGGACCAAGTTTCATAAAATCTGGTTGGTAAGTCACTTGTGTGTGACCCTGGTGCTGAGTAGTTTTTGGTATAATTCGAAATCAAACAATCTGCCTTTTTTGCGAAATGGCTAACAAAAATTGCCATTATCCACTCTAGCTGAAAACTATCAAATCAAGTTTTACAAATTTGGTAAATAAGTCGCTTGTGGGTTATCCTGGTGCTGATTAGATTTTGGTACGATTCGGAGAAAAACAACCTGCATTTTTTACGAAATGGCCCGCAAATATAGACAAAATCTAGAATAAAAAAATATCTATGCTTATATATAGCAATTAAATGCTTTTCTCATACGTAATTTTAAGGATGAAAATAATGAGACCAACCCCATTTCACTAGGGCTAGCTGTTCTCGAGATATTTTAGTGTAAATTCAGTGTAATTTTAAATAATTATGTGTATTATTTTGTGCAATTAAATTCAATATAATGAATTATTGAAGAAATAAAGAGAACGTGAATATGTGTCTGGAGGGAAAATCATGTTCTGCTTACATCAAATTCTTTACTTTCCGTGCAGTACATGGTAATGTATAGGGGAAATTTGGAATTGTGGCCAAAATCGCAACTTGAGTGTTCGTCAAAACTTCACGGTTTGTGATCTTTAAAACACGATATTTTTTGCGTTTGTGTGTGCGCCTGTCTGTCAGTCTGTCTGTGCAGATATTGTATCCACTCTAACTGAAAAAAATTGACCGAATTTTATAAACTTTGGTAGGTAATTTCCTTGTGGGTGACCCTGGTGCTGTTTATATTTTGGTTCGATTCGGAATAACAGAACCCGCTATTTTAACTAAATGACCCTAAAAAATTGCCTGTATCCATTCTAGCTGAAAAACTACTTGAGCAAATTTCACAAAATTTTGTAGATAAATCACTGATAGGATATCCTGATGTTGGTTACCCTATTATTCTAGGATAAGACGTTCTTCAGATATTTTAATTTTTTTTTTTTTTTTTTGCATTTTTTAAGCCACCTTTGGAAATAAATCCAGTTACAAAATGAAAACGAAAATTTAAGAAATAAAGGATTTATTGAAGAAATAAAGAGTACATGAATATAAGACCGCAGGAAAAGTCAGTTGCTGCCCACATCATATTTTTTTATTTCAGATTATGTTTTTATATCTCAGCTTGTTTTAAACACGTTGAATATAGTAATGCTTACTCTAGTTCGAAAGAAGATATTTAAATAAAATAAATCGTGCCATGCACAATATGATTTTATTTGGAATTTTTAGAATTTCTATAAAACTCTAAAATAACTTAAGTATGCATCATAAATCATAAATTCAGTTTTAGTTGGTTTGAGTTCAGAAGTCGTAAATTAGGCATTTTTTTGCCATTTTTACTCATATTTTTATTTTGAAAGTTAGAAAATAATCTTATTAGCGTATTACTGTTTCATTATATGTAATACCTCCCGAATAAAGATACGTTATGCTTATTTTATAAAAAGAATGTGTGTTTGTAAGAAAATATTTTATTAAACCGAAGTTTAGTTTTGTTTGTAAAAGATTATAGTTAAAATTCTTATATTATAGTTATAGTTATAATTATTATATTATAGTTATAGTTATAATTCTTATATTATATTTATAGTTATATATAAATGTTGAACAATATATATAGAAAATTGTTGAAACTTTGCAAGGCCAACTTCAGCTGTAAAATGAGATAACATAGTTCAATTCTTAATGTATCCCTTCGCTAGAATTAAACCCAAGTTTTGTGTGAATTTCTGGAAGGGGGGATTTGTCTTAACAATGGCGGTAAAATTTGTTTTCCCTGCTGCTCAATGAAATGATCACCGATGTCTTAATACTGAGTTTCTATTTAATCCAGTTTCCTATAATTTACGATAGCTATTCTAAATTTACGAATTCTAGAACGTAGTAACTGTTTGTATAAATGTCTATAAAAATATATTATGGAGAAGGACTTTTGTACGTGAAGTTTCATTTTTATTTCAAATTTGGAGGATAATGTAGAGTCCATTTCAATTATAAAAGAAAATGATGTAGTCTATGCAGCACCAATGGGTTTGAATTTATCGAGAATTTTCAATATGTGGGATTTCAAATAAACTTCTAAATTACTACTAGTTTAGAAGTTCCAAAATACATTATAGAAAAAATTGCTGATCACACCTGATTTAGAGAAGAACAAAATTCTTTCTGTAGTAAAGTACTTATAAGATATGCCGTTATCTATGTTTTAGGAACCAGAACTCTGGTGGAACGTGATGAAGAAATTATATCTGCTTCTTTGCGTCTTTGAATTTTACCAAAATAAAGCAGCTTTGAGCAGTATGTTTGGTAAAATTCGGTAAATTCGTATTGGAAGAGGAATATGCAATTTTGAAATATATATGTATTATATAAAATTCTAATATAGTATACCAATACATTAAAATTAATATAATAAAAAGGACGACACGTGTGCTAAGAATGCTAGTACTTGGGTGACTTATGACTTGGATTTATGAATTGGGTGACTTATGACTTGGACTTATGAATTGGATGACTTATGACTTGGGTGTACTTGGTGGTTAGTACTTGGGTGACTTATGACTTATGACTTGGGTGTACTTAGCGGTTAGTACTTGGGTGGGTGACCACCTGGGAACACCGCGTGCTGTTGGCACATTTCGGGCGCGGTAGCCCGGTGGTTTGCGCGCTGGATTTGCACGCTGCCACAACTGCCGTCGTGTTCATGTGGAGTACGATCACGTTAAACATGTGGGTCCATAAGTCCTTCCGAGAGGTTGTTGGTAGGGGAAGGAGGGTACGGTCCCTGCGGATGCCTCCCCCACTGGGTTCCGGTCTAAATTGGGTGGCACTTCCCTGCCGTCCAAATAGTTATCTTACACCTTTCTGGTAGGTCGGACGGTCTGGGTCTCAACAACAACAACGTGTGCTAAGAATGGATAACAACAAAACCACAAAGAAATTTTTCTTTCCACACAAATGAGAAAAAGACTAAGAGAAAGATCTACGTTGAGATGAATATATGATATGGACGATGATTTTGTGGTGCTAAGTCAAATAAAACTCCAAAAAGCATTGAACCATACTGGATAACAAGGGATTTATGAAGTAAGTCAAAGTTTACAATAAGCTGTCCAGTCATGAATTATGATAAGAACCAAAACGTAGAGAGTTGCTTGGATAGGAATATCCATATCTGGGTTTGAACACGTGGTCTATTACTCTTTCAATCCTGAATTATGAATACATGTTTACATTTAACTAAGCACTCTGAAATATAAGCAAAGCTAACTTAATTTTGTGTTACTAAATAATCCGACGCTACTGATTTAATACTATTTAATAAAAGATACAATCTACTAGAAAAATCACTTACTGTCAATTAAATCAGAGATACATTATATCAATTCTATTGAGCGAGTCCAAAAATGTACAAATGTAATAAATCTTTAAAGGGACGATATACACTATTATTAGAAATAGAAAATAAACCAATAAACCATCATTATACCCATGGTCAGTCTAGCGCGGCAAGTTTTTGAGAGAGGACACTTGAGGGTCGGGAAACATCATCCATTATTTAATATGGAATGAAATTGACTTCGGTCATCTCAGAGTCCTACATTTTCTGGAATTATGTATTGTTTTGTAATCGATCTGATACGATGTCACGAAGGACGGACATTAAACTTTAATAATCTAAAATATAGTATTTCAAAAAAACCAAATATGAAGAGGTTTTTTTTTTGTTCGTAATTACTCCATATTGTATTTCTTATAATGAATGTATAAATCATAAAGTTTGTTAATGTGATCAGGTTGATACGAATTTGCATATTTTATACATAACTTCGAAAGACTGGATACTGTCTGTCTACATTAGGAGATAGAGCTTTTTTGGTTTAGTCTGTAATTCCGTCAAACGTTTTGGAAAATACATTATAATATAATTTTATGTTAACTCAAATGAAACATAAATAAATCAGGAAATATTTTTAGTTATTATCGTGTAAATATTCCAGTTTATATTTTTATATTTCACCTTATTCCAAACAGGATTCAATATATATCAATGTTTGAAAACGGGTGTTGTTTAAATCAAATGAATATTATCATTATATATATATATATATATATATATATATATATATATATATATATATATATATATATATATATATATATATATATATATATATATATAAATATATATAAGATATAAATATATATAAATTAGATTGAAGTTTGTTAACAGAGTTTGGTGTCATTACAGAAAAATATATGTAGAATGTACTGAAAGCGATCGGTCCAGATCCTTGTGTATAATGTTGGATTACATCAAATTTAGAGCCAGGATACATGGAATAGTTTTAGAGGATATTAAAATAAAAAAACATATTGACGAATATCTTATATTGAAATATATTAATAAACGATACGATCATATTCCTTTTAATAGAATATTAAGACTAATGGCTCATACTTTACCAGTTAGGGACCTGAGGTTAAAAGTGGCTTTCAAATATGATAAACCATTGGGGAGAAGGTTTTTTAATTATAATTTTATTGGTGGGAATTTACATACAGTGAGTTGTGTAAGTTGCAAATGTAATACATCGATGTACAGAGACGTACATCATGGTCATATTGTAACAGGAGATCTGGGTATAATAAAATCGAATATTAAAAAATACTTTGAATTGGGTACTAAATACCGATTTAAGAGTAACGTATCCATTAAACGAGCAATGGTAATTGATATTACACATTATATTCAAAAAGCGGCAGTAAAATTCAGTTTGCCAACTGAGACATTTGAAGAATGGAAGGTTTTGGTGATAAATGAGTGCATTTCATGGTATCGCAGGAACGTACGGTGTAATACAAAAGGAAGTGAGCTTAAATATAATAAAAAAGAGCTGGATGAACTACAAAAAATGTATGTAATTACGTACGTAGACAAGGTAACGTCGAATTTTGCAATGACATGTAAATGGTACTCTGTTAGTTTATTAAGACAAGCATACGAAGATCATAGTATGTACTCCTTGTTGAATCAAACTCAGTTGGAAATCAGTAACCGGATAAAAGCTTTGTACAAAAAATCTGACATATGTGTGGGAAATATTAGATATCCCTATTTAACGTTAATACCTAAGCTACATAAAAATCCAGTTAAATTCCGACCAGTAACCATCGGTTTTAAAACTTATTTAACAAGGGCCAATAAATTATTATTGGAACATTTAAAATTGGTATTACGGAAACTATATGACCAGGGTAGCTATTTTATAAAAAACAGCCTCGAAGTAGTTAAGAAACTGAAAGAATTGCCAAACATCGGTATATACAGGAGTTATGACTTTGCTGACCTTTTCAATAATATAGATATTAAAGATCTATATGGCATCCTAATAGAATCATACCATAGATGTGATTTGCAGCTATATATAGCAATTGGAAAGTACAAGGCTTTGGTGGAGTTGGTTTTATTCGAGACAGTTTTATACAATGGAGAAAACTTTTATAAACAAATTAAGGGTATCCCAATGGGGGGTAACTGTTCGTCAATTATGGCAGATATTTACCAAGATAGATATGAAAGGGGAACACATCTTTTAAATGAGATGTTATTCCTGCGTTACGTGGATGATATCCTATGCGGATTTGAGGATAGTGGTTATACAATGAAGTTTGACTTTTATCCTCCATGTTTAACTTTAAATAGAAACACCACGCAATGAGGATGAAAGTCTGGATTTTTTAGATCTCACTATAATGAAGCCTGCCACTATACAAAGTTATCGTATTTACGATAAACGTAACACTTTTAATTTTGATATCAAATATTTGACGTCATGGACAACTAGTCTACACCGTAACATATTGAGAAATCTGATAGTAAATCAACTGAAACGTCACAAGTTGTTGAATTTTACTGCCAACGATAGATACAAGTGTGATTGCCGTTTCCTGGGGGAGGCTATCAAGGAGGGTTATCCTCACGCTTTTCTGATAAGATTGGTTTCCAATTATAATGGTTTAACTGTAGCCGTAACCGGGAAGAGATATTTTGGAATGATAACAACAAAATACTTTTCGGATATCGCCTAATAGCGGGAATTGAAATACGCAGAGGGTGACTTGTTTATTATGCGAAATTGAGGATCATAAATCAGATAGCTCAATATGGCTATACATCGGTATTTTATAGCTGGGGCTATTTTGTGTGGATACATTATAGGCGTTATCCAGATTGCAAGTTCGTGATTATAAAGGTTTTTCTGAAATATCGGACGAACTTTTAAATATTTACTTTAGTAATATGTGAAAGTGGTATAAAGTCAACAAGTTATGTAATGTTCCACGGGAAGGTGTATTGCGTAGAGTTTGGACTATGACGTATTTATGTGTCTATATATTTATAAGGTTATTATAATGTATAAATGTCTTGTATCCAATATTTAAAAATAACTCTCTGTCTGGAAGGTCTTTGGACTTGAATATATCGATTTTTGAGCATTAAACTATCACAAGTGCAGTAAATTCAAACATTAGGATTTTTATGGTGATAAAGAAGCCAATAGGTTTTGGTATCCAGAAAATGATTTTCATAATAATAACATGGATTTCAATAGTCTTGAATATATAGTTTTAACAGTAATAATTGACCATGAGTTAAATGATTTCAAACATTAGTATATATATGGCGATGGAGTAGCCAATAGGTCTTGAGTCCATATTTAAAAATACAGACACTCTGATTGTATTTCAAACATTAGTTTTGATCCTCTCAGACTGGGATTTTAATAGTCTTGAATATTTTGTATTTTAAATTAATTGTTATATTTTTACAACATGATTCATGGATAGTTTTAGCGTGGAAAAGTAAACTTTTAGCTTTTTACATGTTATTGAAATTGTATATGTGTGTAATTTTTACGGAAGTATAAAGGGTCATGAAGGAAATCGTGTAGGGAGTATCGGTTACCGGGAGCGTTTGCCATGGCGGAAGAAGCTTTAACCGGAGTGCTAGGGGTCGCAACTCCCCCCGGCCGGTACTTCTGTCACACATCTAGAATCTGAACGAGTACATTGCTACTTGTCCTTTTTGGGAATTTTTATATATATATAAATATATATATTTATATTTATATATATATATATATATATATATATATATATATATATATATATATATATATATATATATATATATATATATATATATATATATATATAAATATGTATAAATGAGTGAATGTTACAATATTCCAGAAATCACACGAATAAGGCGCTATGCTGCACTACATTGTGGATTTAAATATTAAAGTAGAAAAGTATAAAAATGAATGAAAGCCCCCCGGCCATTCTTTGATATATTGCTTTCATTCATTTTTATACTTTTCTAGTTTAATATATATATATATATATATATATATATATATATATATATATATATATATATATATATATATATATATATATATATATATATATATATATATATATATATATATATATATATATATATATATTTATGTATATATATATATATATATATATATATTTATGTATATATATATATATATATATATATATATTTATGTATATATATATATATATATATATATTTATGTATATATATATACATATATATATATATATATATATATATATATATATATATATATATATATATATATATATATATATATATATATATATATATATATTTGCATTAGATTTGGGTACAGTAATTGCGAATAAGGATTCATTTATATACGGGATATTTTTATTTTTTCAATGTAAAATAATAATATTTTATCAGCGCATACATTTTAACTATGAATAATATTACACGGCCAAAGACAAATACATGTGAATTTTGAAATTAGAGAATATATTTGAAGGAAATTATTTTATTTTAGTCCGTTAGGAAATATTGTAATTGCTGGTAGAATTTGTAGTTTTACCCTATGTAATTTACAGCTAAAAATATATAATACTTTAAGAATATTTAAATAAAATTAGTTGAAACTCCATACAGTCTGCTTCAGCTATAAAATAAAATTCTATCTTCTGTTAGTTTAATGCTTACTGCATCTCTTGCCTAAGTGGGAATACACGGACGTATTCCGATTGAGGCATGTGTTCTTGATAATGCCTCCAGAATAATTTTATCCTGGGAATAAATTCAGTAGACCACAGAAATCTTTAAAATGCCGAGTTTATATCTTGGCTTGCTGCCTCTGCGTTTTGGCAGCAATTTTAAATTTACGATAATTGGATCGTAGAAAATGCTTTCATGTATAAAAAATAAAATTTTGAAGGAAGAGATATGTCAAATATAAATTTCCCTTGTATCTGAAATTTGAAGAATAATATTGAGTCACTTGCAAGTATAGAGGAAAGCAATATCCTCTTAGTAGCACCAATGGTTAAAACGTTGACTGGCTAGTAAAAGGTCCTTTGTCCGTATTCTCATAAACATGATGTTTTAAGCTCTCATTCCTTCAATTCTGAATGATATAGTCTAAAATCAAAAACAGTCTGAAAGCCAAATAAATTAAATTGCTTGTGTAGTACTAACTACCCCAACTTTACAATGCAAATTTCCTATCACTTGCTCAAAAATATAATCTTCTAGAAACATAATCTACTGTCAATGTAATCAGAAACCACTTCTATCAATTCTGCTAAATGACTCGAAAAGTTTACAAATGCGATAAATCTTTAAAGGTACGATATATTATTAGAAATAGAAATTAATCTTCATCACATCCTACCGTCGCAAGTGTTTGGGAAAGGAGATTTTCAGGTTGAGAAACACCATCCGTTATTTAATATCAAATCGTCTCAGGTCACCTCAAAACCTTATATTTTTGATATTGTTTATTGTTTCTCTGATCGATCTGAAACGATATCAAGTAGAAAGGATACTGAACTTTAATCGGTTCTTAAAATATTGCATTTCAGAAGTACAATATTTGAAGAGCTATTTTTGTTCCGAATTGGTGGAACACATAGCAAAAGTTTTATTAAAATTAAAATATATATTAAAAGCAAAATAGAAATGAAATTATTTTCAACTAAAACATATCTTTCAATTGCTTACAATAATAATTTATTCTATCTTTTATTCTCCCCAAGAGTAGTAGTGTACGTATGAATAACTATGGTGTGTTTTGAAAATGTTGTTCTGGAGCATCACATATGAACATGATATGCGATAAAGAGAAAAAGGTTAAAATAACTGTATATATAGTTGGAATTTCATGTGAGAATAGAGGAACAGAGCACTGTTACAGTTCTAAACAGACAGTCACAACAGAGCTATTGACACATTGACCAATTCAAAATAGCTCTGGCTGCTGGACATTCACGAAGCTGATTCTCAGCAAGTTAAACGGAAGGAAATGGACTAAAAATTTTAGACTAGGAGATTTCCAAAGTACACAGATAGTGCTTCAAACCCTATCTGGCACAAATTTCTATTGAAGTCACTCACGTTTTGCCACGAAAACAAATTGGTGAAATTTTTTTTTTTTATTTGAAAAATTGGATGCAGCTTGAAGTGAAGGTTCCCGATCTGTATGAAAGTCGCACTGATAGCTGAGGGATATGCAAAATCTGAAACTATTAGAAAAACAACTCTACAAAGAATGTAAAACTTTTAATTTTCTCTATTATGTCTACGTAAATATCGAGTTTTTAAAAATTTACACATCCTACAGAGTCTTAAATCTAAACAATATTGTAAGCAAAATTGGTAGCAAATTGTTCGACAGTCTTGAATTAAGATACTCAATTTTCCACTTGTTTGATGTGGTATTTTATAGAATTGTATTCAAAAGAGCAATAATTTATCAATAAATAATTAACCAGTGATTAGTGATCTATGCGTACTGCTGCATCCGTGTAGACAAAAAGCACGGATACATAATGAAATGTATCCGTGCTTAACTAATAAGTATTTAAGCCAACACTCCAGATGGCTAAATTAAGTACAGATCAATTATATATGTACAAAATAGTCTCTACAATTACGACAGAGGTATTTTCTGAAGATTTATGCAAATTTACAAGATGTCTCATGATAAATGCCTAACGCCTGCTAACCGAAGTCTCCGTCTTTTTGTTTTGGCGGAAGCTCAATAAGAAATCTTGATTATTTCTTCAACTTATCCTATTAAATGTATGTTCCGACCTGATTCAGCTTTAAAAATCATTCCCCTTGTAAAGATAAAGTGCAACACTTATGCAAATTAATCTCAGTGTTCAAATACCTGTCAGCCGAACTCAAACTGATAATCGATCCTATCATAAAAATAAGTAGCCAATTCGCACACCGCAGCATACTGTCAATGTTAACTGACTCACATAGTATACCATGGAATTAACTGAGCGACATCTTCTGAAACCTCGCAGCATGAAACCAACTAAAAACAGACTGTCCTAACTTCCAAATATAAACCTCGTTGCATCAGCTTACTATGATCTCATTAATTGACAGTAGAATGTTGCCGGACCCTCCCCCCCCCAACACAGAATAATGTATCTGATGAAGTACTTCAGTTGTTTATCACACAAGGAGGAGAAGGTTAATTGCCTCTTCTACGTCTGCCATGGAATATTCAAGCAATTGAGAGAAATGTAAAGACTAATATAAACCTCGAGTGCATTATGCACAACACCAGAGCGAAAATGCTTTATTAAAGTGAAGACATAGTTTCGCAAAGCAGTGTCGACTTTTGACCATAAGAAGAATTGTTTTCTAATCAAATGTAATAGTTGAGATTACTTGCATGTAATTCTTATCATATTAAAATCACGTATGAAAATTAAAAATAATTGCATACCGTCTTCTTCTGGACTGGCTTAAAATGTCATAACTTTGAGAAAAATCGTATTTTGTTAAAACTTAAAAAGAAGTTTCAGAACCATTTGAAATGCGATGATTTGAATAAAACATAAATCATAGAGATCATGCTTGTTTATTAACCCACTTGGACGGAATTGCAAGGTTTTATCGTCGAAGTGGGCTCTGTAACAAAAACATAATAGCAGAATGAGATATGAAAAATAGAAATAAAACATTTGAAATAAAAAATAATTTACCTAACTGAACTAGATCTGTAAGCAATTGCCTATAAAAATAGAATAATCAATCTTTTATTTTATATGAAACTCATTATCTTTCTTCCCTTTTCGTACTCATATTGATTTTTCACAAAAGAGAAAATAACCACTTTTCCTTTCATTCCATTCCTTAATAGCCTCGGATATTCTAAAGAATGTGAAAAAGTTTTCTGTTGTTTTTATCTCTTTAAGCTATTCTTTGATAGGTCATTTTGGTAAAAAAACTTTCGAAATTACAGATTTTATCTCAAGCGCAATTTAAATTGTTAAATTTCCCTTGATTTGTGAAATACATAAAATTAAGAGAATTAAGAAGGGAACAAAAAAATCTGCATCTATAATGACTCTTTTTTTAAATATGATACTTCTTAAGATGTATTATATTTTTCTCAACAGTTATATAAGCTATTTTAACGTATTTATTTTGAAATCATTCAAATGGAGTTATGTAAAAAATACATTCAATCGTGTAACATATTTTTAAAAATAATTTTAAAATGTACAAAAATTGAATAATACCTTATGCTGCACGCTGACTTAAATCTACTTGAATATTGTTTTAAGTGCAGTGGCTTAACTATTACTAAAGACACTAAAGCGAAGCCTAAGATCCTAAGAAATATGGGAGCACAAAGCGCTTTTGGATATCCACTCCTAGAACATAAAATGGTCTTCCCCAAAAATTTTATTGCAAAAATTAAAGTAGTCTATGGTTATTATAGCAATTAAATGTATTGAGCTATCTATGACTAATTAAACATTTTTTATCATAAATGCTAAAACTATTTACACAGAATATGTATTACTTATTAAATATAAATGAAAATATTTTTCAAAGAAGGAGCTTGGAAACCAAGCAGTCCTTAAAAACCAAGTGGGGAGCCAGGATGAAACCAAACGTATGCATTAGCGTTTAACGATAACCCCACTTCTTCTGCGGTCATTTCACATTGGAGAATAGCCTACTAAGTGTTAACGATCTAAGGCTCTAGAGATTTTCTAAAATAAGCTGAGGCTGTGAACAGTTTCTCAAATTATTTGAGCAGATTTGAAAATATTATTTTTTTTATTACCTCTGACTGAAAAAATTTATGCAAAACTAATGAAACTTCGGAAACAAAAAGAGCAAAAGAAGAATACTTATGGAAATTATTTTCAAAAATAAAAGCATTTATTTAAATGCATAACAGCATTCTTAAATGCTTAAACGCAATTTTAAATGCATAAGCGTATACTTCAATGCGTTAAAGTATTCTTGAATTTTTAAAAAAAAATTTATAATTGCTATAAAAATTTTTGGGCTTCGCAAAATTTGACCACCTGAAATAAAAGCATTTTTTTAAATGCTTTTATTCAATAGGGCCCAAACTAACATTCCTGTCTTATAAAATTTTTAATTTGAGATAACTAAATTTTGAGGATATACTTTCCCTATGGCTAAAATCTCGGTTTTGGTTTCATTCGATCAAGCTCAACTTCTAGGTCAACTACAAAATCTAACATTTCATATATTCGAATTAGGGGTGACCTTACAAAAGAATTTAAAAGAAAAATGAGCAATTTGATGTGTCTTAAAATACGCATCATTCCCTTTTATGTTCACATTTGAAACGATTATGATGTTCATAACATTTATTAAATGCATATGCGTCACATTTAGTGACCACTAGATCTAGATACTGAGAACACGTGTTAGTTCTGAACATTCGATGTACATACCTCATCTTCCCACTTCTAAATCCCTCTTATCCTTCCGAGCATAGAATAATTTTAAAACCAAAATACAAAATTAGATTTCAATGAAGATATCTTCTTCCCCACTTATCTGAATTCAATTATCCTTTAATCTGTCATATTTTATACCCATTACCTTTATCAACCAAACTTATAAATAACTTAATATGCACTTGCTCCTTTTCATTCTGAAATTAACCAAAGACAATTCTTTGTGTTACTATGACCTTTAACAGTAAAATGAAAGATCCAATGCGAAATATTTTAATAATTTTTATGTTACCAATAAAAGAGCACAAAGCAACACTTAATTGAAAAACATCAATACATATTCCTTCTGAGTTACATCTATGTGTTCCAATGAACACAACGGCGAAACAGTTGTTCTTTTATTTTAAATGAGGCTTATGAATAATATATTCTGTTTGCTTGGAACTCATATTGATTTTTTATCAGAAGAGAAGAAGTGTCCGCTTTTCTCCTTTCTTAATAGATTCTTATATTCCAAAAAAAGGTGAAGAGGTCTTTTGTTGTTCTCATCTTTTAGAACAATTCTTTGAAAAGTCATTCTGCAAAAGAAAATCTTTTAAATTAATAGTTCCAACTCTAGCATCACTTAAATTGTTAAGGACACTTATGTCTAAAGTACAATCATCTTGATGGATGGTAAATTTAGATGTTTGTAAAGAACATCGTTTTATATAAAAGTAGTTTATTTTTGAAAATATATAAATTATCATTATGGGAGATATAAAAATTTATCTAGAATAAACATAAATACACTAATATTTGGCAAATATGCAACAACCAGAAAGATTCACTCTACTCAAGTATAATTTATCTGAAATATTACTCATCTTACAGTCATTTTAGTCTTCATCATTTGCATATTAGATGATGATAACTGATTACATTTGCAGAGCTATACAAGAATTTTTCGCTTCAAATTTCAGTAATGGACAAAACCGCTTCTAACAGCAATGCTTCTATACGGTGTGGAATTTGAAGATAATTTTTTTAATAACATTTAGGGAAATAGCCTGCAGTCTGATTCTATTTGAGTTCCAAGTATACTTTTGGTGTATTGGCAGTGTCGCTTAACGAGCCACTTACTTAGATGTCATATCCCAGAAATAATTAGAGAAATGTCTGCGGAAAGTTCAGATTAGGAAGAAGCTGCTTGTCTACTGTAAATGGAGGATGTGTTGTTATTAGCGCGCTTTATGTAGAATAATATTGTCCTGCTGGAATATAGCGCCAGGATAACTCAGAAAGAAGGATATAACGTCAGATTATACAACATCCCTGATGTATCGATCGCTGTTGAGGGTAACCTGAATTCGTATCAGAGGAGATCGCCGATAAAACCCAGTGGTACCTGCAATCAGGGCCGGTATGACTGCTAAATACACGATGTGCGCTGTCGTTCAGTGTGCTGTCTACGGAAACTTACAAATATCATGGTGTAGCAAGTTGAATCGTAACTGCCTGTAACATATGGTTGTCACTTAATTTCCAAAAATCACCAAATAATGTTAGAAACATAACTTATGTTGTATTGATGATAAAGTAATGTACTTTTATGCTGATCAGTTTGCAAGCTCGGGTTGTGTGTACCTCGGGTTGTGTGTAGCTTGGGTTGTTCCACTGAAGTGGGACTTTTAAAAATAATTGCATATCAGTACAAATTTAACGATCCAATGCATAAATTTAAAACTCATAATATTCGGTTACGTATTCCGTTCAAATCTCGTTGAAAAATGTTTTATATCTTCCCGATGGAGTTCAAATTTAAATTCTATCATAAAATTTATGATCACTTAAATACAATTCATGTAATATACTCTTGAAATTGAGAGCTTTGACATTTAATAACTTAAATCTCGCCAAGGCACATCGTTTCCGGAACTCAGATATCTCTGTACCAAACTTCGAGTGTCTGCATTTCCTAGATTTTCCGCTACGTGTGTCACAAATATATAAACATGTATGCATACAAACAGACATATTTTATTTGTTTACATTACAAAAGGTTTTGTATAAAAGCAAGTTTTTTTTCATCATTAAAAATATTTATTTCATTGAAAATCTTCCAATACGCTTTTAAAGAAAAAAGAGTGATTTAGTATTATATTAATTTATTTAATATTATAGAAACAAAAAAATATAATTAAATGAACGGAAAAAAACTTACAGTTTTTTTTAACTGATTCGGACACCCTCAATTATTAGTGCATATAAATCTAAAATAATTATTCCTTTATTTTAGTTTTTTCCCTAACATAAAGTTGAATGTATGGTGTTGCATATAAAGATTTCGTTACGTTCTCGAATCCTTGAAAGAATGAACGTCTTTTGTTCTTTCCTCCTTTTTGAACAATTCTGTAAAAATATTGTTTACTAAAAACATATTTAAATTAATGGTTATATCTCCCATATCATTAAGTTGTTAAAGTCAGTTACATCTCAAATGCATTCTAGGTGAATGCAAGAAAAACTGCGTTTAGAGATAATTACGTTTTAAAAGACTTTTGTTTACGGTATGTATTAACTTATTTTCTTCAAAAAAAAAAAAACTTAACATTTATCTTTGCAGCATTCTTTACAAAGCACCATGAACTGTCGCACATAAATACAGAGTAATCATTCTTTTATTTTAAATGCGTCTCATGAATAATATAGCTTTATTGTACAGCGAATGTATTGATTTTGACATGAATGAAAAATATGTAACCAACACTTTCATAATATACTCCAATATTTTAAAAATTTCGAAATTATCTTAGTTGTTTCTGGCTTTTTACGTTATTTAGTTAAAATGACTCTAAATGAATAGTTTTATCTCTATAATCAATTAATATTTTATTGATTATGTTAGCTTCTGTCTAAAGTGAAGTATTCCATTTGAGTATTTTCAATCAAAAGTATTCATTGAAAGGTAGGCAAAAAATGGTAGGTAAAGGTAGGCAAAAGAAAGTATGTCAAAGGTGATCTCTAAGCTCTGAAAAATTTGTATTTACTTAAAATGTATTGAACTATTTGAAAATACTATGCTTTGTTTTTTATTTTATTTTTCAAAATTTACATGTTATTTATTTTATTTTTTTAAATTTTATATTTCAAATATTTTATTTTTAATATTTTATATTTTAAATATTTTATTTTTATATTTTATATTTTAAATATTTTATTTTTTATATTTTATATTTTGAATATTTTATTTTTTATATTGTATTTTTAAAAGAGTCTAAAAGATAAATATAAAGGTAAAAGTAGTATATGATGCTTTACGATTTGGGTTGAAGTTTTTTGCGTGTTTAAAGTGTTAAATGAGCATAGCAATTGCCAGTAATTTGAGAAAAATAAATGACACTGACCAACGCTCATAACAATTTCGTAAAATACTTGCCGCGAAGGAGTGAAGTGATTAATCTTCTTACTGTTGAGTTTCATGGGATTTGCTTTGTCTGTGTACCTGTCTGGTCTACCAGCATGGGTTGTCTCTCTAAAACGCAATAATTTTTGTTGTTGTTAAATTCGGATGTGTTGTCTAAATTAATGTTCTAAAGATTTAGTTCGTTGTTGAATTTGCTCGGACAAAAGTTGCTCATGAGATTTTACCCTAACTCTTTACTGATATGCATTGTCCGACTATAACACCCCTGAAATCACTAAATTGCTTAAATTTAAGAATGCCATACTCTGAGACCAGATTAAGACCAGGAGCAGATTTGAGACAAGATTTAACAGATACAGTTTTATATTCTTTATTTATTAAGGCTGTAATGTCAAACAATGCAGCAGATTTATGGACGCCAGTTTTTATTGTACCATAACCCGAGAGGTCAGATAGATTATAAATATAGGATGATAAAGTGAAGACACGAGGTTGGGTAAAGAGGATAATCAATTATTCAATATATCTGGTCGCATTACCCTAAGATCGGCCAATTAGAGTAAAGGAGGCGTGTCAGACCTCAGGCAAAAAAGGCGGCAACCAAAAGGTTCCAAACAGGATATGCATGAATTCGATAGATTCACAGATGAGACAAAGAATGACATAGTAAAACATTCATATTCGCAGAGATGCAGTAGAGAAGTATTCGGCTACATATAGCTACATAGACTGGAGGAGAAATTGAGCAGAATGTCATGATGATTCCGTATGAGTGTGTTTCACAAAGAGTCTACAAAAATGTCTTAATTTAGACTTCAACGAAAGGAGCAGATGTAGTGCGAGATTGAAGATATGCCCCCATTAATTATTATAGCAGGTCATAGAACATCATGGTAATAATAACTTACTGGTCTCACATATCCATTACTGGTATCACATATCCGACCTCACATATCCAATCTCACATGTCATATTTTCTCCCCAATAATATGGTAATTATTGTAATCAATTTAATAATTAAACAAATGTTGTTAATAAATAATTTTATTTTTAAAGTTAAAAATGGTGCAATTAATTGAGTAGCTTTATGTTATTAATTATTCTATTACAGGAACTAGCACTGGAGATAAATATGGTGGGTTTAAGCGGCACAGAAAGCAATGTGTTTTAGTGATTCACGAATACGATCGACGGTTATGTTTAAGATCATTTAATTTAATATTATGTATTGCATAATTATAAAACACACGGAGCACAAGCTCCGCTCTAAATAAACATCAAATTCTGCCTTCGACTTCTGTTCGGCAAGATAGTCGCCTTTGTTCATTCACTGAGCTCATCGAATGCTACGTCATAACACGACATCCTATTACGCCCTAAATGCGCCCTTAGCCTGCTACGTTTATGTATATGCTCATTTGACACGTCCTTAATAAGTTATATAGATACGCCTTAAATAAGATATTTTGATACGTTATAAATAAGCTCTTTCGATGGGTCCTAAATAAGCTCTTTTGATACGTCCCTATCGAGGTATTTTGATACGCCCCATATACGACTTTCAACCTCTGTATGAGTGTAATGCGCTTAAAAAATACTCTTGGGATGCACTCAATATAAGCTCCTTTGATACACCTTAAATAAGATTCTCGGCCGTCCAAACAGTTACCTTACATCTTTCTGGTAGGTCGGACGGTCTGGGTCTCAATAACAATAATTTAAATAAGGGAGTAGGGAAAGCTCAAAGTCGACACCATGCTTAAAATCAACTCCAAATTAACCTTTCCCTATTTAATTCACCTTCATAGTATTTGCCCTTTCTTAATTAGGGCAGTTTATTCCCGTCACATGCTCCACGGATATAGACTACTATATGGATTACTATGGATTACTAGTTACCATTAGTCCACTCGTCCAATCCACTTTTCCTGGACGCAACTTAATTTGTTTGACTCTGCTGGGCTACTAGAACATGGTTACAGTAAATTTCTTGATATATTTATTTACTAATCATATTTTTCTAAGCAGGCTTGTCGATTGAGCTTATGGTTGTTGAGACCCAGACCGTCCGACCTACCAGAAAGGTGTAAGGTAACTGTTTGGACAGCCGGGATTGAGCTTATGGGGTTTATATTAATTAATTATCATCATATTCGGAAAAAATCATTTGTTTTGATTTATTGGAATGATTGCTCAGTATTAATAAAGAATATATTCTGAATAAGCATCCTAATTATGCGTAGTGACATTCCTCTTTTTTGCAGCATGATAGTCACGTTTTAGTTGTTTTAAGTCAATTCATTGTTTAGAATATGTATTTCTACATTGATTGTTTTCTATTAATTATTAGATCATCATTTTTAATGCAAAATGCTTGCTCGGCACTCATAAGTGACTGCATGGAATGATAATAAATACTTAAAAACACATACTCTTTATCATGAGATATTAAAATAAATGATATAGTCTAACTCAGGTGGTCAATCTTGCGTGTAGAACGTTTTGAAAGAAACTATTATACTGGAAAGCTATATTATTTATTTATATATCTAATGGTCTGTCGTTGTTAAAGCAGCACAGATTCATGTATATCTTTTTACATTTATAGAAGTTTGCTAGTAATGAAGATGAGAGATGCTCAAAATACTGCTGATGTATCATTAACTTTTAATTGACGAATAGAACTTTATAAGTTATTTAACAAGTTATTTTTTCGCCGATTTTTGTAGAAATTTGCCATCTGCGAGTCATTTTAACACTTTATAACATAATTGAAAAGTATTTATGGCTTTGTTAATTTTTTTTGTCTGTCTGTCCGTTCGCACGATAACTGCCGTAAAAATGACTATATCAAAATTAAATTTTAATATGCTGTTCAGACGGTCAGTGGGATATATGTAAATGTAAATGATAATATCACCCAATTAGTTTTAGATTGAACCCGTGTTGAAAAAATGAAATACATTGAACCCTATTGGACCTAATTTTTCAAACATTTTTTAAGCAAATTTAAAATTTACAGATTGCTTCGAAAATTTTAGAAATTATTCTAATTATCCCACAAAACATATAAAAAGAATGTTCGGTAGCTTTTTAAATAAAAATTAAAATCATAATTTAACCCATATTATTTGAAAATGTCACGTGATCCACTTCAATATAAAATATGGCATCCATCTTGTGTCAAAATCGTAATTTTTAAAGTTCTCTTAAATTTAAATTTAGTGTTGCATCCGTCCTAAAACTGTTTATTTGTTATTTTTTTCTGTGTATTTAGATACTGCGCCAACGCAATTATAATATTTTGGAGTTTGAATGATGATCAAACTTTGATTAGTTTTACAAAGAAGCCTAATTTTCACGTATGGAGAAAGTAAACATATCAATCTGTAAGATGAGTTATATAAGAATTGCAGAATTTCTGAAGTTTTCAAATATAATAAATTGTTGTTATATTGTGATAATTATTAAAGTATCACCGCTGAATGTATCGCATTTTATAGATGTTTAAATAAAATTGCATTGCAGTTGGAAAGTGTTTCATAATCAATGCTTTATGCATGATTGATCTTTCTTTTTTCAGTTTCTTAATTAGAAGTAGATAAAGAAATCGGTAACGAAATTGATGTTGATTTTGTTTATTGATCAAATACTCGGAAATATTGTTTTAGTAATCGGACAAACTGCTTCAGTGTTAGCAACGTGCAATATATTGTTTCACCAATCCAATTAGTCAAATAATGAATTTTAAGTTCATAAATTTTAAATTAATTCAAATTTTAAAAAAAAAAACTACTAAATGTTTTCCTTTGGAAGTCAAAGTATACTTATATCAATTTGTCAATTTATATATCTATACGTCGTTTAGATCTTTCACTACCGATGACCAGTGGCGAAGTATGAAGGGAATATGGGGAAACAACACCTACCCAAGCAACCCGATACCAAATATCCTTTGTTTCAATCGTACATTTTTCGAAACAAGTGCATAAAATATTTCGAGCAATGTATAATTAAAGTGGGAGTTACCGGATGAAGAGCTGTTTTGACAGACACCGCTTCACCAAATTCCCTTTACGCTTCACCACTGCCAACGACACAAACAAATAAAAGTCACACATACTCGTACATCTAATTTTACTTTCCCTTCAATACTGGTAATGTATGGGGAAAGTATTGCATACGTTTCGAAAATCACAACTTGAATTTTTCGACGTATCTACACGTTTTGGTACCTCTAAAACTCGAAGAAACTACTTTTAGCGTGACGTATGTGTGTGTTGTGTCAGTCTGTCTGTGTGTGTGTTACATATGGCTTAATTCCGGAAATCAATCCATACAGAATATACAGCTCACAACATTACAAAGGATCAAGAAAAGAGCAATGAACAATAAAATAACAAAAATAAACAAGTCTAGGACAAGTTAGGAGGTGATCTGAATTCATGATGTCTGCTCTGCCTGTGTATTTGTGCAATGTATGTATCCACTCTAACGGAAAACCTAATGGACCAATTTTCATAATATCTGGTAGGCCTGTTTGTATGTGTGTGTGTGTCACTGTATGTGTGTGTCTGTCTGTGTGTCTGTCTGTGTCTCTGTGTTTATCTGTCTGTCTGTCCATGTATCTATATGTGTGTCTATGTGTCTGTCTGTGTGTCTGCATTTCTGTCTGTGTGTCTGTATCAATGCAATGCATGCATCCACTCTTAACTCAAAACTTAATGACCCAAATTTCATAAAATCTAGAAGATAAGTCACTTGTGTGTGGCTCGGATTCTTATTAGTTTTTACTACGATTCGAGATAAAAAATATGCCTATTTTTGAGAAATGATTTCAAAATTAGTCCGTATCCACTTCAGCAGAAAAACAAATAGACTAAATTTCACAAAATTTGTTAGATATGCCATTTATGGGTAAATCTGGAACTGATTGCATTTTGGTGTGTTCCCGCCTCCTTAACGAAATAACCAGCAAAAATTGTATGTTACTCTATCTGAGAAACTTATACACCAAATTTCACAAACTTTGGCCTGATATAATATGGTTGTAATAATTTATATTCAGTCCAACCAATTATTTGAAACCACAAAATTTGATTGCTGAGCGAGAATACTCCAATGTACAATGATTTTAATAACAAAAGAAATTGTTCTTAATTGCTGAATTGTTTGTCGTGTAAAATCTAATAATTAATAAACTTGCGATATAATACACAGTTCAATTTATTTCAGCCGAAAATTTAGTTATCTATTCTATATCAAATAGTACAAAAGCAACAAGGAATTGCTAACGTTAAAATACACATGCTTTTAATTACATATTTGTATTAAGCGGAACTTTAGATATATGCATCTTGGAACGCGTGCATAGATTTAAATGAGGCACAAAGTACGTGCATAATTATTCTCATATTCAATCCTGTTCAATAAAAATAAACTTTGAGCTGAGCTGATGTAGAAAATATTTTTCCAAACTAAGTTACATTGAAGCAAAGAGTAGGAAATGTATTCCTAACATATTGAGATTATGGATAGAAAGAGGGTTTGGAAAATGCAAAGAAAAGTATATATGCAATTAGATATACGTGCAGTAGATAATGAATGTTATCTGATTGAACGTTAAACATATAATTAAGTTTGTGCCTTAATGTTTTCCGTATTCTTGGGGAGATCGTGAATGCAACAAGATTTAAACTAGTTTATAATAAATGTAATTATATTTTAAGTATACATGCTTAAGGAATGTTTCATGTATTCCAGCAGACGATTTGAAATGAATTTATATTTTAGAGTTTTGAAGATTTGCATTATATAAAAGCACATGCATAAAATTCACGATGCAAGTTTGAGAGAATTTTTGACTTTAGGGAGATGGTAAAAGCATCATTTACTATGACTGTAAGCTAATTATTTCAGGCTTTAAAGACGCCATAAACAAAATTTTCCTAATATCCCACTTGCTATGGCAGAAAATACAATTCCCTACTTTCAACAAGTTGCAGAAAATGGTAGAGACTACTATAAACATTTGCTAGTCTAAGTGTCAACTATAAAATTATTTGTAAAATCAATACTGACAGTACATCGCCATTTTTTTCTGGTGGTGATTTTAGGAACTAACAATTTTAGTTAGAAAACCAAAAGACCCTAACCTCTTTTAATATATTACCAAATTTGAAAGCTCTACTTCCAGTAGTTCTTTTTAAATTTTTAAATTGTAAATTTTTCTGATGAAAATTATGATCTCCCTGTAAATCTCCGTCTTACAAAATCCGCTTCATGGTAATAAGCTCCACCCCTAAGTTCATAAAACGTAATCCTCCTATCAAAACAGTTACGTAATCTCACAATGGTTTATGCAAAGTTTTCGCAGGACTGAAGCTGTACTATCAGGTTTGTGAACCCAGCTGAAAGATTCCATCTCTAGACGTAAACACGCTCAGACTATTTTAGTCACAGTCAATTTTAACCGTCTGCGAATACACAGGACAGCATTTGACTTGAAGGGAGTTTCGGATTCTTCAGCAGAATACCCTAATCCTAAATTTACAGTTCTGGTCCAGCGGAAACTTGGCGCAAACTATTTTAACATTTCAAACCTTTTTTGGAAATATGTTTCTTTATGTTGTATTTTCTACGATTTCAATAGTTCTTATAGAAACATTTATCAACATGATTACTCAATAATGATATAGTGGGCCTTATAAATTTTTCTTCACGGCCAAGCACCATTTGACCATACTTTTTTAATTTTTGAAATTCTACATCAAATTTTTTCATTTTTTAAAGGAAAAGTATTTACCTCCATGCAGAACAGACAAAATGAGACGTCATTGTTTAATGGAATCTCTGTAGTTTAGGCTGTAAGTCCGTTAGTGGTAAGACAATGAACAATAAGAAAAAAATGAATCAAAGAGAAGAAAATGTGAATAAGAATAAAATTAATCATAGAGAAGAAAAGGCGAATAAGAAGAGTAGAATTTAAAGAGAAGGAAAGAAATCAGAGAGAAGGAAAGAAATCAGAGAGAAGGAAAGAAATCGGAGAGAAGGAAAGAAATCAAAGAGAAGAAATGAAATCAAAAGAAAACTCAATAATAAGAAAATGAATTATGCTTTTTAATTACTGAAATCCTAAATAAAATTGATATTCAGGTTCAAAAATATTATATGAACCTCCTATCATACCTTACAAACTGAGTCATTAATCTTTACATAGGTTCTTAAACATAGGTTCAGTAGTTTAGGCTGTAGGAGAATGAAAAACCATTTTGGGTCTAAAATCGCAAAAAAATGTCATTTTAAAGTTACTTTCTCTCGAATGCTACGTTACCAATTATTGTTTTGTGTTTCTTTTTCGGTTTTGTTGTCATATTACAGAAAATAGTAATCAAGTCTATACTTATCTTGGGGACTGAGTTACAGATCTTTGATAAAATCCTGAGTTTGTCACAGACCCTATAGTACAGACCATGAGTTTGCCCCGTCACATATAACAGATACTTGGTAGCAACAGTTTCTAATATGATGTCATGGTGGGACAGAACACTAACTCGTTCCTAAAAGTAGAATGATATTAAAATGGAATGAATAGTAAAAACCTGTATCTTACATTTCAGTAAATAATAAGTAAAAATTTTCAAAAAGCAATACAAAACGTTAAGTTATTTTTCTTTCAAACAACTTCCCTACATGAAACTCCACCTTTAATTATTTATCATATTTTCTAATCCATATCTTTATACTTTTCAAATCTTTCACCAGCCGCATTATTTCTTGTTCCACCTTCAAGTACGAACGTGGTCTGGATTTAAAAGAGTGAGAGAAAGTACGTGCATAATAACTCTCATATTTCTCCTCAGGTAATAACACGGAGCTTTGAAATGCTTCGATGGATAAAAAAAAACTCCGTCAAACATATGGCGAAAATACGTGAGGAATGGAAAATACACTGGTTACATTTGGTGTATTATTCGACCCAATGCCTGTGGGAATTCGAAAAATGCAGAAAATTACACTTGCGTAATTAGAAATGTTATAATGAATGTTTAATGGATGATTTCTTATTATGTTTATATTTGTCTTTTACGATATAAATTTGTAAATTGTTTTGATCTTTGCAAGTAATATTCATGGGGAATTAGCCAAACTCGAGATATTTTCCAATGATAGTATTGCATTCAATTATCAGTATTTAACTCAACAGTTTGGCTCTACCATTTGGACTTATCTTATTCTTCAAGAGACACCAAATAAGCATCCCAATTTATTTATGCACAATTTTAATAAATATTGCAATTTCATTAAGCATTTTTTAAACATTTGAAATTATCCATTTACGAAAGTCTTGTTACCAGTCTGATGTTAAATCTATACCAGTCCTGATATGCACTATTTATAACCAATGCTGAAAAATATAAATAGTTTTATAGAAAATATGAAAATATACCTTTCTAATTCAAAAAAGACACATCAATATTCGAAAGTGAAAAATTTTAGGGAGTTTTCTTACTTTTTCTGGAATTTGATGCTGAATTAATATTGACATTATCTAAGCCTTACCTATAGCCAATCCTCAGAAATGTGTGTCTCAAGCAAAATAAAAAATTTGAACCGGAAATTGAATAATAATCAGAAGTAGAAATACTCAGAGTATCATCCATTCTTCTTCGGAATTTGATGTTGACTCAAATTTAGTCATCATCTAATCTCTATATATAACTAATCCTGATAAATAGATGTTTCAAGGTAAATCTATACCAAAAACATTATTCTCCGAAATTTGATGTCGAATCAATATTAGTCCTCATCCAATATCTATATATTACTAATGCTGAGAAATATGTGTTTCAAGGTAAAGGTTCCAAAAAACAATCGGATAATAAAATTTTTGCCATCAATTTGTCTTTTTTCATATGTCTATAAATTATAATACATAAACTCTAAACTTGTGTAAATGAATTGCAGTGATAATTTCATGATTTTTATATCCAATAACTCTGACAATTATTCTGTTTGTTAAATTTTACATACTTTCATATCCTGTAAATCAAGGATAAATTCCGACCGAATGTCTTAAAAATCTGCTTTTTTCCTCTATTATATTAATGGTCTGTTTACTTTCAAGATGTGCTTGTCTCCATGGTCTTGAGCATTGTAGCAGTTGATTTCATTTACATCACATATTTTTCCTTTGCATACATTGTGTCACAACATATATTCTGGGAGATAGGGAGTCGTGATAACAGCAGGTGATTACCTAATAAAAATCGTACATGAAATATTAAATCCCTTGGATTGTAGGTCCTCTTCAGTTTCCAGAATGTAGGTCCTATGCAATTTTGCAATTTATACAATAGTGTGTACACTAAATTTTTGATTTTAAAGGAAAATAGAAAACCCTGAATATGTGTTTCAACATTTAATCAATCACGTAGAATATTTATAAACCCAGAGCTCCCTATATGTTTTCATGTATGTGTTGAATACACAATTTAAAACCTATTATGTGCAGTATGGTTTAAAATATAAATTTGACGAAGGAAATCATTTTATTTGGAATTCTTGGGAGACAAATTATTGACCAAAATCATATTGCAAATGAACAGCTATTTAAGCCTGTCGATGACACAGAAAGTAACACTACTCTCCCGGCCATTCAATCTATTGCTCTAAGTCCTTGGACGAGCCGAATGGTCTGGGCTTTCGACAGAAAGTAACACTCTTAAAGAAATAACTTGCAAGCAGTCAATAGAATAAAAGAGTCAATCAAAATTATATATATTCAAACAGTTAATCCAAATTTAGCCCTGTATGGTTCTATTCCGCTGTCGATACTCTATGTAGAATATATACAACATTTCAGCTATCTACTTTATCGAGTGTAAGAGCTTTTGAGCGATTTTGAAAGGTTTTTCTACTCCTTTATCAAAAATCTGACTCCTTTAGATTATGTCGAAAGTCCAGGCCACCCGACTCGTCCTAGGACTCAGAGCAATTAATTGGATGGCCGGCCTTTAGATTATGTGTCAGAGGTGATACTAGGAGGGCAAACAGTCAATGCAATAAAAATTGTCAATCAAAATTATATATAATTACATATATTAAAATAGTTAATCAAAATTTAGCCCAGTATGGTTTTATTCCGATGTCGACAATCTATGTAGGATCCGGCCACACAAACAGCTACCATTAGCCTTCGGGTTGGTCGTGTGGTCTGGGCTTTCTACTCTATGTAGGATATATGTATACAGCATTTCAACCTTCTACTTTACCGAAGGTAGGGGCTTTTGAAGGTATGGGCTTTCTAGCGATTATGAAAGACTTTTCTACCCTCTTATCAGAAATCCGACTCTGTTAGATTATGTTTCAGATATATGATGCATCGGATAAAGATTGTGATACTATAAGTAGGCACATATTTCGACATACATCAACTGTGGGCTCCCAGTGGATGAGAAAATATATTTGTTATGCCCACATTTAGACTATCTTCGGGGAAGTTAAAAATCTAGCTCTGCCAGGTTTTGTTGCATAGTTGGTACTATAAGTGTGCAAATGTTTTGCCTTTTAGTTTATACATAGAGCTTTCAACTTATTCCACGAATCTAAAACATGTTCCTTAGAATTTGATGTCTAGAAAGCAGAACGTTTAACCACAGTTCACCATTTTGCCATTGTTTGCAGCTAGAAGACAGACTTCTATAGGTAGGATATCAGTTACTGAAACTTTAGGAAGGTTTCGTTAAGAATTTGTATTGTTCTTCAACCAGTGTGATTCTTAAAAGAAAAATGATTAATTTTTATTTAACTGTAAAGATATTTTTTAAAAATGTGCAAAATTGTCAATGATGATTGGTGCAATAAAGTGCTGGTTCTGAATTACGTTTTTTACATAAGCTGACATTTGAAAACTGGCATAAAAACTTCCCAAAAATGAACAATCTTCTTTGTGTAAATTTGTAATCACCCATATAGCCAGGGCGTTATTCAACTTATCCTATATGGGATTACGTAAATAATTCCTGTGTTCATTTGTCATATATATATGTATATATATATATATATATATATATATATATATATATATATATATATATATATATATATATATATATAGAACCTAAGGCAAAAAAATTGACGCATCCCGCAAAATAATATGTTAGTAATGAAACTGTACATGCAAACATCTGTCGACTGAATATGCAAATGATCAAAAATTCGTAGCCAATGAATGAATAGTCGGAACTACAGCGCATTGAAACTGAGCACCATTGTGGCGTATGTAAGGGGCGAACTTCGCTTTAGGAAACAAAACGTGCAGTGGATTTCGATTGCGTTTACGTACCTTGATTGTAACAATGTTCGCCGGCGAATTCGCGGCCACTACGAACATATGAAGGAGTTTCACACAGGGCGTGCGGTCGGACTGCATGAGGCTAGATGTGCACACCGGCGAATCGCTCGGCATTTGGGTAGGAGCGATGCAGCAATTTGACAATGTTGGTTGGAATGGGTCCGGAATGGCAGATATCAGTAGGACGCGGACAGCGGACGGCCTAGAGCGACGACAGAACGGGAAGATAGAGAGATTGTCAGAGCTGCTGTGACAGCACGAGATTCGTCGTTATCAACCATCCGACGTGTGACAAACACGGAAGTGATCATACGGAAGCGGAATCTATACTCGCGGAGCCCATTACGCCGCTTCCCACTGACCAGCATGCATCGTCAACAACGATTGCAATGGTGCCGGGCCCGATCAACGTGGAATTGTTGGGATTGAGAACGAATTGTCTTCAGTGATGAGGCTCGTTTCGACCTGAGTCCCGAAGACCAGCGCAGACGTGTCTGGAGACAGCCTGGACATCGTCAGGATCCTGCTCTTACTATTACATGCCACACGGTCCGACAACAGGGAGTTATGATCAGGGATGGCATTTCGTTTGATAGCCGGGCCCCTTTAATAGTCCTCCGTGGCACCATCGCAGCACATAGACAGACACACACACACACACACACACACACACACACACATATATATATATATATATATATATATATATATATGTGTGTGTGTGTGTGTGTGTGTGTGTGTGTCTGTGTATGTGCTTTTGGGAAACTCCTTCATATGTCAGGGATGGCATTTCGTTTGATAGCCGGGCCCCTTTGATAGTCCTCCGTGGCACCATCACAGCACATACACAGACACACACACACACACACACACACATATATATATATATATTTATATATATATATATATATATATATATATATATATATATATATTCGTATAATATTTGGGACAGAAGTAGATATTAGCACTATGAAACATAAATGTATATACAAGTTGGGTGTAGACCGAGTATCAAGATATTTATATAAACATACTAATATACGGAAGTTTAATTATTGAACAAAAATCATTAATTTTCATATATATATTTCAAATTACATTATAATACATACAGCACATATGGATGTCGAGTTCTATAAACACCAGTCTTTTATTATTTCTCCATAATTTTATAGTCTAATCATGCACCTAATTAGCGATTCTATATAAATTGCAAAGAATCCGTATCCTGTCATTGAAGGATAAATCCTGACCACTTGTGCTAAAAATTGGCTTTTTGCCACTATTACCTTAATGGTCCTTTTACGTGCAAGTTTCACCTGTCGTTATGGTCTGGCGAATCGTAACAGATGATTTTCTATTACATCATGGGTTGTTTCTTCGCAAACAGCTTGGTGCAACAAATTTAGAACGAAAGGAATAAATTATTTATTTGGAACAAACAGGTGTATTTAACTATTATTACTAGAAGATATATCTATTGTGCAAGACGTAGGATCTTTTACAGCATATAACAGTGCTTTATTTGAAGTGTCTGTTAAGTAAATAACATGAAAAATATTGAATGTTTGTATAGATATTTTGTCGAAAATATTGTTCAATTCGTCTTTTATGCATTGTCATTCTGTGAAGCATTGCTGTTACGCTTCGCAAATAACGATCATCAGTTATTTGGAAATAAACATGTGTGCGCCACTTTCTTTCTAGCTTACTTTTAGAATATTCTAAGCAATCTGCTATCTGTTCTGATAATTATTAGGAGGTCTTTGGACTACAAATGCCTGCTATTTGCTACCATGTGCTTCGTGTGGCATTTATCTCATCAAGCAACGAATGGTTGTTTGCTTCATGTAAGGGCGTTTCTCATCAAGTGACTATTCACATTTGTGTATTGCTATTTTTTAAATACTGCGATGATACATACAAGTAGGTTTTTTACCTAATTTGATTTGAACTTTTTCACTTGTTAGGTGATAATTTTAAACACTTGTAATTTTGTACACTTTTGAACAAAATGTATTTTATCGTGACAAAATACCTTTTCATTATGCAAAAAAAGGTTGCATATTGTATTACACGCGATAATTGATGCCGTTAGTACCAGAGAAATTTTATGAAATGTCGATATTGGAAAGAAATACTCCATCCTGGCTTCAGAAAAATGTGATGCATGTAGGAAATATGGGAAAGCAATAAAGGGCTGTGGGCGATCTATTTATTCCAAACAAACATCATGCACCCCGATGCTGTACCCTAAAAGATGTCTAAAATAACGTTTTATTTCAATAATTTACATTTTGCCTTATTTATGAGTCTTGTTTTACAAGTGCTTATTACATATAAGGATTATGTTTTATGTATATTTTGCTTTAAATTATGTATTTGCTTTTTGATTTATATTTTCATATTTTGATTTCGCTACTAAATAACCTGCATTATAGCTGTGATAAAATTATTTTTATTCCAATTTCCTTATTCGTGATCGCTATATATTAATCATATTTCTTCTAAAGACAGAATTCCAAAAAATTATTATTAAGTAGACTAATTAAAACATCGGAAAAAGAAATCGTGAGGAAAACGCAAGAATCTCACGTGCTAGTTTTTATCAAACTGGAACGACAACGACATTTGTATAATTAAAAAACATTATTTGTACAATTAATCAATTAATACAAAATTAATTAGAAACTACTTAGACGTAGTTTTCAATCAAATAATGTTAATTAGGTACTATAAACGCATAAAATACATTAATTTATTTTAAGCAGTTGAAATATGTATCCAGTAATTAAAGGAGACAGAAATAAAAATTTCAACATTGTGCAAGTACTAATAAACTGAGAGAAAAATTATGGCATAAAATATTTAAAAACAACGATCAATCACTTTCTAGATGTGACATTTTCATGCATTCTAACGTCATGATAGAAGCCAAAAATCACTTTCATAAAAACTGCCTTTTTCGAGCTAACGCAAAGAAGCTAATATTGCTAAAGTAATAAGGGCTTCGGTCCACAAAATTTTGAAGAAATACATGCGTCGATCTAATTCATAATTTTGATGTTAGACATTTTATGGCGCGGAATATGAAGTAAATTATGAAAAAAAATGTGACAGGATGTAATGGAAGTTTGTAACGGAAGTGTCGCTACGTTCTTATGAATACTTAACAAGGAACTATTGTTAAAATATGAAGTTTCGATCGATGATCTTGGCGCCTAATTTGGCGATATTTCGTCCTGTTGGGGGATTTTTGTGAGATCTGGAAACTTGTCGAATTTTGTATACTGGTCAAAAAAATCACATATTACGTGTTTTCCCCAAAGTCGAAGAAAGAAAACATAAGCTACACATCGTTCTGTCGGGTTGTGGCATGATACGATTAGATTCAGGATACATCAGTGTCAGAGTAAATCACGAATGACACGTGACAGGGATGACACCAATTTAAGTAACTGAGGAGTTCTATTCTTGCACTGTCGAAATGAATATACAGCCCAATATATATTTATTGTTCTATGTACATATACCTTTTAAGATTACACTACCAGGCCGTCTGATTCACCCGAAATTTTAAAGTAGCAGTTAAACGTCCGGGATACAGATATACCATTTAGGCAAAATTTAAACCAGTTCTAGTAGAAAAGCATGAAATATTTAAATTTCAAATATGTTACATCTGAGCATCAACATATGCTCTATACGCCAAAATACCTTAATTACACAGTATTTTACAGAGTAAACATTGCACTGCATTTGCTTCGAAAATTCGCTATGTGAAAAATTCATGTTGTGTGAATATTTTGAAATATTCATCAATCCATCCAGTTCTGTGCGTGAGATAAAAGCAAAATACACTGAACATACGTGCACAATGACACTTATACTTCCTCGTCCGTGGTAATAGGCAGATTTAAAGAACTGCCAAAAATAGCACTTGCAAGAAATGTATTTCTGATTAATGTTTTCAAGGTAAATACGAGTCTATTTATGTATTATTCATAATGTATCACCAGTATTTTGTATTTTCACAAATATTGCATATTTATTTGAGTTTCTTCCATGCCGACCACATGACATGTTTAGAGAGAAAGATTTGTAAGCGGGAATGAAAATTTGTGCTTTCAACAGTGCTAAAAGTGTTCGGATTATTAGGACGTGAATTATTTATTATTTAACCCAGATGACACGTTAAGGATGAAAGTATGTTGCATACGAACATGGGCACGATGCGGTTTGCTGTAAACAATGGTAGATATCTACTGTCTACACACACATAGTAAGATGTGATGCAACACAGCTTTGTAATAGCAAAAAGACGTACCATGAGAAACACCATCCTGAGATAAAAAGGCGTTTAAATATTTTTAAAAAATTATAGTTAGATCTGAGGAAAGTTGTTTTCAAATAGACCAATGATATGTCAGACGTCATACCTCATTTATTAATTTTGATACAACTTTATTAAAAATATCATAGCATTGCACCATTAGGATAAATTCAACTAGTCTTGTAACAGCAACACGACGTATTTTGGGATATGCTCTTAGCCGTCAGAAGGACATACATGAGGAGAAATCCCTTTTTTCTCCGGTCATTTGTGCACGTTTGAGCAAAGAGATTCAGTGCACGGCGCACAATGAACCATGCATCTTCAATGTGCCACTCACTTAAGAATGCCATTTGTGTGTATGTGTATGCATATGAACTGCCCATGTCCAATCTGTATTAGTGAAATCTACTGAACTATCATGCATCTTACCAGATAGGTAAATTACTAATTATCCAAATGCTGGTTATACTTTGCAATATATATGCATTCGCTATTGAGTTATCGTATCTAAATTTCACAGACATACATATACAGACACAGAGCAACACCGTAAATGGTCATCATTCCAAAAGGGTTTGAAAATTTTAAGGAAATATTAAATGTGTTTTCTGTTATAAAATCAAATTCAAGACTTAGAAAATAGCGCTTTATGTTATAGTTCAAGAATTTAAAAATGTTGAAGGCCCAGACCACACGACCAACCCAAGGGTTTTCGGTAGCAAAGTGTGTGGCCGGGAATTTAAAAATGTTAACATATTACTTTCCATCTATACATAATATATAAGAAAAGTATTGTGACGGGGTCGAAAATTCGAATTCGAGTTTTTGACGGGAGAGCACGTTTCAAGCATCCTTGATCACGAATCGAAAATTTTTGAAGTGATGTCTGTGTGTGTGTGTGTCAGTGAGTCGGTGGAGACGATAACTGACGAACGAATGCACCGATTTGAACGAAATTTGGTATAAAAATTACAATCCGTAAACACTGGAAGCCTATTGTTTTTATACGCAATCGAATGTTCAGAACCGTCCTAAATATTTGAGTGAAATTTTGAAAAATCGTCAAAAAAACAAAACATCTAATAAAGTTACGCAAATAGACATTTCTTATGTAATTTTTCATTGGAAAACGATTGACATAAATTTTAAAATGCTAACAAGAACCGTTCTTGAGATATTGCACATTTTTCAAAAAATTATCAAAAAATCATATAAAATAAAAAAAAATATTACCTGTTGAGAAACATGTTCAATTTTCATATGCAATACCATTCGATAAATTTGGTGACATCATTCTCGTGGAATTAGCTCATTCCATTCATGAAAAAGATACTGTGAGTAATACTTTTGTATTTGAACGCCACTAGTTAATTATATGCTGTAAGAATAACCTATTTCTCCGTCCATAAGCTTGGCGAGAATTTTGCGGCGGATACTGTGAGTAATACAGTGACCGCCGGTTATAAGATTCAGTGGTTATAAGAAACAGCCGTTTATAAGACTCAAAACGACAGAAACAAATACAAACTTCGTTTTAACATTAAAATTGTGTCGCTTATAAGAAACACGATTCCGCTTATAAGAAACAGTTTTCTACAGAAAATTTGTTGATTTCCTTGCGACGCTGGTGTAAAAAAAAAAATCGATTTGTTTAAGGTTAACTGAAGGACGAGTTGTTATCTCTTGTCTCTGGGCGTACGGGGAGGGGGTGGGAGTTTGCTATGTAACAAAGGATGACAGAGGATTTCTCCGCAGAAAGACTTGGGGAGTACAACCCCAAACCAGTAAGAAACGAGTTTTAATCTTTTGGCAGTTAAGGAAACGTACTGATAAGGAAAGGCATCTTTGCTTATGCACTCAAATAAGATTCGTACAGCTTTAGTTAGTCATTTTATGTTTTGCTAGTGAAGCATGTCGCAAACCCTTACTTTGCTTGAAAAGCAAAGTTTACTTAAAAAGTATGATTCTCCACCTCCGTGTAGTCAATAAGCAAGAAAACAACCTTGCTTGATGCTATCCATATGATCGCAGGCGCATGGAAAAAAGTTTCTGACATATGCATTTTTAATTGCTTCCGTAAAGCAGGATTTTTGAAAAATAATGTTGCCATACCAGCAGAAGATGAAGAAGAATTTAAAGCACCTTTCGAAGAATGGATTCACATCGACGAAAATTTACAAACATCTGAAGAAAACAATGATGATGACATAGAGCGGAAATTCAGAATGTTTGCAATGAAGAAGAAAATGAAGACGACGTTCCACAAGAAGAAAATTTTCCTACAGCCAAACAGTCGCGAGAAGCTCTAACTATAATTAGAAAAACTCTTGAACACAGAGGGGCATCAGAAAAAGTTTATGGACTGTTTTATGATTTAGAAATGGATGTACGTAAACTAATCACAGACTCGTTAGCACAAACAATACTGGATAAGTTTTTTGCTATTCTTCAGTAATAGATTACGGTATGTATGAAAATGTACTATGCTCTTATACATAAATGAACGACCTATGAGTTTTACTTTTTATTCTTATTTAACTGCATACTATATGCATATAGATAATAATTTAAGTTGTAAGGCTTAATTTGTAAAATGAGAAATATTTTTGAATGCAAAACTTAATTTACAAATGTATTATGTACGTACTAATATTTTACTTATATACATTTATCTTTTAAATTCTGTAAAACTGTGTTCAATAGTTAGTATTTACAATGGAAGAACGATATTTAAAAAAATTCCGGATTTAAGAAACAACTGCTTATAAGAAACAAAACGAGCGAAACGAACGTGTTTCTTATAAGCGGCGGTCACTGTACTTTTGTATTTGAACGCCAATAGTTAATTATATGCTGTAAGAATAACCTATTTCTCCGTCCATAAGCTTGGCGAGAATTTTGCGGCGGATTTGGTGGACACCAACTTGGCGACATTTGTAAATGTTGCTAAATTAACGAAAAACTAGCCAAATGGATAAAAATGACGACTCATTGACGAAAATCCAATATCTTGTAAAGAGTCTACCATAAAAATAATATATATTTTTTTACTGTAAAAATAGTGCATTCATTGCATTATATAAGGAAAGTCATGTGCTGCCCACATCAGATTTTTTTTTGTCTGTAAAGTGTAACAGATCTTCACATTAATTTCGTTGTTTTCTGAGATTCATTTTTTTAATCTTAATTGCATTGTATTTAGAACCTAGATCATACTTTTACAGAAATAATATGTTCAGCGATTCTAAATTGAAAATATGCAGAAACATTTAAACGATAATTTTAAATTGCTTATCATTTACTCTGTTAACTATTTATCAGTGATACAGTTGAAATCGCACTTCCTTCCTGAAGAAAGTTAGTTATCTTGGGGAAATATGTCGGTATACGTTATTTGAATAAACTGAGAATGTCTAGACAATCTGCAGTTATGTACGTGCGATAAGTGTAAAGCGTAGACAGGAAACGTGCACAATGACTCGGAAACTTGCTCTCAGATAATAATAGAAAGCTTTGAAGTACTGTGGGGAAAATAAGATGGAGAAAAACGTCAGGCCTACGTCAAGTCTGTTTTTCAGGCGAATAAAAAGTGCATATATATTTCAAAACATATCAGATATTTATATTGGCAATTTACTCACAATACTGTAGCGTAAGGCCGAATGAAGCACTGGGAGTAGTTTGAAATGCGCTCCCATTGCATATAGCAACATTCATGAATTAGTTTTATCCTTATTATGCGTTTTCTAGCTTAGATTAGCAGATATCTGCAATATCAGTATATATATATATATATATATATATATATATATATATATATATATATATATATATATATATATATATATATATATATATATATATATATATATATATATACGTTGGATCTATCTACAATAAATTAATTATTTAAAAATCATCGTAGCGCCTCCTTTAGCGGAGAATTAAAATGTTAGGATTATGATCTCAGCAATAAAACGATATGTGACAAAAATGTTCATTTGAATTCGAGAAAGGAGATTACCACATACTTTAACAAGCACTTCAGATATCACCGTGGTACAGTTCCTAAAGATACGACTTTTTGACCGGTATTTATTGCTTTTCATATACCCAATCTCTGCGTTCTAGACGTCGATTCCTACTAATTTGATAATCTTCTACAATTCTTAGTAATTAGTATTTCATCTTAGTAATTAGCATTTCTTCTTAGTAATTATCATTTACGTAATGAGCAACTTCTTAGTAATTAGCATTTTTCTTTTATCTCATTTTTTTCCGAGTTCATATTCTTGGGTATCATAGGACTGTTAAAATGTTGAAAAGTGAAAACAAATTCAGTACATTGAATATTTTCTATGTAATGAACCTTTAGAAACATACTTTCAATTGCTAGCGATAAACCTGTGCAATGTATATATATATTTTTTAAATGTAACATGGAGAAATATGTTTAAAGTGGATTGGAAAGTATGACATTTTATCGAGCAATAAATTTGTATGATAGCATATGATAGCATTTGTAAGTGGTATGATAGCATTGGTAATTAGAAAAATTGTTATAATTGCATAAATTAGTGTGTGCGCAACATTACTCAGAAAATTTTACATTAAAAACAAATTATTCGGTAACTAACTTTATATGATGAATAATTGCTTATTATGAACTTATAATGATTTTATTTTATGCTATGTTGAATTTAACATTTCCCAAAATTTTGAAATTTTGTCAGCACAATCCGCAAAAAAATAGTTCAGTAACAACAAAACATAAGAGAAATTGTGCTCCCTTTATAGAGACTAACATGCACTATATATTCTTAAAATTTCATAAAAAATTTATTGAGCAGTTTCAGTTATCTTGCGCGCAATGTCGAAAAACTTTATTCTAAGAAAAACGATGTAAAGTTATTTCTCAATGCATTTTCTCATATATGATCTAAGACATATTTTGCTATAATTCCGTAAGTATAGGAGTCTTTTCATGCGGATTAATTTAAAATATGCAGAATTGTTTATATTATCATCTAATTTTTTGGGGGGGAAAATACATTTTTCTGACAATTTAACAGTTCTATATGACCCTTTAAATTATTCGCTAGAACCGACACAACTGGTGTCTCAATGGTATTCGATCAGGTATGATCATTATACTAGGACTTAATGTGTACACTCATGGGCATTTCCTTCCAAAGTTACTGAAGTGCTGTAAAAATTCTCCCAAGGATCCTGTATACGTAGATAGATACATAACCGTAAGCACTTTGTTCGTATTTGGCCAGAGTCCACTTTGAAGATAAGAGCTTGCAATTTCTCCCTAATAGCTCAACGGTAGAACATCGCCTATCGAATTAGGAGATCCAGGGTTCGATTCTCGGTTGGGACAGCAAGGTTCTTCACAATGAGGATTGAACAAATCAATCCTGTTAGTACAAAGATGTTGGAGATATAAAAGTAACCCTATTACGACTAGTACAAATTCAGTGGCGTCTGTAATATGGAGTGCTGATGTCAAATTGAGAGGATAAGGACCACGAGGATACTAACCTGGGTAAAAATAGTATGCAGAAGGCAAACCTGTGGTAAAAATAGCAGGAGGTGGTCAGTCAGATTGTCAATTACCCGCCAGTCTGGCATTAGAGGGTGGAGAATGCAGATTCCACTTCGACGATAAGAACATGCAATTTCATCCTAACAGCTCAAAGGTAGAGCGTCGATTGGTCAGTTTGGAGATCCAGGGTTCGATTCCCGGTTGGGGCAGCAAGGTTCTTTATAAGCGTCTTAATATTATGTACTAGAAAATGTACCCGGCTTTGTCTGGGAGTTAACGCTGGGTAATTATATAAAAAACAAAATAAATTAATTTTGATTGCAATGTGAGTGATACGCAGCCCCCCCCCCCAAAATTACAAAACTGTTCTAGGTTAACATTTTAATATTTAATTTCAACAATGTCAGCACAATTAAACAAATTTATATATCGGCCACAGCAAACGACGCGATTTTTACATTTCCGACATTGCAAATACAGACTACACTGTACTCATCTCGAAACACTATCAGCAAATCAAAATAAAATATCAAAAATCTTAATCAGGATACCTCCGGAAGTTTATGATAAGGAAAAAGGTTAGCATACCGCTTCTGGATCACCTCCAAACCCTTAAAATATGTCTGAACCAGAGAACAGGAGCTTCAAATCTCCGTTAAATGAGGCAGAATTTCACAGATGGTCTAAACGCGATCACTTCAAAAAATACAGAAATGAAGATTCAATATCGATCACATTAAAAACTTATATTTCTTATGAAATCGAAAATCACTTAAAAAATTAAATTATTTATGAAATTGAATCATTTGTTAGAATGCTGAAATGTGTGGAGGAGTTTTACCCAAATTATGGTATTATGATAATCTTAATTTTTCGGATGCGACGCAATATATTTCCGATCACGTAAAACATACAAATTTCGATGTATTTAAAAAAAATGGTAATGGAAAAAATTGGTAAATGGAAAGAGTGCCGCAAGACAGCTTAGACAGAACAACAGACTGCAGAATATCGTTGAAGTACACGCGAGACATCAAACTGGCTAGCAGTATATCTAGAGAAGATCGTCTGCCTCACGAGATAGCTCTCCAAATTGTAACACTCCGTGTGATGGCCGTATGCCGCTTGACAGCAAATGCGGAAATGGAACGCTGGCCAGTCCTCCTTCAAACAAGTAAGTTGAGGTCACCAGCACTGAGAGAGAAGCAGGACTCTTCGTTAAAAACAACATCCATCCAATCAGACACTGTCCTAGGTCGATACTGATCTAGACGGCGCTGTTGAAAGATCAGTGGCAGGCATCTTCATGGGTGTCAACACATATTCCCACATTTTGCCAGTCGTCTCCGAATATTATTCCTTGATACACGACGCAATGATGATAGCAAGTGCTTTCAAATAACTGATAGTGATGACATCGGTGTGAATGTGACGCCTCTCCTGACTAGTCGATGCTCTCAATCAGTTACCTGTCTGGGGCGTCGTGATGTACTTGTTATGTGGAAAACCACACGTCCAGTAAGGACGCTAAGTAGGCCGTTCACGTAAAGTGCAGTAAGTTAAAAAATACATAATACAAGTAATTAAAATGAAGAGACTTAATTTAAAACAATAACAAAAATATTTATTAAGATAAAACCTCATTTAGCATTTAAAACAATAACAAAAATATTTATTAAGATAAAACCTCATTTAGCATTTAAAACAATAACAAAAATATTTATTAAGATAAAACCTCATTTAGCATTTAAAACAATAACAAAAATATTTATTAAGATAAAACCTCATTTAGCATTTAAAACAATAACAAAAATATTTATTAAGATAAAACCTCATTTAGCATTATAACATCTGTAATTCATATACCAACATCCTTAGTGTAATGCATTATTTAAGATATTTAAATTCCCTTCATTCTCTCATCAAAATATGAATTTTACAGTTATAACCTATCCGGGTACATTATAGCACTAATCTTACATGCCATTGTCTTATGGCTCAGGCTAACCTTACGTGGAGGGTTAAGAGAGTCAAATAGAAGCCCTCATGTAAAAATATGTATAGGATTGTCCTACCTCTGTCCTTATCGAAGGACCCCGGACTTGTCGGCTCGTCGTCGTGGCACAATACCGCCGAGTTCGCTCTTCACTCGTCGCTCTTGCGACAGTTCGTTCGCATCGCCACAATTCAAGTCCTCGATTTCAAAATTTTAAAGTGCAAAGTTGCTCTCTGTCTCTTCCCCCTTTACAAGGCGCCCCTGTCCATAATTGGCCAAGTAAATTAACAGCTACGCCCTCCGGCTATATTATTGGTCAAGGCCCCCCCTGAAATATAAGATGTCAAGTCTCCTGCTTTAAGGCGTTGAAAGTTCTCACTTGAATTTCCCCATGGTCCAAGTGATATGAATTGACCTCTCGGGTCAGAAAGTTCAACCCCTTCCGTTTGTCAAAGCACCTGATACTGACTTGAAATTGAGAAGTCCCCTTTCTTTTTCGAAACCATGTCCGGTACAGCTGCGTTAGAGGGAACGTTATAATTATTGCCTCACTGCGTGAGGGACCGTCTTCTCAGGTCTACTTCCTCTTTTAAAACTACAATGTTACATTGGGATTGCAAATCACAATATAACAGTACTGCATCAGTGGCTTTCTCTGACCCACTGTCAACTACCATATCGCTCCTACCAAGATGACGGCTGATACTTTTGCTGGACCAACCATCTTACTTTAACTCAATGTTGTGGCTGGCCTCTCTCTAAATCTGACAATTGTTCACAGCGCCGTCGAATACATTTCAAAGGCATCTGTGTACGCAACTTGCAGTATCAAAGCAGAAAATCCAGTTTCAAATACCCGTGAGTGAAAAAACCGCTCGTTTTAAATGCTACAAGATGCATCATTTTCATGCACATTGCATGAGTCCTACAACATCATTGACGTTGAGCGTTTGGTCATTAGCATGACTCTTATATGCCATTGATATACCGCATTTTGCGGCTATAATTCAATATTTTACGGGTGGATATATTTACGGATCGTATATCATATCGGAATTATATATATTTTTTGTAATTTTAAATTGAGATAAGAATTTGGGTCCCCTTTTTTACTAGAAACAACTACACCAAAGCAAAACTCCTGACTTTGTCCAATTTATCATGTTTCCCAATTTCACATATTTACGTCCTTCAAATATTTCGCCAGTCGCATCATTCCTTACAGCATTTCCAGATGTGTACGTGACCCGCATGTAAAAGAGTTTGGAATTACGCCCATAACAACTCTCATATTTCTTCGCATGCAATAATGTTTGATCCCAGAAATGTGTTGATGTAGAAAAATTTGTCAGAGGTAGGACGATAAAACGTGAGGAATAGAGAATTCTGTGATTTTGTTACATTTGCGTATATATCCCATGCAGCAATACAAAAACCGCGGAGATTATATTTCAATGATTGAAACTACTGATAAATATGTAATGTTTGATTTGCTATGTTTGTTTATAATTACTTTTGAAAAAAATTATAATTTAACACGTGACATTTTTCTATAATTAAAAATTTCTGATATTTGCGAAAAGTAAGAAAACAAATTATAACTTACGAATTGGATTGGAAATTTCTGACTTGAACCTTGTTTGTTCAAAGATTACCGTAGTCCAAAATAGGAAAAGTTTACTTAACTTAAAACAGGCCGAAACTAAAGACCCTGGATATTTCGATCGATCTCGTTCCAAATGATATTCAACAAAATTGTTAACAATATTGATTCTTCTTATTGATTGATTAAATTAATTCTTCTTATTGATTGATTATATGAATTCGTATTAGTGATTAATTTTATTACTTCTTATTATTGATTGCTTATATTAATTCTCATTGTTGATTGATTACTTTAATAAAGATATATTTCTTTCCCATTTATCTTTACTCTGGTAGCGATATTGCTGCAATATTTGCTTATTATTGGCTCCAACGTTGGATAAGTATGAAAAGTGGACTTTTTGACAGAATGGCCCCAATTATGGCTTAAAATATTGGAACAATATTACGCCAATATTTCCAATGTAACACCATGGTTGGCGAAATACTTTAATGACAATATTAGCCGATATTGGAGGTCAATGTAACCCTGATATTTGCCTAACATTGGGATTACGTTGGGAATATTTCCAACCCAATGCTAAGATATACGATACTGGTCCAATATTAAATGTTACTAGAGTGAATAGCTGAACTCAACACACCACGTTTGGTATAATTTCTTAAATTTTACATATACATATGTCAAACTTAAAATAATCTGTCCCAACTTTATAAGACCCAACTTTTTATGATTACTCGCGAAACTGGCCCAAAATAGTATATAACAAATATAACTGGACTTAGCTTATGCACTGATAGGAGCGTAAGCCTGTGGAAGAGACCGGAACTCGAGCAATTACTATTTCGGGAAACTCCAACGTCATTAAAATAAATATCCTTATTGCTACTAATATAAAGGCATATCGACTTTCATGGAAACTGAGATTTCTTCGAAAGGTATGACGCTCGTTGTCGAAGTAAAATTTCCAATATTTCTACTACGACTTTGAAAACTCTGAGCAGCAAATGACTTTCCCTATTTGAAGCAAGAGCTATTACTTCTCTCAATGCGAAATAATTATGGGTAATGTCCACGGCACAATGCTTTAACGTTGAAAAGGACACTGACATTAGCATTTTTCTGGATAACAACATGTACATTTATTTTGAAGTACCAAATTAACTTATATTTTGCACAAATATAACTTCACAACTATATTGGTATTGCTAATATCTGCTAACCATAATACCTTATTATATTAAAAAAATCTGATATGGGCAGCACATGACTTTCCTTATATAATGCAATGAATTTACCACTTTTACAGTAAAAAAATAGGTTATTTTTATAGTAGATATTTATATTTTTCCAAGATATTGAATTTTCGTCAATGAGTCGTCATTTGCATTGATTTAGAGTCATTTTTATCCATTTGGGGGGGGGGGGTTCGTTAATTTAGCAACATTTAAAAAAGTCACCAAGTTGGCGACATTCCACCAAATTTGTCGCCAAAATCTCGCCAAGCGTTATGGATGGAGGAATAAGTTATTCTTACAGCAGATAAATGACTATTGGCGTTCAAACACAAAAGTATTACTCAAAGTATCTTTTTTCATGAATGGAACGAGCTATATCCACGAGAATGATGTTACCAAATTTATCGCATGGTATTACATATGAAAAGTTAACATGTTTCGCAATGGGAAATATTTTTTTCTATTTTATATGACTTTTTGATAATTTTTTCGAAAGATGTGCAATATCTCTAGAACGGTTAATGCGGCTAGCGTTCTAAAATTTATGTCAATCGTTTTCCAATGAAAAATTACATAAGAAATGTCTATTCCCGTAACTTTATTAGAGGTTTTAATTTTTCAACGATTTTTTCAAAATTTCACTCGAAAATTTAGGGGGGTTCTGAACATTCGATTGCGTATAAAGAATATGCTTGCAGTGCTTACGGATTGTAATTGTTGTACCAAATTTCGTTCGAATCGGTCTATTCGTTCGTCAGTTATCGTCTTCACAGACTCACTGACACACACACACACACACACAAACATCACTTCAAAATTGTTTGATTCGTGATCAGGGATGCTTGAAACGTGCTCTACCCTCGAAAACTCGAATTCGAATTTTCGACCCCGTCACAATACTTTACTTATACATTATTGTATATAAGGAAAGTAATATGTAAATTAAAATTCTCTTAATTTGGCATCATTTCCGTAACTCAGTGTTATTTTGGCTAGTTTGACCCTTCAATATTTCACCAAGTTGGCAATATTTGTCTCCAATGTCTCCAAAATTTTTGTCAAGTGTCACATATTTGGTGATACTTGTTACCGGCCAAGTTATGTATTTTTTAGAACTATTTATTTGAAAACATGCAATATTTCTAGAAAGATCCAAGCTATAGCAGTAAAGGTGCCGTACGTTTTAGAATGAACGCAAATATGTACAAAATGTTTATTTATTTAACATTTTTTACTGTTCTGATTTTATTATGTTTTTTTCAAAAAATAATTCAAATTTGTAATCTCAATATATTCGATCGCATTTAAAACCAAACGGATTCCAATATTTACGGTTTGCACTAATAGTACCAAATTAAGTTAAAAACGCTTTGTCTGTTTGCACAAATCCACGGACACAAACACAAAGACACCTACGCAGGCGTCAACTCAATAACGTTCGATTCGAGTTCATGAAATATGTTTCCGTCGAAAACAGGGATTTGAATATTCAACCCCTCACAGTACTTTCTCTACAATACATCATACTATGTATGTAGGTAAAATGATAATCTCATGAAGATGAAATCCATATTTTTCTTGTTTGAAAGTGTCCCATTTACTCCTGGCATCATCATTTTTATGATTTTTTTTTCGATTTCAGAATAAAATTGGGAATAATTTAATTTTAATATCCAGTCAATTACTCAATTCAATTTTAAATAACTTTACTTTGGATTTTATAAAAGTGATTAAAAATTGATCGACTTTCTGTGGTCTGACCTTTCAACTTTCCCAGAAAATAACGATACAGAAAAATCCCTTAATCCTTGTTTTAAGACGTTTTGTGACACTGTTCATTTCTTCAATTGTATTTTCCTGATGATGAGCAATAATTGTTAAATTGTGGTAGCACGGGTGGTGGCGGATGATCAGTTGATCACTTTACAGCTTCTATGCCCTGTTGTAGGGAAGAAGCCGATCTATCGTTATCTGGAACACTTTGCGATATGAGTGTTAAACCAATGCCTTGCATCGGTACTTGATACGAATTAAACGCTTATAGAAGAAATATTCGAAAATTCTTTGCTTAATATTTGTGCTTAATTATCCTCTCATCTGCTGTACTGGGCTGATGAACAGCAATGACAACGAAACCGAGGCCTTCGAGTAAGAATATATAATCAATTGAGCACTTTATTTCTTTTATGGTTATACGCCAGAAACACTCTCACTGTTGTCCTCAATGCTAAGAATTTTGTTAAGGATAGATGTGAGTTAAAATTATACCCTGAGAC
The DNA here is from genome assembly GCA_951213105.1 of Amaurobius ferox. Classification (NCBI taxonomy): domain Eukaryota; kingdom Metazoa; phylum Arthropoda; class Arachnida; order Araneae; family Amaurobiidae; genus Amaurobius; species Amaurobius ferox. Next base: position 46,566,955 of record OX578145.1, read on the forward strand.
CTTACTTGGTGCGAAATTAATGCCTCCACCAAAGAAAATTATAAAATCCTTGCTTTAAGGAGTTTTGTGCACATTGGTTAACTTATCATCTGCAATTAGCAAACAAACAGTTATGATCGCGAGCCAAATGGCATTAACTGATCATTTTTCACCACTCTTGGTGATAGATTTTATTGTATTGTACAGTATTGTGTCTTATGACTTGTACTTGTTAAGTTATATTCTTCAATATTTGTACCAATTCTGTAAAAAAGTATTTAATGATTATTATAACGTTCTATAATTATTCAACGATTATTATTAGCCATAACAATTCTGTAACTAAGAAATGAACTGAAATTTAACAGAATTGTTCTGTAGCTGAATTGTATTAATAAAGTTGTAACAAATCTGGTAGGAAAATGTAAATGAAAAGTAAATAATTGATCAAAAATCTCAAAACCTTTTCCTATCTCAGTGTTTTTTAAATTGTGTTCTGTGGATCCCCAAGGTTTCTGTAACAATATTCTTGGGATTCCACAATTTACGTTAGGGTTCCGCCATAAAATTAACATTCAAAAAGGTTTCGCGAACAAAAATATTTGAAGAACTCTGCCCTAGGACATTGTCAGACACACTCGCCACACATCCGACACACAACACAATAAATTCTTCCCATTCAAAATTTGATAAAAATAGGGTGTTTCACATCAATCCATACCGAGTAACAGAGTTACTTACTAATATTTTATTATGACATCATAGTAATTATGTATTACATTATTATCAAGCTCATCATACCAAATTATAATTCAGAGGTAAAACATATTTTATGAAATTTATTTATTTTCCATAATAAATGCATTAAACCTTTCACACACACACACACAAATAAATGTCAGGTTTTAAAAGAAATGTCAGAAATACATGTCAGATTTTAAATGGATCTTGAAAAAATCGAAGTTTTAAAGCTGTTGCATCAATTTGAAGAACTGACTGAATTACATTTCAGAGGAAATTAAACAATATGGAATTCGTTGAAATATATTTTGCATAATGCTAACAGATTTAATACTAAAGCGATACCTGTACTCCGAAATACAAAAGCTTACAAATATCTTTTATTTCCGCTATGAAAGAGTTCTGAAAAAAGGGTAAAATTTGATTCTCTCTCAAGAGAATTCCCGAAAGTTAGATTAACTAAGCGGAAACTTTTTCAAAAATATTTCTATAGAATGTCTGGCTTTCAATGAAAACGGATTTTATTCACGATATACTAATAGTAAAAGAAATATTGAATATACTATTTTTAACACTTTACAACAAAGTTGAAAAGTATTTATGATTTTGTTCATTCTGTCTGTCCCCACCATTCTGTTCATTCTGTCTGTCGGGGCGGGCCACCCAAGATGGTGGTTTCGGATGTTGGCTCTGTAGCCTTGATCCTCCAAACTGGGGGGCAAATTAATCCGGGGGTAATCAGCCTCGCTGCTAATGACTCAAGGATGCAATCGCGGAATTGACGAGACAATCCCCGGACTCTTCCAGGTGGCTGGATCACGGGACTGTGGCTATTTATGCCCTGAGCCCAGGTCTGGCCGGTGACCGGAGTCGGGCCCGGCAGGCGCCTTCGGCCCCTGCCCGGTGAATGATTCCGTCGAGTTTCGCGACCGAGGTTGCGGCTTTGCTGGAAAAGAGATGTAATGGTTGTCGCCTCGATGTCCCACTTAAAGCTATAAACCCTAGAGGTTAACTGGGCTCGCAGGTATGTAATCTGTCTGTCTGTCCGTTAGCACGATAACTGCCGTAAAAATGACTTAATCAAAATGAAATTTTAGTATGTTGTTCAGACGGTCTGTAGGACCTAAGGGAATATAAATAAATAATATCACCCAATTAGTTTTGGATTGAACCCGGGTTGAAAAAATGAGATACATTGAATCCTATGGGACCTAATTTTTCAAACATTTTTTATGCGAATTTAAATTTCACAAATTGCTCCGAAAATTTTAGGTAATATTCAAATTATTCCATAAAATATATAAAAAAAAATTCAGCAAAATATATTCAGTAGTTTTTTAAATAAATAAAATAATAATTACACCTCTTATATGAAGCAATCACGCCAGCATGAAGCAATGACCATGACATGACACGATCACGTGACCAACTTCAAAATATAATACGGCATCCATCTTGTTTCAAAATCGTCATTTTTAAAGTTCTTATTAATTCATATTGAGTGCTGTATTCGTCGTAAAACCTCTTTATTTTCGCTTAAATTCTGTGTATCTGCATACTGAAACAACGCAATTACAATATATTTGAGTTTAAATGAGCATCCAACTTTGATTATTTCTCTAACGAAGCCTATTTTTCACTTATGTGAAATGTAAACAGCAAAATATATAGGATGAGTTTTATAGGAATTGCTGTATTTTTTTAACGCAAAGGAATTTAGCTCATGGAGTCTGCATAGCTGATATGAAAGAAATATTCATTGACTTTACCGAGAGAAGGACGATTTTTTGCGATGAAGTTTTAAGCATAGAGTACAATTACTTATAGCTCCATGGTCTTAATTTTTAAATAAAATAAATTATTATAGTATTGTGATGAATGACATGAATGGGAAATTATTTATGAATGAATTGCTGCTTTTTTAGAGAGAGCCAGGCGTGTTATTTTTTCTATGACGTCATTTGAATGAATTTCAGTTGTTTTCGATGAAGTTTTTAAATTTCGATGAAGTTTATCGTGGTATTATGATAATTCTAAAATTGTTACCGAGTAATATATCACATTTTAGAAATGTTTAAACCAGGCAATTTATATTTCAATGCCGTCATTTGTATGAAGTTCATTTTTTTCGAGGATTGTTTAAGTTTTCAAATATAATAAATCAATGTAGTATTGTGAGAAGTTTTAAAATATTACCGAGGAATGTATTGCATTTTAGATATGTTTAAATAAAATTGCATTGAAGTTGAAAAGTGTTTCATAATCAATGCTTTAAGCATGATTGATCTTTCTTGTTTAATTTGTTTCTAATCATCACAGTAAAACTTATTCAAATGTTTCATATTCATATTATAAAATCATCTCGTTTCTGGAATTTTCCACTTCAATTAAAATAAAATATTACATATTACGTAATAGAAAATACTTGTATGTATTTATGTATGTGTGTGTGTGTGTGTGTGTGTGTGTGTGTGTCGTCATTTAATGAAAATCTAACGTTCGGACTGTTGCAAAATTCAGTAACTTATATCCCGGTACAACGTACCAAATACAGGGTGATTTAAAAAAATGAACCAAATTTGACGAGGTGGTTGAACACACCAAACCAAACATTTCTCGTTATAGTTTACCTGGTCGAAAATTAAACGTAAAGGCTCCAGTGGACGCTTAATGGTGAAACCGATGAGATGAGGCGAAAACGCAAGAATGACTTAGAAGTTATAAAAAAGCATATAATAGACAATAATTACAGTAATGGCTCAAAAGAGCGACCGCCAACCTGAATTCATGTCTCTTAGCAGGAATGGGGGAATTGGAGCACTCTCTCGAACAGATCAGGCATGTCGCGCACTTCGGCAGCAGCGGCCGAAATTTTGTCGACGAATTCCTCTTTAGAATCAAGGAGTGTGTCATAGACGAGACTCTTGAGATATCCCCACAGAAGATACATAGATGAAATGCATATCGGCTTATTCACTATTCGTAAATTCTTCCAACATCTCCAAATTTGGACCTGCGATTAACTGCTGCAAGCTGACAAGGCCGTACATTCGGTGTTACGAAAATTTGCATAAGGGTTTTTCTTCAACCTGAAAATAACAACCAAAATGAGCCTTTTATGTTTACGGAACGTTCGCTTTCTAGCGAGTAAGCGCCCTGTAACTCCTTTACGTTTCACTCTAGATCCAGTGATCTATGACGGTAAATGTTAGGTTTGGTGTTGGTGTTGTTGTTGTTGAGACCCAGACCGTCCGACCTACCAGAAAGGTTTAAGGAAACTTTTTGGACGGCCGGGAATTGCCACCCAATTTAGACCAGAACCCAGTGAGGCAGGCATTAACAAGGAGCGTACTCTCCTTCCCCTACCACCACCCTCTCGAAAGGGCTAGGGTTTGGTGTGTAAAGTTTGCCTCCAAAAGTGCCTCAGAAAGTTTCGCCCATCTCTATTTAATCACCCTGTATATATTTTAAAATTCCAATCAGTTTCTTATATATTTCATGTTTTATTATGATTTTCAGCAATTTTCAGGCAAATTTGTTGCTTATCGACCGCAAATATTATCAAAGAACTTGCATTTTGGCACCAACGAAAAGATCAACGGCCGGTGTTTAAACCAAATTAGTAAGACAATTATTTAATATCTACTTTTTAAATACATCGTATCGCATTTTAGGTTAACTGATTGTAAATTGTAATTCGCCGCATTCAATAAAAAAATCTGATGGGAGCAACACATGACTTTCTTTATATAATGTAATGAATTTACTACTTTTACAGTAAAAAAATAGGTTTTCCTTATAGTAGATATTAATATTCTTTCAAAGATATTGAATTTTCGACAATTAGTCGTCATTTTCATTGATTTAGCGTCATTTCTATCCATTTGGCGAGATTTTCGTTAATTTGGCAACATTTCAGAAAGTCGCCAAGTTGGCGACATTCCGTCAAATTCGTCGCCAAAATCTCGCCAAGTGTTATGGACGAAGAAATAAGTTGTTCTTACAGCAGATAAATGACTATTGGCGTTTAAATACAAAAGTATTACTCAAAGTATATTTTTTCATGAATGGAACGAGCTAGATCCACGAGAATGATTTCACCCAATTTATCGCATGATATCACATATGAAAAGTGAACATGTTTCTCAATAGGAAATATTTATTTTTCATTCTATATGACCTTTTAATAATTTTTTTGAAAACGTGCAATATCTCGAGAACGGTGCATGTTAGCGTTCCAAAATTTATGTCAATCGTTTTCTAATGAAAAATTACATAAAAATGTCTATTTGCTTAACTTTAGTAGTTTTGATTTTTTGACGATTTTTTCAAAATTTTATTCGAAAATTAAGGGTGGTTTTGAACATTCGATTACGTATAAAAACAATAGGCTTCCAGTGCTTACGGATTGTGATTTTTGTACCAAATTTGGTTTGAATCGGTCCATTCGTGCGTAAGTTATCGTCTCCACAAACTCACTGACACACACACACACACACAGACATCACTTCAAAAATGTTTGATTCGTGATCAGGGATGCTTGAAATGTGCTCTCCCGTCGAAAACTCGATATCGAATTTTCGACCCCGTCACAATACTTTCCTTATACATTATGTATATAAGGAAAGTTATAAGAATTTCACAATTCTCTAATTTTGCAAAATGCTCTAGTCTAACTTCGCATTCTATAAAAACACATCTTTTAATGAATTCATTATTGTGTTTTCTGTGATTTTTAAAGAAATCGCCTTAAATTGATATTTTCAATCCTGTTAGTGGAAAGGCTGCATTGTGCATGCGCAGCCAACCGGATGAGGTATCACGTCTTCTCTCTTGCAAACAAGAAATAATTATATTTTGTTTATTTCTTTCTTCCTTTTACTTACCGTGGTTGCGAAACGCACAGAAAATTGGGGAGATTTAAAAAGGCAATTCTATACATGTTGAGATTTCAATAAATTATTGTTAAATGAAGTATTTGGGACTTCGAGTATTTTCATTTAATTTTATTGCGAAACCGATTTCTGATATTCTGGTGTTCGTAGCAAAATGACCTAACTACGCATATTTCATTTAAGGAAGTACTAATAGTAACATAACCGAATTTGAAGATAGGTTAAAATTCTTATATGCAAACCGTAACTCCGTGCTATACGCTCAATTTAAGCAATGTGGGGTATACCCTGCTTGTGATGTATACATTGGTAACTATTTTATATTAAGTAATGCTTTTCAAGTATAACCGTTTTTTATAAATTTGTATATAGGTGTAAATTAATATTTTACAAGGAGAATTATTGTCGTTGTAAGATTGACATTGAGTACGCCATACTCCAACAGTCGTATACATATATTGCACACCAATGTCTTGTCTAAACACCAACTGATTTTGATGAAATGTGAAGGTTATTTACATTTTAACGTTGTACTGATAAAAACTATTGGTGTCATATTAAATGTGCGTTAGTTATAAGGCAAAAATCATGACTTAGATATACTTCCAACGTTAACACTTCAGAAACGCAATCAACGTAACTAATATTACTTTCCTTATATACATAATGCATAAGGAAAGTATAGTGATGGGGTCGAAAATTCGAATTCGATTTTTCGACGGGAGAGCACGTTTCAAGCACGTCCATAGCCGTAAGCACTTTGTTCGTAATCGCGCAGAGTCCACTTCGAAGATAAGAACTTGCAATTTCGCCCTACTAGCTCAACGGTAGAACGTCGTCTATCCAATTAGGAGATCCAGGGTTCGATTGTCGATTGGAACAGCAAGGTTCTCCACAATGGCGCTTGAACAAATCAATCCTGTTAGTGCAAAGATGTTGGACATATAATAGTAACCCTACTGCGCCTAGTACAAATTCAATGGCGTCTGTAAGGTGGAGTGCTGATGTCAAATTGAGATGATAAGGACAGCGCATGATACTAACCTGGATAAAAATATTATTGGCAGAAGGCAAACCTGTGATAAAAGTAGCAACAGGTGGTCAATCAGATTGTCAATTACCCGCCAGTCTGGCATTAGAGGGTGGAGAATTCAGAGTCCACTTCGATGATAAGAACTTGCAATTTCGTTCTAATAACTCACAGGTAGAGCATCGGCTGGTGAGTTCGGAGATCCAGGGTTCGATTCCCGGTCGGGACAGCAGGGTTCTTTATAAGCGTTTTAATGTTATGTACTAGAAAATGAACCCGGCTTTGTCTGGAAGTTAAAGCTGTGTAATTATATAAAAAACAAAATAAATTAATTTTAATTGCAATGTGGATGATACGTAGCCCCCCCCCCAAAAAAAAAAAAAATACAAAACTGTTCTAGGTTAACGGACACATTTTAATACTTAATTTCAAAAATGTCAGCACAATTAAACCAATTTATATATTGGTCACAGCAAACAACGCGATCTTTATATTTCCGATACAGCAAATACAGACAATACTCTATTCATCTCGAAACACTCTATCAGCAAATCAAAATAAAAGATCAAAAATCTTGATCAGGATACCTCCGAAAGTTTGTGATAAGGAAGAGGGTTAGCATACCAATTTTGGCTCACCTCCCAACCTTTGAAATATGTCTGAACCAGAGAACAGGAACTTCGAATCTCCGTGAATATGGCAGAATTTCACAGAAGGTCTGAATGCGAACACTTTTAAAAATATACAGAAATCAAGATTACTTATAAAAACGATCACATTAAAAATTAAAATTACTTATGAAATTGAAAATCACTTAACAGTTAAAATTATTTATGAAATTGAATAATTTGTTAGAATGCTTAAATGTAGGGGGAAGTTTTAGCCGAATTATAGTATTGTGATAATCTTACTTTTTCGGATTCGACGCTATATATCATACAAATTTCGATGTATTTAAAAAAATAGTAAGGGGAAAAATTGGTAAATGGAAACATTGCCGTATGACGGCTTAGACAGAACAATAGACTGCATAATATCGTTGAAGTACAAGCGAGACGTCAAAATGGCTAGCATTATATCTAGAGAAGATCATCTGCTCCACGATATAGCTCTTCACACTGTAACACTCCGTGTGATGGCCGTATGCCACTTGACAGCAAATGCGGAAACGGAACGCTGGCCAGCCCTCTTCCAAACAAGTAAGTTGAGGTCACCAGCACTGAGTGAGAAGCAGTATTCCTCGTTAAAAACAACATCCATCCAATCAGACACTGACCTAGGTCGTTGTTGAAAGTTCAGTGGCAGGCATCTTCATGGGTGTCAGCACATAATCCCACATTTTGCCAGTTGTCTCCGAATATTATTCCTTGATACACGACGCAATGATAATATAAAGTGCTTTCAAATGACTGATAGTGATGACATCGGTGTGAATGTGACTCCTCTCCTGATTACTCGATGTTCTCTATCAGTTACCTGTCTGGGGCGTCGTGATGTGCTGCATCAGTGGCTTTCTCTAACCCACTGTCATCTACCATATTGCTCCTACCAAGATGACGGCTGATACTTTTGTTGGATCAACCATCTTTCTTTAACTCAATGATGTAGCCTCTCTCAAAATCTGACAATTGTTCATAAGCGCAGTCGAATACATTTCAAAGGCATCTGTGTACGCAACTTGTAGTATCAAAGCAGAATATCCAGTTTCAATTACCCGTGAGTGAAAAAACCGCTCGTTTTAAATGCTGCACGATGCATCGGTCTCATGCACATTGCATGAGTCCTACAACATCATTGACGTTGAGCGTTTGGTCAATAGCATAACTCTTATATGCCATTGATATACCGAGTTTTGCAGCTATAATTCAATATTTTACGGGTGGATATATTTTACGGATAGTATATCATATCGCAATTATATATATGTTTTGTAATTTTAAAGTTAAATAAAAATTTGGAACTACTTTTTTACTAAAAACAACTACACCAGAGCTAAACTCCTTACTTTGTCCAATTTATCATGTTTCCCAATTTCCATATTTACGTCCTTCAAATATTTCGCCAGTCGCATCATTCCTTACAGCATCTCCAGATGTGTACGTGACCAGCATGTAAAAGAGTTTGGAAATACGCCCATAACAACTCTCATATTTCTTCGCATGCAATAATGTTTGAACCCAGAAATATGTTGATGTAGAAAAATTTGTCAGAGGTAAGACGATAAAACGTGAGGAATAGAGAATTCTGTGATTTTGTTACATTTATGTATATATCCCATGCAACAATACAAAAACTGCGGAGATTACATTTCAATAAGTGAAACTACTGATAAATATGTAATGTTTGATTTGCTTTCATTTGCTTTGCTGATGATGTTTGTTTATAATTACTTTTGAAAAAAAATTCTGATTTAACACGTGACATTTTTCTATAATTAACAATTTATGATATTTGGGAAAAGTAACGAAACATATTATCACTTACGAATTACATTCGAAATTTCTGACTTGAACCTTGTTTGTTCAAAGAGTACCGTATTCCGAATTAGGAAAAGTTTGCTTAACTTAAATCAGGCCCAAACTAAAGACCCTGGATTTTTCGATCGGTCTCGTTCCAAACGATATTCAACAAAATTGTTAAAAATATCGATTCTTATTATTGATTGATTATATTAAATCTTATTATTGATTAATTATATGATTTCTTATTAGTGATTGATTATATTACTTCTCATTATTGATTGATTATATTAATTCTTATTGTTGATAGAAACTTTAATAAGGATATATTTCTTTCACATTTATCTTTACTCTGGTAGCAATATGGTTACAATATTTGCTTATTATTGACTCCAAAATTGAACAAGTATGAAAAGTTGACTTTTTGACAGAATGGCCTAAAATATTGGGACAATATTATACCAATATTTCCAATGTAACACCAATGTTGGCGAAATATTTTGATGAAAATATTAGCCGATATTGGGGGCCAATGTAACCCTGTTATTTGCCAATTATTGGAATTTCATTGGGAATATTTCCAATGCAATGTCAAGATATACAATATTGGTCTAATATTAAATGTTACTAGAGTATATAGCTGAACTCAACACACCACGTTTGGTATAATTTCTTAAATTTTATATATGCATATGTCAAACTTAAAATAATCTATCCCATCTTTGTAAGACCCAACTTTTTTTGATTAATCCCGAAACTGACCCAAAATAGTATATAACAAAAATAACCTGACTTAGTTCGTGCACTGGTAGGAGCTAAAGGCTGTGGACGAGACCCGAACTCGAGTAATTATTACTTCGGGCAACTCATTACATTTGGGCCAACATCATTAAAATAAACATGCTTATTGCTGCTAATAAAAGCATATCGACTTTCATGGAAACAGAGAGAGATTTCTTCGAAAGGCATGATGCTCCTTGTCGAAGTAAAACTTCTAATATTTCCACTACGACTTTGAAAATTCTGATGTGAGCAGTAAATAATTTCCCTATTTAAAGCAAGAGCTTTACTTCTCTCAATGCGAAATAATGATGGAAAATGTCCGCGGAATAATGTTTTAACTTTGAAAAGTGTTACTAACTTTCGCATTGTTCTAGATAACAATATGCACATTTATTACCACTTAAGTACCAAGTACTAAGTAAGTTAAGTCCCAAGTTAACTTATATTTTGCACAAATATAACTTCACAACTAGAAGTATTTCTAACATCTGCTAAACATAATACTCCATTATATTAAAATCAAATTAAAATTTTATTAATTTGGCATCATTTCCGTAACTTAGCGTTATTTTTGGTAGTTTGGTCCTGCATTTTTTCACCAAGTTGGCAATATTTAGCTAAATTTGTCGCCAATGTCTTCCAAATTTTTGCCAAGTTTTACAAATTTGGTGATACTTGTTACTGCCAAGTTATGTATTTTTAGAATCATTTATTTAAAGAAAAATGTTTATTTATTTAACGTTTTTTACGGTTCTGATTTTATTATGATTTTTTCAAAACATAATTCGAATTTGTGGGCTCAAAATGTTCGATCGCGTTTAAATCCAAACGAATTCCAGTATTTACGATTTGCACTAATAATACCAAATTAAGTTAGAAATGATTCGTCTGTTTGCACAAACCCACGGACACAAACACAAAGACACGTACACAGGCATCACCTCAAAAACGTTCATGAAATGAGTTCATGAAATGAGTTTCAGTCGAAAACAGGGATTTGAATATTCAACCACTCACAGTACTTTCTCTACAATACATTATACTATGTATGTAGGTAAAATGGCAATCTCATGAAGATGAAATCCATATTTTCCTTGTTTGAAAGTGTCCCATTTACTCCTGGCATCATCATTTTTATGATTTTTTTTCGATTTCAGAATTAAATTGGGAATAATTTAATTTTAATATCCAGTCAATTACTCGATTCGATTTTAAATAACTTTATTTTGGATTTTATAAAAGTGATTGAAAATTGATCGACTTTCAACTGTGGTCTGACCTTTCAACTTTCCCAGATAATAATGATACAGAAAATCCTTTAATCCTTGTTTTAAGACGTTTTGTGTCAGTATCCATTTCTTCAATTGCATGCATCTTCCTAATGATAAGCAATGATTGTTAAATTGTAGTAGCCGGATGGTAGCGGATGATCAGTTGATCACTTTATAGCTTCTATGCCCTGTTGTAGATAAGAAGCCGATCTATCGTTATCTGGAACATTTACCGATATGAGTGTTAAACCAATGCCTTACATCGGTACTTGATACGAACTAAAAGCTTATAGAAGGAATATTAGAAAATTCTTTATTTAATATTTGTGCTTAATTATCCTCGCATCTGCTGTACTGGTCTGATGAACAGCAATGATAACGAAACCGAGGCCTTCGAGTACGAATATATAATCAATTGAGCATTTTATTTCTTTTATGGTTATAGGCAAGAAACACTATCACTGTTGTCCTCAATGCTAAGAATTTTGTTAAGGATAGATGTGAGTTAAAATTATACCCTGAGACCTTACTTGGTGCGAAATAATTGCCTCCACCAAGAAAAATTATAAAATCCTTGCTTTAAGGAGTTTTGTGCACATTGGTTATCTCATCATCTGCAATGAGCAGACAAACAGTTATGATCGCGAGCCAAATGGCATTAACTGATCATTTTTCACCACTCGTGGTGATAGGTTTTATTGCATTGTACAGTATTGTGTCTTATGACTTCTTTTACTTGTTAAGTTATATTCTTTAATAGTTGTACCAATTCTGTAAAAAAATATTCAATGATTATTATAACGTTTCAAAATTATTCAACGATTATTATTATCAATAACAATTCTGTAACTAAGAAATGGACTGAAATTTAACTGAATTGTTCTGTAGCTGAATTGTAGTAATAAAGTTGTACCAATCTGGTAGGAAAATGTAAATGAAAAATAAATTTTTGATCAAAAACCTCGAAACCTTTTCCTATCTCAGTGTTTTTAAATTGTGTTCTGGGGAGCCCCAAGGTTTCTGCAACAATATTCTTGGGAATCCACAATTTACGTTAGGATTCCGCCATAAAATTAACATTCAAAAAGGTTTCGCAACCAAAAATATTTGAAAAACTCTGCCCTCTAGGACATTGTCAGATACACTTGCCACACATCCGACACACAACACAATAAATTCTTCCCATTCAAAATTTGATAAAAATAGGGTGTTTCACATCAATCCATAACGAGTAACAGCGTTACTTACTAATTTTTTGTTATGGCATCATAGTAATTATTACATTAATATCCAGCTCATCATACCAAATTATAATTCATGGGTAAAACATATTTTATGAAATTTATTTATTTTCCATATTAAATGCATTAAACCTTTCAAATAAATGTCAGGTTTAAAAAGAGATGTCAGAAATAAATGTCAGATTTTGATTAGATCTTGAAAAAATCGAAGTTTTAATACTATTGCATCAATTTGAAGAACTGACTGAATTACATTTCAGAGGAAATTAAACAATATGGAATTCGTTTAAATATATTTTCCATAATGCTAACAGATTTTTTACTAAAGAGATACCTGTACTCCGAAATATAAAAGCTTACATATATCTTTTATTTCCGCTTTGAAAGAGTTTTGAAAAAAGGGTAAAATTTGATTCTCTCTCAAGAGAATTCCCGAAAGTTAGATTAACTGAGTGGAAACTTTTTTGAAAATATTTCTATAGAATGTCTGGCTTTCAATGAAAACGGATTTTATTCACGAAATACTAATAGTAAAAGAAATGCGGAATATACTATTTTTAAATTTGTTTGTAATCATCACAATAAAACTTATTAAAATGCTTTATACTCATATTATAAAATCGGCTCGTTTCTGGAAATTTTGCCTTCAATTCAAGTAAAATATTACATATTACGTAATAGAAAATGTTTGTATGTATTTATTCATGTGTGTGTGTGTGTGTCGTCTGTAAATGAAAATCTAACGTTCGGACTGTTGCAAAATTCAGTAGCTGATATCCTTGTACAACGTACCAAATACTGGGTGATTTAAAAAAATGAGCCAAATTTTACGAAGTGGTAGCACACACCAAACCAAACATTTCTCGTTATAGTTTACCTGGCCGAAAATTAAACGTAAAGACTCCACTGGACGCTTAATGGTGAAACCGATGATGTGAGATGAAAACATAAGAATGACTTAGAAATTATAAAAAGGCGTTTAATAAATAATAATTACAGTAATGGCTCAAAAGAGCGACCGCCAACTTGAATGCATGTCTCACAGCAGGAATGGAGGTATTGGCGAACTCACTCGAACAGATCAGGCATGTCACGCACTTCGACAGCAGCAGCCGAAATTTTGTCAACGAATTTCTCTTTAGAATCAAGGAGTGTGTTATAGACTATTGAGATATCCCCACAAAAGAAGATACATAAATGAAATGCATATCGGCTTATACCTTATTCGTAAATTTTATCCAACATCTCAAAATTTGGACCTGCGATTAACTGCTGCAAGTTGACAAGGCCGTACATTTGGTGTTACGAAAATTTGCATAAGGATTCTTCTTTAACCAGAAAATAACAAACAGAATGACCCTTTTATGTTTACGGAGCGTCCGCTTTCTAACGAGTAAGCGCCCTGTAACTCCTTTACGTTTCACTCCCGACCCAGTAATCTATGACGGAAAGTGCTAGGTTTGGTGTGTAAAGTTTGCCTCCAAAAGTGCCTCGTAAAGTTTCGCCCATCTATTTTTAATCAACCTCTATATATTTTTAAATTCCAATCAGTTTCTTATATATTTCATGTTTTATCACGATTTTCAACAATTTTCAGACAAATGTGTTCCTTAGCGACCGCAAATATTATCAAAGAACGTGCATCTTGGCATCATCGTAAAGATCAACGAACGGTGTTTAAACCAAATTCGTAAGACAATTATTTAATATCTACTTTTTAAATACATCGTATCGCATTTTAGGTTAACTGATTCTAAACTGTAAGTCGCCGGATCCAATAAAATAAGAATGGCGCAATTCCCTAATTTGGCAAAATGCTCTAGCCTATCTTTGCATTCTATAAAAACACATCTTTTAATGAATTCATTATTGTGTTTTCTGTGATTTTTAAAGAAATCGCCTAAAATTGAGATTTTCAATCCTGTTAGAGGAAAGGCTTCATTGTGCATGCGCAGTCAACCGGATGAGGTTTCACGTCTTCTCTCTTACAAACAGGAAATAATTATATTTTGTTTATTTCTTTCTTCCTTGTGCTTACCGTGGTTGCGAAACTCATAGAAAATTTGGACGATTTAAAATGGCAATTCTATACATGTTGAGATTTCAATAAATTATTGTTAAAGGAAGTATTTGGGACTGCAAATATTTTCATTTAATTGTATTGCGAAACCGATTTATGATATTCTGTTGTTTGTAGCGAAATAGCCAAACTACGCATACTTCATTTAGTGAAGCACTAATAGCAACATAACCGAATTTGAAGATAGGTTAAAATCCTTATATGCAAACCTTCACTCCGTGATATACGCCCAATTTAAGCAATGTAGGGTATAAGTTGCTTGTGATGTACACATTGGTAACTGTTTTATATTATGCAATGCCTTTCAAGTATAACCGTTTTTTATAAATTTGGATATAGGTGTAAATTAATATTTTACAAGGAGAATTAGTGTCGTTGTAAGATTGAAATTGAGTACGCAATACTCCAACCGTCGTATACTTATATTGCACACCAATGTCTTGTCTAAACACTAACTGATTTTGATGAAATGTGAAGGTTATTTGCATTTTAATGTTGTAGTGATAAAAACTATTGGTGTCATATTAAATGTGCGTTAGTTGTAAGGCAAAAATCATGACTTAGTTATACTTCCAACGTTAACACTTAAGAAACGCAATCAACGTAACTGATATTTTTATTTGATATTAGTCTTGTTTTGCTTGCCTTTGTTTTGTTAATTTTGCTTTTATGTGTGTGACTATCTACTGTGTCCTAACACTTTCAGAACATGGTGTCAAATATGACCTAATTCTAAATACGTAAACATATTGAAAGGTGAAAGGTGAAATAAAACACACAGGGGCACATAATGGCACATAAAACAATTTACCATTAAAAATAGTTTTGTTGATATAAATACATGGAATGTCGACGAAATAATGCAGAACTAACAGTAGCGGTGCGTGCACAGGCACTGTGGAACTGCGGGAGCGACAGTGCTCTCTCCCCCTCGCAGCCTCGCGTACAGGTGCCTTTGTGCGCATGTGCACAACAGTCAAACACCACGCTTCACAGTTCCAGCGAAGTGGTGAATATTGGTCGTGAATATTTGTCGTGAATATTAGTTCATTGAACTAATATTCGCGACTTAGAAACAATACCCACACACTAAATACAATTATTACTTAGCGTATCAAATGACACGCTTTCCTAAATTATCACCTCACGCAGGTTATTGAAGAATGATTTCGACTGAACTTATTTAATACGATATCCTAAAAACCGAAATTAAACCTGAGATAAATATTTCTCTACTCATAATTATAATTAAAATCCTATAGATCTGAACTTATAGATCTAATTAACCTATAAAGAAGCAAATAGATCTGAATTAGAATTCAAACCCTATAGATTAGAGCATGGTCCCCAAAGCGGCCAATGATGAACCACGTGGTTCTGGATTGACGATATTGTTATGCATTAGTATTCGGGATTGTTATTTGTGTTCGGTATGACATTCGGGATCTGGGGTACATTGGATGTCGGTAGAAAAAGATGAATTAAAAATCACTAACAATATATATCACTATTAACAATAACTAATAATAAATGACTAAATATATCTTATATTTTTGTTACTATACTATCTGTAGAAATAGTAATATTTATGATATGATATATTTCTGAAATGAGACCACTAAAAGAGAATAGATACTATGCAACAAAATTGCGGTATTTGTATTCGGAAATCGCGATAAAATGCTATACTATACTGTGGTGCACATTTAGAAAATACATATTTAAAGTTAAACTAGGAATTTTAGATTAATTACTATTAACATATCGTAACGTGGCCGTAAAATCATACATAGTGAAACTCATTATTATTTTATACATTGCGTTGTTTGCCGCTGATAACCCTCCAATTATTTATCTTTAGTGCGAGTTCTGTAAAAGAACATTAATTAATATAATACTAAATTGATTGTATCATTTCAACTTTAACAATAAAACATTTATTAACAACACAAAATACTTAATTACAACAATTATTCATCTTTAAAATGAAAATGTATTTAAGACCTGGTATCATATTTGAGGAACACATAACTTCAAGGCTGTCTTGGCTTGGTCACCAGCACGTACTTCGTCGATCATAAATACTGAAATTAACTCGAAGTGTAATTGACCCACTCGTACTTCGCCGATCATATTGTACTGCTGACTAGGTGTTAATATCAAATACTTCTGGAGCCTGTAATCTAGACATTGTCGTTTTTGTAGAAGTCATATTGCCGTCTCACTCGAAGTCTAAGTCATATATCTCTGGAAGTCAAAGTCGTTCTCTACATCTTATGCCACACTCGTAGTCTACATATCTATTCGTTCTTTTTAAGTGTCGGACTGTAAGTCTATATTAACCAAGTGTCCTCTTTCTTATATTTTAGTTCTGTCTTAGGTTGTGGCTCTTTTGTCTCAGGACTGACACTCATCTTTTGCTCTTATTGGCCGTATTCAGGCTAACGCTACAAGCATATTCTCAATTGGTCAACCTTTAACCCAATGTCGTTGCTTCACCTTATTCTTAGAATCATTCTACCTACCCCTCTTGTCTCGACGCCTCTAAATTTATGATTTTGGTTGACATTTGAGTCAGCGTGCCATAAACACTGGCGTCATTGAGACTGGAGGTATTGTCTGATGTTTGGGACACAATAAATAATGTACATAAAACTGTCTCACAATAACTAGAGTGAGATCTATTTCTGGTCTCACATATACTGGAAAACATAGTTATGTAAATATAAATTTAATATAAAAATTGACTTGTCAGTTGATTTTGAAGCTAAGACCCTTTTTAACACTTTTCACCATAGTGGAAAAGTGGTTATGATGTTGTTCATTCTGTCTGTCTCTCTGTCCGTTTGCACGATAACTGTCGTTAAAATGACTACATCAAAAGGAAATTCCAGTATATTGTTCAGACGGTATGTGAGACGTATGGCGATATCCATGTATAATATCACCCAATTAGTTTGGGATTGAATCCGGGTTGAAAAAATGAAATACATTGAACCCTATGGAACCTAATTTTTCAAACATTTTTTAAGCGAGTTTAAAATTCACAAATTACTTCGAAAGTTTTAGGAAATATTGAAATTATCCCATAAAAAGTATGTGGAAAAAAATTCAGAAAAATACATTCGGTAGCTTTTAAATAAAAATTAAAATAATAATTACACCTATATTATACGATGAGATCACGTGACTCACTTCAAAATAAAATATAGCATCCATTTTGTGTCAAAATCGTGATTTTTAAAGTTCTTGTTAATTTATATTTAATGTTGTATTCGTCCTAAAACCTCTTTATTTTTGCTTAATTTCTGTGCATCTATATTCTGAAACAACGCAATAACAATATATTTTAGTTTTAATGATCATCAAATATTGATTATTGCTACAACAAATCTAATTTTCACTTATGGAGAATGTAAACACATCAAGCTTTTTCGTCTTCGACAAAGATCGCCGACATACCAGAAGGAATGAGGAATCTGTTTGGACGGCGGGGAAGTGCCACCCAATATAGATAGGAACACAGTAGGGAAGGCATCCACAGGGACCGTACCCTCCTTCTTCTACCATCAACCTCACGGGAAGACTTACGGACCCACATATTTAACGTGATCGTACTCCGCGTGAACACGACGGCAGTTTTGGCAGTGACGGGAATAGAATCCGGACAGTCTGAGTGCAATTCACGCGCGCTAGCCAATGGGCTGTCGCGCCCCTTTATAAGAATTGCTGAATTTCTTTAACGCAAAATTATTTAACTCTGGAGACTGCAATGTAGCTGATGTGGATGAAGAATTTATTGATTTTACATTCATAGAGAAGAAGACGATTTTACAGAATTTTTCGATGAAGTTTTAAGAATAAAGATAAATTACTTTTACCTCCATGGTTTTATGTTTTTAAATAAAATACATTATTGTAGTAGTGTAATAAATGAAAGGAATGAAGTAAATGTGTATGAGTGAAATATTTACTAGTTTTAAATACAGAACCAGGAGATTTATATTTCAATGAAGTTATTTGAATAAAATTAATCATTTTCAATAAAAAATATTACACCTAAATGTATCTCATTTTACAGATGTTTAAATAAATTTGCATTGCATTGGAGTTGTAAAGTGTTTCATAATCAATGTTTTAAGCATGATGGATATTTATTATTAAATATATGACTTTGAGTTGCATCTGGACGAATATAGATGTAGTATAAAACATAACCAAAACATTGTGGTATGGTACTTTCCTTTTTGATAGCATTTCCGAGCTTGTATATGGTTGAAGATGGTTTCAGCCATGTTAATTCCATCTTAACAAATGGGAAATAAGTTATACCAGCAGCGATTACCCTGCGTTGCTCGGAATTACAATGCAAAACTCTGATAAAATTACATCGGAACATATAGGGCCGTCAATCTTATACATTGTTTTTTCATTGTGAAAGAAGTAAATTCATTGTATTATGTAAGAATGAATTATGTAAATTCAATGTATTATGTAAAATGGATCTGATTGGCCATTCTTTGACCAAAAAGATCCATTGGATCATACATACATTTCTTCTTTATATATGTAAATGGATAGATGATACCTTAATATTCATTTATTTATTATTCAAATTAATAAAATTTGTTGAGTAAGCCTGTGAAAAATAAACCATGGTAATATAGTTTCCATTTAAATTCATATTTCAAACCTGCGATTTTCATAAGTGACAAATACGTTCAATAAACGTCCACAAAACTTAAGAGATTTTATTGATTTGCACGTTTTACATCCACGATTTCCAACCCTTTTCGTAGGGAATCAAGGAGTTAGAGAGTAGAACTCTTAGAAAAAATTTTGTTTTTCATTAACATCTCTACAACCCCTGGTCTTAGAAACTCGAAACTTAGACTAAATTTATGAGGTGCTATTTCAAAGCCACCCACAAAATTTCATTAAATTCGGTGAAGCTGTTCTCCCCTGATGATGAGACAAACTAAAGTTTCGTATTTCATTAATATCGCGACAATCCCTAATGTTAGAAACTCGAAACATAGACTAAACTGTCAGTGGGGCTATTTCAAGACTACTCACCAAATTTCATCAAATTCGGTTTAGCCGTTCTCCCGTGATGTTGGATTATGCATACATACATACATACATATATACTTTTCTTTATA
Organism: Amaurobius ferox; assembly: GCA_951213105.1. Lineage (NCBI taxonomy): Eukaryota > Metazoa > Arthropoda > Arachnida > Araneae > Amaurobiidae > Amaurobius > Amaurobius ferox. The sequence continues at coordinate 46,586,596 of OX578145.1, forward strand.
TATATACACTGTAAAAAATAAATGTGCCAATTTACACATAAAAAGTGGCATTTTTTCGCTACCAGAACGATTTGTCTTGGTGTGTAAAAAAGTGTGTAAATTACAAATTACACAGAAAATGGGTACATTTAAAAATACACACTTTTAATGTGTAACATGCATCTAATGTGTAAATTTCAAGTAACATGTTAAGCGTGTATTTTGGTTACACATTACTTGTGTAGTTTGTAATTTACACATCTAGGCAAGTTGTTCTGGTGGTGAAAGAATACCACCTTCTATGTGTAAAATGAACATATTTACAACCATTCAAAAAGAGTAAATATAAATTTTGAGATCTTATACATTTTGAACACAATATAGTTAACATTTTGAAAAAAAAGCAAAGTTTTCATAATGTACCACTTATAAAATTAATCTCAATTCATATTCTAATTGATATAAACAAATAAAATAAACAATTTCAGAAAGTATATAAAACAAGCTTTAATTTTAATTTAATCAAAAATAGCACTTTGAATATTTTTCAAAAAATACATTTGTTAGTCTTCATGTCTTTTATATTTCTACCAAATGATTTTTGGATCCACATGGTAAGTTTTGAAGATTAAATGAATAACAAAAATGAAGAACTGTAGTAGCATGTTAAAATTCCTATTCAGAGTGTTGTCAGCCTGCAAATGATATTTACATATAGATGTGGGCCGTTTATTGTCAGAATTGGAAGTTTAGCATCCTTTATATTTTATCTTCAAACATTAGCATGTGCCCAAAACATTATTTGCTAGATATATAAAAAACATGAAGAGACCAACAATTATATATATTCTTTGAAAATATAAAAGATGCTGTTTTTAAGTAGTAAATCAAAATCAAATTTTGATAATTTAAATTTACAAATTTAGATTTGTACAATATACAATTTTAAAGCGTGTTTTATATGGTTTCAAAAACCTTATATTTCATTTATCCAATGTATTCCTAATTAAACAATGATTAATTGTATGAGTGGCAAATCACAAAAAAATGTTATTTATTTTCAAAATGTAAACTGCAATATGTCCAAAACGTTTTAAATTATGAAGCTTAAAATTTATATTTACTAAATCAAATAAGGAGATTTACTCCTTTTAATGTTAGGACAAAAAAAACATGATTACAAAATTTGATAAAACAAAATTAAAAATAACATTAACAATAAAAATCTGAAGCCCAATTGCTGCTAATAATACTTGCATCTTATTGACAGCAAAGAAGATGAACAATATTATTACAGACATTGTTTTGAAATAAAATTATGTTGATATTTAAATATACTGTAGAACAGGATGTCCCAGGATGGAATCAATTGCATTTTTTGAAAAGGGAAGCCTGGAACAAATGTGCGGTTAATAATTCCAGCTGCTTGGACTGCCTTGAGTATCCTTTCCAAGGATCCCACTGGATGGAAAGATGGCAAGTAATGTAAAGAAATCTTCAAAACTGTGAAGAGGCAGGCAGTTATCGATGACAGAACCGAGCGAGACAAAGCCCTCATCCATGATATTAACAGGGATATGCAATTACAATTCCTCAATGACCATTATAGTTTCCTGGTTGCACAAAGTGGACGATAATAGCAAAAACTACAAAGCAGTAAACTGTTAATAGTGTCAGAGTTCCTCAAAGAAAATTAAATAAAAATAATTTAATTTTAAAATGCTGCATTTTAAAATATTCAAATATAAATATGAACTTAATTAGAATATTTAGAACATTAGATTTACACTGGCATGTTCTTATCAACAGGTCTACTCTACAGATAGATTAAAAAATACAGTTTAGCAAATAAATGAAATAATCCCCCCCCCCCCCCATCCATTCCATTTGAATCAGAAAACTGCCCAGAAATTTACTAGCTGTGCATTTCTTCCTTCTCTAATCCTCCTTCCATCAAACTACTTTCATTTTCAAATGATCAAATAATTATTTTTCTGCTTTCTATTCTACTCGCAATTGCCATTTCATGTATACATATTAAGTATATATATATAACCATACATCGAATTTACTTAAATTGAAAGTGTCTACTAGCCACTTGCTACTAAGTGAAAATTTAAATTTTCAGGTCTACTTTAGAGAGTATTATTGAATTATAAATGAGAAAACAAATCTCTCAAAATATGTATACAATAATTTGTATACCACATATACACACTAAATACTAAAAAATTAACTTTTGAACCTCAAAGATATCAAAATTCCAACTACTATTGATATCGGTATAGAAATAAAATGTACTGCAACCTTTCTAAACACTTAAAAATACAATATTTTGCTGATTTACACACAAAATAATAACAAGAAAGATCAATCATGCATAAAGCATTGATTATGAAACACTTTAAACTGAAATGCAATTTTATTTAAGTCTCTAAAATGCAATAAATTCAGCGCTGATATAAAATTATAACAGTACTACTACTTGAAAACTTAAAACTTCATCGAAAAAGACAAGTTTAATTATATACTATGAATGTTATTCAAATGACATCATCGAAATATAAAGTGTCTGCCTCTCTATGTAAAATCAATGAATATTTAATTCATATCCCTTATATTCTCAACTCCAGAGCTAAATTTTGCGTGAAAAAAAAATTCCGCAATTTTTATACAACTCATCTTACAATCACTTGATTTCTTTACTTCAGTATGCTGCAGATTATCCATCAAATTAGACCCAGAATTTAGATATGTAAATAATATAAGTGGGCCCAGAATGTTACACAGGCTGTCTCAACAACATACTATAATTTTCCTTTGATTAAGCAAATTTTAAGTCAGTCACGCAAAAGGACAGACAGAATGACCAAAGTCTTAAACACTTTTCAACTGCGTTGGAAAGTATTCAAAATGAAACTTCTGAACTTTACACAAAGCTACTAAAATCAGAATAATCATATATTGAAATTGAAAAGGTTAATAAATCATGCAAATTATTTTGGTTGTTTGGAAGACACTGTATTTTGATTGTTTTTGTTGTCACTAACACTTTCTTGTCTCTATAATGTTTATCAACTTTGTAAAATAATTTATTTGTGTTTTCAGAAGCTATTGATTTCATTTTTACACAAATCCTTTCAGTCAAAGCGTTGCATGTCTATGAAATTTGGTACATGGGTACTTCAGGACCCAAATAGGTGCATCTTAATATTATTTTTTTTTTAAATTGCAATTAGTTTTGCAGTTATTTTATGTTTTAGTTCGATTTAGGTCAATATATTTACACAAATCACTTCCTTAGCAACCTAAAATATTATCAAGTTTCCATCTGGACACCTTCGGAAAGGTAAAAAAAAATTTCTTTCAAATAGATTTACTATGAACCTCTAATGAAGCATAAACCATATACTTCATTAAATTAACATCAGATCAAATAACATATAATTTGTAATGCCAAAAACATTGCAGTAATTTGACCAGATCTTCCTCATAAAATGCTCATATTTAAATATCCTATGTTGAAGTCATTATATTTTTCATTGTTGAGCAAAAGTCTGAAAAAAATAATCTTTATATTTATATATAAATATATATATATATATATATAAGTATATATATATATTTATATATATATATATTTATATATATATATATATTTAAGTATTTGAGATATAACCATAGAGGTAAAGGAACTCTCTAACTCCATGGATACTTTCGATGAAGCTTTTAAACTATCGAGTAAAAGTTTTCCTTTACCTTCATGTTTTAAACAATGTAAATAAAGCTAAACTCATTGTCATTCTGCAAAAAATAATTAGATCCTTTTCTCATGCAACATACCTATGCACCTAAGCGTAATATAGTAAACTCGCCTTATAGCAACCCTTATTCCAGCAACTTATTAGAGGAATTCAGATCTGTGGGCGTAAGGTGGACATTATATACCTGATAATCATACGTCTGAATGTTTACGTAACTTTCCCTATCAAACTGTTTAAGTGTCCCAGTAAAAAAGACTGCTTTGCATTGCTAAATAAGTAGGATCACTGCGGTCATGCCTATGTTTTGTTTAATTGATAAAATACTTTCTATTTTTGTAATCTGTTAGCATCAGCTAAAATGTTTGTAAACATTTTGTTTTATACAGAAAAACTATTTTTTCAAACATACTATGAATAAAATGAAGGATGATGTTTAAAATAATAATTTGGTTACTTAGAAATGCAACCATTTCAAAAACAGAAACTGGAATGTAACGTACACTATATGATCAAAAGCATCAGATATTAGAATTTTTTTCAAATTTCTAAACAAATACTTCACAAAGTGTTCCGTAACTTTGGCGATGTGAAGAACATGCTTGAACGCATGCTTTCCAGTAAAGTTTCAGTGACTTGTGCATTTAGGGGACCACAAAGATATTGAAAAAGGGGAAAAATATATTTGATCACAATGTATCATAAAAAGCTGAAAATGATTTGTAACTTTCACAAAATAGTTAACTAGCTTTGTTCAATGTATATAAGTATTTTCGTAAAACAAAAACATATATTCATGAAGATATAAACATTTCTTAAAAAACAAACAAATTTTGTTACATGTTTTTTTCTTACAATATCCATAGGTCAATCCAAGTTTCAATTACAATATCCAGGTTTCAATCAAATTTCACAAAATTTGCAGAACATTTGTCAATGTCCAAGAAAAACATACTTTAATTGAAAATTAAAGCATTGAATATACAATGAGATATAAGCATTTGAAGAAATTAAGTTTTTACTGCGCAGGTGCGAAACATAGCAATACTTTTCTTTCATGATTTTGTAGTGAATACTATAGGGCAACTTCTATAAAAAAAATCCACTGGAATATCGTGAAAATTCACAAAGATATCGATGATATAGTGATCAGTTTTTCTCTGACCTGGATGATAAGGTATATTGAAAGTACCTGGATGATAAGGGGGTTTCCACAAATTGACATTTTAAATCATAAATCATAGGATAGTTAAACTGGAGTAAATACAATTAACTAATATACTAAATACATATACACAATCTGATCAAAAGTATCCAGACACCTGCATATTTTGCTTTTCCTTCAGAGAAGTCACAAATTAGTATGAAGTGGGGCCACTTTTTGCTGCAATGATGGCTGCCACTCTATCAGAGAGGCTATCCACTAGTTTCTGGAATGTTGCAGCAGGAATTACACGCCATTCTTTTAAAAGAATACCAGTCAGATCTGCTGTCGATGTGGGTCATTTTGGCCTAACGCGTAATTGACGTTCCAATTCATCCCATAGATGTTCTATGGGATTGAGGTCTGAGCTCTGAGCAGGTGAGTCCAATTCTTCAACATCCATGCCAGCAAACCAGCTCTGCACAGCCCGTGCTTTGTGGACAGTGAATCCACTCCAAACTGTTGCCACAATGCAGGCAGCATGGAATTATTCAAAATGTCAAGATATCCTTCAGTTTTATGAGTTCCCTTCACAGGAATAACAGGACAAGCCCAAACGATGAGAAACAGCCCCAAACCATAATACTTCCATCACCAACTTAACTTGCCGCACAATGCAGTCACGTAAAAGGCGTTAATACGGTATTCTCTACACCCAGACTCTACCATCGGATTGCCAGAGAGTGTATCGTAATTCGTCGCTCCATAACACTTGATGCCATTGTTGAAGGCTTTTTTTTTGCGTGCTTTGCACCACTGTAAGCAAAGCTTGGGATTGGTTCCGGTAATGATTGGTTTATATGCAGCTGCTTGCCCATGAAAACCAAGACTGCAGCTCCCGACGAACTGTCATTGCATCCAGAGGTTTCATGAATTTCTAAACAAACTATTTCCGCCAATTGCATGCAGTTCGCTTTCACAACTCTCTTCAGCACTCTGTGGTCACTTTCTACTAGACGGAATAGTCGACCAGGTCGTGCATGTATAGTTGTAACGTCTGTACATTTCCACTTCATGATGACATCATTTACGGTGAAATGGGACACTCATAACATGACAAAAATGTTACAGATTTTCCACAACGGTAGCAACCTGCACTGTTCTCAAACTCATTTAGCTCGCATTTTCCTCCCATCTTAATTTTCTGGCTTTGAAATTAAATTTGTTAACTCGCCTGACTTTTTTTTTATACTTGTAAGAGAGTTAGAAATTTGATGTCACTGGCAGAATCCACCGCATACAGGGGTGTCCGGAGACTTTTGATCATTATTTGCATAAAGTTGGACTAGTTCATTTTCAGAATAGGGGTGTACGATGAATTTGTAAAGTGTCAATTTGTGGAACCCCCTTATCATCCAGGTACTTTCAGAGAGTCAGAAAAAAACTGACCACTATATTGTCGATATTTTTGTGAATTTTCACGATATTCTAGTGAATTTTTTGTTATAGAAGTTGCCCTACAGTATTCACTACATCATGAAAGAAAACTATTGCAGTGTTTCGCGCCTGCACAGTAAAAACTCTGTTTATTCAAATGCTTATATCTCATTGTATATTCAAGGCTTTAATTTTCAATTGGAGTATAATGTTTTTCTTGTGTGGATGTTGACAAATGTTCTGTAAATTTCGTGAAATTTGATTGAAACCTATGGATATTGTAAGCAAAAAACATGTAACAAAATTTGTTTTTTTTTTAAAGAAACCTTTATATCTTCATGAATATACGTTTTTATTTTACGAAAATTCTTAATCATTTCTAGCTTTTTATGATACAGGATGATCAAATATATTTTTCCCTTTTTTCAATATCTTGGTGGTCCCCCAAATGCACAAGTCACCGAAACTTTACTGGAAAGTGTGCGTTCAAACATGTTCTTCACATCGCCAAAGTTACAGAACACTTCGCCAAGTATTTGTTTAGAAATTCGAAAAACATTCTAACATCTAAAGTGTCTGGATACTTTTGATCATATAGTGTATTTGCATCTAAATTTACATCTTTAGAATTTTAATTAAAAATTAATATTTATTTCATCTTTTAATTTAAATATAGATAGTAATCCTAATAACTTTAAGTTAAATGACTTTAGAAAATATTAAAAATTTAAGGCTCAGGGTTTAACAATAAAATGTACAAAACATTTTAGACTGTCAGATATGTTCTAATGTATTTTGCTATTGTATGCAGTAAATGTAATTTGCTTTCTTCTAAACAAGCACAAATAAAGAAAGCATTTCCTAAATCTCATTATTATTTTTTTTTAAACATAGAAATCAGAAACTTTTCTTCTATTGGGTGGTAACCCTGAATTTGCTTATATACAAATATACAGTAAATTTAATACAATTTTGGAAATTTCAGGGCAATTGTTCATTTATTAAAAATAACTTCTCTGGAAAGCAAAACGCTCAAGTCAAGGAGTATTTTTGTATTTTTCCTCTTGAAAAATTTCATATTATTTTATGTTATAGTTTTTGTGGTACATAACAAACTTGGGGTATACAGAATTTGTCAAACAGCGGTGGCGGCATCAACTACTTTTTTAATATAGACAATCTAAAAATACACACAGACTGCAAAAAAAAAAAATAATTCCATAAAATTGAGTGATTTATATACTTGAAGTCATAACCATACACACAAATTTAAAAAATGTTCATATAATGTACAGTAGACAGAATAAAATACCTGCAACTTGAATACAGTAAAAAATTTGATATTTCGAAATACACAAAAATGTCTAATGGAAATTCAGTCTTGCCTGCTAAAATAAACAGGCCCTTTAAGGTTCCCTAAAAATGAAAATTAAAGTTTTTATGAAGGTTTTTTAAGGACTGTAAATGTTCTTAATTATCTGCATCTGGAGGTAGCAGTTTCCTTCATTAGCCTTCCCTTTAGTAATTCTAGAAGATAAAAAAAAGTATTTTAGGACATATACAATTACCTTTCATACAATTTTTTTTTTATATTCTGATACAAAAAGAAAATAACTTATTACATATAAAAACAAACAAAAAAATTGTGTCCCCAAAAAATCCCATTTTAAAATTTCCTGATTTCATTATTTCTATGGTTCTCATTATTTCTCTCATGGTCAGCCACTTATCCAAAACATTACAATCATAATATTTCTTGACTCGTAGCACTTAACATAAACAAACTTTTGAAATACATACTGCAAATTCTCATATTTTATTAATCCTTCGATTTTTGGATAATAATCTTATTGGGCAATATATTTTTATTATTGTTCACTTTATGCTTTGTTAACAAAATGAAATTTATACTTCAGACAATTTACCAATAAGACCAACTTCAGACAATAAATCTACCACAGAGCAAAAATGTATATTAGAAATGCTTAGTAATCAATGTTTCACGTAGAGATATCTGGTTGATAGAGATCCTGTACTCTGCACTACTCACACAGGTTTTCTTATAATACAGGGATAAAAGACATTCAGGAACAAAAAGCACCATCACTACTGAACTTACCTTTTCCTCTTAAAATCATGCACTTTTCCTGGAATATTACAAAACCCTTTGTAGCAAATTTTTTACAGAAAATTTCTACACTTATTTGTACTTGATTGAGCAAATTATGTTTATACTCGTTATAGATTGTTTTTATGTAATGTAATATGATGAATTGAAAGATCATATTTTAAAAGTTAAAATTAGTAAAATATACCTTAAAAAACTAAGGTTCAAAATATTACTTAATTATACACCTACACTACTATAGGTATAGTGCTTTTATGCTCAGAAACAATTACAGATATCTTTGATAGTTCCCGAGAAAACTGTTCGATTTTACTTGGGAAAGATCAGCATGTAGCAAAATTGTGATCTACAATTCACAGCTTCAATAAGTATTGGGATCAACATATGAAAATTATAGTTATTCGCCCCCAAGAAATAAATATGCCACAGAAATTGAAAGTGATATTTCATGCTATGTTAATACATGACTTACCATTACTTATTTTCAATAAAAAAATTTTTTACTGGAGTAGATTCCAATTTGAGATCCATAGGCTAAAAAAAGACTCTTTCACGAGGATCTGTTTAGGGAAGTTGAACATCTCAGAGGATCCAATGAAAGCCGTGCTTTCTACCGTGAAATTAATCTTGGCCGCAAAGACTTTAAGCTAAGAACTACTGCTTGTAGAGACAAAAACAACATCATCTTGAATGATAGAAAAGAGGTACTTCATAGATGGAATGAGCATTTTAGCAATTTGCTGAATGACCATACTCGGGATGAGGTTTTCACCATCCCGAATACATCTGCAGACGTTGATAATATTCCACCGCCGTCTTTAGCGGAAGTCAGAGAAGGAATTAAGAGGTTCAAAAATTGCAAGGCTCCAGGCCCAGATTTGATTCCTTCTGAACTTATTAAAAGTGCAACAAGTCAAAACATTGAGGAAATCCATCACCTCATTGAATCAGGCTGGAACCAAGAAATCTTGCCCGAAGATTGGAAATTGAGTATCATTTGTCTTATCCACAAAAAGGGAGACGTTTTGGAATGTGCCAACTACAGGGGAATCAGTCTTCTTTGCGTTTTTTATAAATTGTTTTCCAATATACTCTTTAGTAGACTAGTAACTTATGCAGAAGACATCGTGGGAGACTACCAATGTGGTTTCCGCAGAGATAGATCTACTACTTAACAGATTTTTAACATTAGGCAAGTGTTCGAAAAAGCTAATGAATATGGCATAGCAATGTACCATCCCTTCGTTGATTTCATGACTGCCTATGATTCTGTAAACAGAAAACTATTAATTGAAGCTATGACAGAATTTCAAATACCCGATAAACTTATAAATTTGGCTAATATTACTCTTACCGAAACAAAGCTTAGGGTAAGAATTCAGAATAATCTCTCCGAGCCTATTACTGTTTCAAATGGGCTCATACAAGGCGATGCACTGGCCTGTTTGCTGTTCAATATTGCACTCCAAAAAATTGTGAAAGACTCTAACATCAATACCCGTGGAACAATCTTTAACAAGTCTGTCCAGATTTTTGCGTTTGCTGACGACATTGACATTGTAGCATGCACTCCCGAGTTACTTAGGGAAGCCTTCACATCTTTAGAGGCCGCAGCCAGTAAAATGCATCTAACTATTAATCAAAATAAAACTAAGTATATACCCTGTGGTAATTATGACTGTCCTTATTTCGAAATTGGGGTTTACAAGTTTGAAACTGTAAGCAACTTCAGATATTTAGGATCTGAAGTTAATACTCTCAATGACATTATGCCCGAAATTCGTGGTAGAGTTACAGCTGCTAACCGATGTTTTTTCGGCCTTAAAAGGTACTTAAAGTCTGACTTCATCAGCAGAAAAACGAAGATTATATTCTACAAAAGTTTAATCAGACCCATTCTTACCTACTTTGCTGAGACTTGGGCAATGACAGAAAAAGTTAAAGATATCATTTCTGTTTTTGAGAGAAAAATCTTGAGGTATTTTTGGTGGCTTAAATTGTAACATCTGGAGAAAAAGAACTAACTCTGAACTCTATAAGTCTTTTAAAGAGCCAGATATAGTCAATTACATCACGATTCAGAGAATTAAATGGGTAGGTCACCTGTGCAGGATGGCCGAAAGCCGTTCAACAAAAATGATCTTTTCCGCTAGACCATTCGGCACCCGAAAAAGAGGAAGACCTAAACTCAGATGGCTTGACTGTGTGGAAAGGGACTTTGAGCCTGGAGTTCTATACTGCGGAAGGCAAGGGCCCATCCTGGGCTGTCAGGCCACTGAAGAAGAAGATTCCAATTTGAGGTCCTCCTTTTTCTACATTGTTTAGATACAATAGATAGGATACCAACAGAGGGGAAAAACAGGTCCTGAAAAGCTGCTGCCTATAGATGGCACTGTTCTCATTAATGAGGCCAAAAGCCAGAGCATTTACAAAGGTGTGACGAAACAAAAAAAGATCCGATACCAAATAACTGATACTATTGTATTACAGAAGAACCAACATATGATACCAATAGATTGCTATTATAATGTATGACAAATTTATATTTTCTGTAAAATTGCATATAAAACTTATTTCAGCCATAATTAACTAGATATCTAAAATATTATAAAACAAAAACATTTATAATACACATGTTAATAAATATTTTATACGCTTTCTGAAAATCATAGTGAAAGAATGATCATGAAATAATAAATAATTTATATTAATCTAAACAAAATGAGAAATTGTTCTATAGGGAATAGGGAAAAAATTGTTCTATAGGGAATAAGAAAAATATTGTATAAAATACAAAATTTCTGATTATAATTACGGATGTAAAAGAATAGAAATATACAAATAAAAAAAATCATACCATAAATCCAAGCTTTTCTATCAATCGTACTTCTAATGAGCCATGTTCGTGCATTGCTAGTTATATCCATGCTAGCGAATTGCAGTAAACATCATTTAATAATCTTCTCTGCACTTTTGGCAGTAATGATTTGTAGCAGAAAGCATTCACAGCAACCTTTAAGAAAAGAATCGTCTGCTGCCATGGTTATGCAGTAGTTCAATGAAAAATTGCTGAGGAGGCAGAAAACGGAAAAGAAAAGCTATGTATGTGTCAACTGAAAGCAAACCGGCTGCGAGTAGGGCCACCGACAGGAAGGGGTAAAAGAATGCTTTTGAGATACAGACGTTTCAAGTAATATGGCAATTTCAATTTTTGAACCGGAAATAAAAAAAAAACGGAAATGGAAATCCATAGTGAACGTTCAATTCCTGCGAAATATAAAGCTAACTTCAAATCATTTAGCATCTGAGCTGCATTGAAGATCTGAAAAAATAGATGTTTCAAGAAAACATTTTTCTGAAAAACATGGCAAATTTTTTGGGCCGTGAAGTTCCACCCAATTTAGATAGGAACCCAGTGGGGGTGGCATCCACAGGGACCGTACCCTCCTTCCCCTCTCACCAACCTCTCGGAAGGACTTACGAACTCGCATATTTAACGTGCACACAGGGACAGTTTGGGCTAACCACTGGGCTGTCGCACCCCTGCATAGCAAACCTTGGATAGCCTATGCTTTTGTTTTCCCAAAGAATTGAAAATCAAACTTTCTTCTTGCCCCTTGTCTTTATACATAAGCAGGAAGGCGTCTACCAAACAACATCGTTTTATAATTCTTATACGAATGTGAAGTTTATAACAGAAACTATATTTTTAGAGACCACTACAGATACTAAACATCCCAATAATTACCATCTTTATCGGCGCCAGGTTGCAAAAGTTTGTTTAGATCGACTCTTAGAAATAAATTAAATGACTAGACAAAATATAGATTAGCCATTTTCTCTTTTCTGAAGCGTTATTCTGTGGTTTAAACACAAAATGTATTTTGAGTATTTTAAAAATACAAAATTCTCTGAAAATGTATTTTCAATAAATTACCAAAATACTTTAGTTTTTTCAATTTAAAATACAAAATACAAATGTATTTTGAAAATGTATTTAAAATACATGTATTTTGATACTGCGCAACTCTGCTTTAAGCCATGTCAGCTAAGAAGTAAAATCACCAATAACTGGATTTTTTTTTCCTGTAAGCAATTACATATGTTTAAAATTTATGAAAAGTATTTTAAATGACGCTTTTTAAAATTTAAATATTTACAGTCCCAGATTTGAACTTTATGGGGAATAAATTTCATTAGGAATTAGCCCTATTTTCAATTAACCAGATTGAACAAAAAAAATACATTTTTATTAAGATCAGGAAATTAATTTAGCTTTTTAGAAAAATTCACATTAACAGTTAAAGTTCGTATTAACTGTTACTTGTAAAATCTGTGAAATTTTAAAATGTATTAATAGAAATAATTTTACAGTGCTTAAGTATACATATGCTGAAAAATAACGCTGAAAATTTGTACTAACATTATTATTTTAAAAAAAGAAGTTGTATAGTTAGTAAAAAGATGCAAGATTACAGGAAGTTCTATAGATAATGACATGTATCAATATCGACATATCATTACCTCACCTTGGTTAGACAATTTCAGTCCCTGGCAGAATTAAGATACATTTTATATGCAAAAAAACATTTTAAAGTTCTATAAAGAAAATTTATAACTTCATTTTTATACCCATGAAATTTAATTTCTATGATATGCAAATTTTAGATAGTGAAAAATTGACCTAGCATTTTTACTTCAATTACATATGTTGAACAGTGGAAGGAAAAATATTAATCATTTTAAAAATTATAAACTCTATATTACAAGTTTCATTTCGAAAAATATTTCTAAAATTCAGTTTCCAATACCATAGATGTATGAAAAGACAACAGTAAATAAAAGTTTATAAACATAGAAAAATTATAAATTTTCAAAATTCCCGCTTCATGCAACAACTTTAAGGGTTATACTTTATGTAAACAAATATCCGGCAGACGATGTATGACCAAAGCTTAACTACATCTTTTGAAGTTCCAGATTACTTGTCGGTTATAAAAAAGGCTAATTAGCATTGACTTTTTTAGATTTCGATATTCGCAGTTAAAAAAAAACTTTCATAGTAATATAAATAGACCGGGTTGAAAAGTTATGAAGACAAATTTTTGTCAGTCAATGCAATATTCATCAAAAGAATTTATCGAAATTTTAAATAGTTTACATACAAGAATTTGTATTTCAATAATATTTTTTAATGATACGTATTAAAAATTAGTAAATAGTTTAAAACTTACTTCATTTAGTTCGGCGATTACAGCTACAATCACCACAAAGGAGAAAGCAAATCACTCTGACGTCATTCAAATGCAGGATCGCAGCTTCTTTAGCAACCAATCACGTTAAGTGAAGAGTTATTACAATTTAATTATATAATTTTATTATAAACTATATTAATTATATATGAATAAATAAAATATATGTATTTTGTAAAACCATGTTAAACCTCCAAAACCACTTTGCAGTCATTCCATTTTATTATCGGTTTCTTCGTAGCTGAAAACTTTAGAAGCTTCGGTTAGTACTTGAAGGGTGACATCTGTCAGCACACGGATTTGTGTGTCAGCAGATCAAAACCTAAGTAGCTCTGAGCTGTTAGTGACAAGGAGGGGAACATCTAAGGTTATTATATCTATAATCTGGGCACCTGTTTTTTCCGTACCACCACAGAATACTATGTGCGTACCACTGTCCTACTCGATTACGCAACGCAATGCGCTTGCTTTATTGAGTCGCGTTGCATAATCGAGTGGTTGCCGTGGTACTACTGCCATATTCTCTTCGCATCAACTGCATTTTTCTCAATAAACAACTACCTACCTCGAAAACTCTTCGAAGTACTTCATTTTAAAATCTCTATTATAATTATCATGCAATTTTGCACAGAGGGAAAAATAAAATTAATATTTCATTTTAATTTCAAATCAGTTCTGTTGAAATAATGTGAAGTATACAAATAGTGGCACATATCCGGGGTTAAAGCAAGAAAAATCTCAGGTGAAATAAATCCCTGCCTACGCCACTGATATTTGCAGTTTTGAACTCACGCAGTAATATTCACATAATAGGGAAATCTAATTTGGCAGAATGTAAATCGAATATATGAATTTAACTATAAAATTCTAATTTAGAATTTAAATAATATATTTGAATCTAACGAAAATTTTTATTATATATTTTTTAACTTTTAAAACATCTTATTAATAAAATAAAATTGCTTAACTAATGTAAAAATAGAGAACTGACTAAAGTTCTACTTTTCCTTCGAATTAGACCGTCCGACCTAGGTGTAAGGTATCTATTTGGACGGTCGAGTAGTGCCCCGCAATTTAGACCGGAACCCAGTGAGGGCTGCATCCACAGGGACCATACACTCCTTCCCCTACCACCAACTTCTCGGAAGGACTTACGGGCCTGCATATTTAACGTGCCCATACCTCGCGTGAACACAAGGACAGTTTGGGCAGAGACGGGAATCAAATTCGGAT